>JANJGN010000021.1:117695759-117725759 GCA_026770705.1 Isurus oxyrinchus
CCTCATATCTGTCCAGCCAAAGAAAGTTATTCAGCCTAACACCGCCTCAGCCGTAGTCCTGTAGGTTACAACACTTCAAGTACTTATTGAAGTGTATTTTAAATGCAGCAAGGTTTCCTGCCTCCACCACCTTGTCAGGCAGTGAGTTCCAGACCTCCACCACTCTTTGGGTGAGAAACCTCCGGAGTTCCACTCTAATCCATAAACAGATTACATTAAATTTCTGCCCTCTGATTATTGACTTCCCTGCTAAAGGAAATAGGTGCTACCTATCCACTCTATCAAGGCCCCTCATAAGTTTATACATGTCCATTAAATCTCCTCTGAGGCTCCTCTGTTCCAAAGAAAACAACCCCAGCTGATTTTACTTGCCAATGGGCAGAATTTTCTGTGCCCACTGGTGTCAGGCGCCATGGTGGGCATGAGCGGACAATATGGCGGGAAAGCCGAAAATCGGTTTAACAACGTTGTGAAACCAGTTTGCAATCGTCTGCTCTGCCTGTCAATGTCGGGCCGCATTTCCCACCGCCGCACATCAGGAACTTCATTGTAATACGTCTGCATATCATTATAACCCCAGCTCACCCGAATCATCCCCCCCAACATCAAATTTACTGCCCACATCAGCAGGAAAACACGTCGGTGCAGAACACGTCTTGACAAGGGTGACGTGCAGGAGTCAGGATTTACCCACCAGGGCCTTGCTCACATCGTGGACATTCAAGGAGCAGAAGATGCTGGAGCCTGACAGCAACGGGAACCTGGAGGAACGTCCACGGCTTGCTGGGTGGATTCTCATGGACATGGTTCCACCGCAAAGCAGCTCACGGAAGGTGCAAAATCACTGTTGGGGTCTGTTTCGGGACTTCAGTGTCTTGGCCATGTTCTGCTACGAATGATCATTGAGGGAGTGGAGAGGAAGATCCAGCTGTGAGTGGCAGAGGAAGATGTACCAAGAGGGTGCGGAGGAAGGTCTAGGTGCAAGTGGGAGAGGAAGATGTACCGAGCGAGTAGAGAGGAAGGTCTAGGTTTTACTTTTTCTTTATTCACTCATAATTCTGCCCATGGAGTCAGGAGTGTGCAGTTGCAATTGAGTGGATTTTGTTAGTTGATAAAGAGCCAGTCACTACATCAAACAGCAGAGTATAATTCAAACTTCAGCCTGCGACGTTGTACAGAACCTTGATTGCTGGGTGAGTCAGAAGGGTTTGAAAATTACAGTACCGACTCCGATGGAGATGAAGGGAGATGTGAAAGTGAATTGGAAATTCTTCCGGTTTCAATGGGAGAACTACGAAATTGAAACAAAATGTGGCATCAAAGAGCCCCAACAAACCTTAAGTCAAAGGGAATCACCACTGGCTGGACTCATGCCTAGTGTCCTCGGCCCAACCATCTACAGCTGCTTCATCAATTACCTTCCTTCCATCAAAAGGTCAGAAGTGGGGATGTTCGCTGACCATTGTACAATGTTCAGTACCATTCGTGACGCCTCAGGTACATATCCATATGCAGCAAGACCTGGACAATTTCCAGACTTGGGCTGACAAATGGCAAGTAACATTTGCACCATACAAGTGTCAGGCAATGACCATCTCCAACAAGAGAGAATCCAGCCATCGCCCCTTGATGTTCAATGGCATTACCGTCACTGAATCCCCCACTATCAACATCCTCAGGCTACCATTGACCAGAAACTGAACTGCACTAGCCACATGACTCCTGTGGCTATAAGAGCAGGTCAGAGGATAGGAATAGTGTGACGAGTAACCCATCTCCTGACTCCTCAAAGTCTGTCCACTATCTACAAGGCACAAGTCAGGAGTGTGATACTCCCCACTTGCCTGGATGAATGCAGCTCCCACAACACTCAAGAAGCTTGACACCATACAGGACAAAGCAGCCCGCTGGATTGGCACCACATCCACAAACATTCACTCCCTCCACCACCGACACACAGTAGCAGCAGTGTGTACCGTCTACAAGATGCACTGCAGGAATTCACCAAGGCTCCTTAGACAGCACCTTCCAAACCCACCACCACTTCCATCTAGAAGGACAAGGGCAGCAGATGGATTGGAACACCAAGAAGTTTCCCTTCAATGAGCTCACCATCCTGACTTTGAATATATCGCCGTTCCTTCACTGTCACTGGGTCAAAATCCTGGATCTCCCTCCCTAACAGTACTGTGAGAGCACCACATGGATTGCAATGGTTCAAGAAGGCTGCTCACCTCCACCTTCTCAAGGTCAACTGGGGATGGGCAATAAATGCTGGCCCAGCCAATGAAGCCCACATCCCATTAAATGAATTAAATAAAATCCCCTGTCACTGCTGATTTTCCAGTCTTCCTCCTGCAGCTCCATCCCCCAAACTCCCCGACAACTCCACTATCCCCTATAGTGTTGAGGCATCCATGGTACTGTGGACTGGTTTGTAGTACCCAGAGGAACTATGAGTTGAATTTTCTTCACTTACAGGGTTGTGAATCTTTGGAATTCTCTTCCCTAGAGGATTGTGTTCACGCTATTGTTGAGTGTATGTGAGGCTGAGATAGACAGATTTTTGATCTCACAGGCAATCCATGGATATGGGGAGCAACCATGAAAGTGCAGTTGAAGCATAAGACCAGCCATGATCATGTTGAATGGTAGAGCAGACTCAGCAGGCTGTATGGTCAACTCCTACTCCTATCAGATCTCAGAATTTGTTTGTTATTTAGTCACAAGAGTGTGGTTGTTACCCGAGCAAACAGATTAAATGTTTATTTCTGGTACAATTGTAGGTATTGTTTTCTCAGAAGGTGAATTGTGGAGACAAATGCGCAGATTCACATTAACAACTCTACGTGATTTTGGAATGGGCAAGAAATCAATTGAAGAGAAAATCATTGAAGAAGTGGGATTCCTGGTCAATGTATTCAAATCTTACAATGGTGAGTTTAACTGTTTTAATTGGTTGAATTGTGATTCACTCGCCACATGTTTCAGATCTCACTCACTTTTAAAGCTGAGAAACCAGGTATGGGATTTAAACAGCAGCTTAAACATAATGAAATGTCCCAACGCACTCCACAGGAACAAAATAAAAAAAATACAGAGCCACATAAGGGGACACGGAGCCGAGTTTTCACCATCGAGGTGGGTAGCTTGAGCTGAGAAAATTCACAGCTTGGTGCACCCACCTCGGGGGTAAGTGACCTGAATGGTATGAGTTGAGCTCTGGGGGAAGTGTGCAGTATGGAGTCAGGCCCATCACACCCAGACGCAGATTAGAAATGGATACAGGAGCTGCTGAGTGCCGAGGCGGGCTGTTAACAGACGCAACTCAGCTCTCTGGGACTAAGTCACAGTTGTTTTGTTAAATATTAGTCCCTCTAGCTCTCCCCCTTCACACCCCACAACCCCCCAACCACTCCCCATGCCACATCCATGACAAATAATGCCATCCATGCCCCCCACCAGCCCCCAATGACCACTTAAACCCCACCATTCCAACTCACTGCATTTCCATGCCCATCCACCCAGTAAATACTCTGCAAAGAACTAATGAACCCGATAGTAACAAAGGCATGTGTGAAAATGTAAAAAAAATAGTCATTCATGATTTTCTTTAAAAAGTGCTGCTTCACCAATCTATAAGTGTGAATCAACCAGATCATTAGAATATCAGTAACAGAAACTATAAGCACTTGGCACTTTTTTATCTTGTGTCATAAATATTGACCCAATGACAAAATAGATCACAGAAACAAAGCTTGGAAAGCTATCAGTCAAGCATTGTTGCCCTTCTGTGCACCTGTTTCAACAAAGTCACACATAATGAGGCTTGGCTGAGAGCCCCGACTTCAATAAATACTTTACTTTGTTGAAACACGTGCACGGAAGGGAAAATTTTGCAAGTGACATCTGGCTGTGATTATAGATAATAATGAAACTGGGTGGCAGCAGTTTTGCTCAGCTGTATGACAGTGGAGAGGTGTTGGAGGAGGATGGTGTTGTCAACCATGTCAAAGGTTGCAGACAGGTTATGAAGACTGAGGAGGGATAGTTTACCTTTGTAACTCTCGCATAGGATGTCAATGTTGACTTTGACAAGGCTATTGACTTTTCAGTACAGCAACACTACAGAATGTTGATAGCAGGGATTCAAACATGCAATTTCAGAAAATATGTGAAGAGGGGTGATAACATATTTGAGGACATTGGAGAGGAAAGGGAGGTTGAAGGAGGGATGTTGGTTTGCAAGAAACGTGGGGTGAATGGCCATGATTTTCCAGCCCCGCTGTGGCGGGTTCCCATGCGGTGAATCCAGCGAGCCATTCAAATCTGCATTAACTCAGCTGCTCCTGGATCTCCTGGTCATTCTCGTCAAACCAGTCTTGATGTTTCCTGGTGGAGAAACCAAGAGCATCCTTGCAGGTGATGGTTATGGCAGATTTTAGGGCAGACCAGACACTGTGGGCATTTTCTGGTTCCTGTTCGTTGAACATGGCCGGGTCGCTTGTGAAACACTGCCTGGGTAGGTGTTTCTTTGCAGAGCCCTTGAGTCTATGAACATTGATTGTCCAGTTTAATGCAGATAGTAGCCCAGGTTAGGCAATGGATGCTCCAGCAGCTGGCAGCTCCTGTCATGGCACATGTGATGTGAACATCCTTGCAGTCCCTTGCTTGGATGATGACTTGGTCAAGCAGGTGCTAATGTCTGGAGCGAGGGTGTTGCCATGACGTCTTTTAGTCGTCTCTCTGATGAAATAAGGTGTTCATTATGTTCAGACCATGTTCTAGGCATTTCATCAGAAGGGGGACATCGTCGGTGTTAGCTTTCCATACACCTTCCTTGCCAATCCTGTCTCTCCAGAGATTTTATTGTCTATTCCAATTCTGACATTGACGAGAATCAGCTTGTCTCCCGTGATAATGAGAAGTGCCATATTCAGGGGCAGAACTTAGGATTTTCAGATAGTTTCGTTATTTTTGCCAAGACGGAGAAGCTCTTTGTTGTGATGAAAATGTGGGCCAAGATAAACTAAAGAATGTAGATCAGGGGTAGAGTAACCATAACTATCCAAATGAAATGGAGAAACATGCACAACATTGAAAGGTTGCATGATGGATACAACATGGAAACAGGGCATTTGGTTCAGTCTTTAGTCAATATGTCATGAAGCTATTATGTATATAATATATTGGAAAATATTTTTCTTTTAAAATAGAGGTTTAGTCTGTGGGCATGTCTTAACTGGATTAAAGGCAGCTAGCCTGGGTGCTTTGATATGTACTCGTTTTGATATGTAAGACAGATAGGTGCATTTGCATTTTGTGAATAGGGCATTTAAGAAGTGGGGTCAAAACTTGATGCCTTTCTAGCAGCTACCAAGCAATATGCATATATTACTAATAAAATTGATATGTGAAGGCGGTTTTATTGTTACAGAGGTTTAGTTCAGAGGTTGTCGATACAATGAGAATTAACATTCAATGGGAGTGATAGTTATAACTTCAGCAATTTTCGAATGTGCAGAGCAGAGGCAATATAAGATCAAAGTCTATAAACCTACCACTGTGTCTGCAAGCAACCAAAGTAAAAAGAACATCATTTTGAATTTGTAAGGAGAAAATGCTTTGCCTGGTGTTTGTTTGAGTCTATGGGTTGCTGTTGCCTTAATGGAGATTTGTTTGGGAATTTGTTAAACATTATGATAGTCATAATTTGTAGCCATGTGTATATATATATATATTAACCTGTGTAAATTAATAACATGTTTCATTTAGTTTAATGTAAAACTTTGAGAATTGGTGGTCTGATTCCTTAATTTAGAGTTGCATCTCAAACAAAATACTTAAAATTATAGGTTATGACAGTTGTTTAAAGTTTCCCTCTGAGATTTTAAAATATCTTCACTTTACCAACTGCGTAGGTTATAACAAATAAGACTTTCTATTTCCTCATACCAGGCAGCATCCTGGTGAATTAGCATTATACACATGAGCCTCAATATTCTTCCTAAAGTGTTGAACTGAACATTCTGACAGCGTTTTAAGATTTTTTGTTTCATCATAACCCCTTGGTTATATTGGAGCAGGGGTGGTGGTGGGCGGGCACTGAAATTGGCAGTCCACCTACCATATTCAAATTGATAATCAAGGATCAATGGTTTGTTACCAAGCCAATTAACCCCAATAACGTGCTGCCCATGCCATAATATGGGTGAGGCGTGGGCAGGCAGGTGGGATTGGGCAGCTCGATTTTTAATAACAGATCCCTCAGAGTGGGAAGAAAGGGAGGGTTGGTCTCTATCTCTGCGGGCTGCCCTTTGTGGATCGGGGTCAGTCCCGCTAAGATATTCCACACTTCTTTTCGACCCGCCTGCTACATTAAACTCAGTACCCCCACTCCACCAATCACCTCCCTCCTCCCTAACCTGCCAAAACCCTCCCTGCCCAAGACACAGGACTTACCTGTCTCCGGGATCTACTGGGCCTTCCTCTGGTGGAATCCTGGTATCACCTACTAATGCAATCTTGGAACTGAAGTCCCACACTACCTCTGTTTAGCCCTCCAGCAGCACGTTATGGCTGTTGTGGGGGTGGGGGTGGATGGACTGGAATGAAGTGGGTTCGCTCCATGTCGATGGGCTGGCTCCCTCCCCCACTTAATACTCAGCCCATGAATTCTTCTCTCTTTCCATCTTGTACTCCTGACTTGGTGTCTCATAACATGTTTGGCACTAGAAACCAGTTTAAATATTTAGCAGAACCAGAAGTGCCCATTAGTGGAAGTGGTAAAAAAGCATTGACGAATCACCTGCCCATTATACATCCTGTCCAACTTCTTTCATTAACATAATGGGCAGCTGATTTACATGTTGTATAATTTATCTGTTGTTGGATTAATTGAAGTTCAGAATCATATATTCTAACAGCTTTTCTTGTCATCCAGGTCAGCCTATCCAACCTCAAAATACTCTGGACACAGCCACTGCTAATATCATTGCTGTTCTGTTGTTTCAACAACGCTTTGATTATGAAGATGAATCCCTCAAGAGATTCTTAACAATTTTGCACCAAATGCAAATGGACAAATCAAATTCAATGATTGAGGTAAGGCGGAATGTGTTATCATTTTGCAGGACACAATTGTTGCTCCCCATTCAGGTAAATGTGCCAAGCTGAAACTAACTGATACTTCAGAAATTTAATGATGATGTTTGATTCACGGTGAAAGAAAGGACAAAATAACTCAGGTCCCACATGGGTTTCAAAAACTTATTCCAATAGGATAATACAATGTGACTCAGGGTCTTATTCATTTTGAATAATACAATGGGTTTTAGGCCTATGCCAATAGAATATTACAAGAGATTCTGGATTTTAGTCCAACTTTTTTATATATTCATTCATGGGATGTATGGGGTGCAATTATTGCCCATCCCTAATTGATCTTGAGAAAGTGGTGGTGAGCTGTCTTCTTGAACCGCTGCGTTCCATGTGGTGTAGGTACACCCACAGTGCTGTTAGGGAGGGAGTTCCAGGATTTTGTCCATGTGGTGTAGGTACACCCACAGTGCTGTTAGGGAGGGAGTTCCAGGATTTTGTCCAAGTGGTGTAGGTACACCCACCGTGCTGTTAGGGAGGGAGTTCCAGGATTTTGACCCAGTGAAAGTGAAGGAAATGTGATATATTTCCAAGACAGGGTGGTATGTATTTTGGAGGGGAATTTGCAGGTGGTGGTGTTCCCATCTATCTGCAGTCCTTGTCCTTCTAGTTGGTAGTGGTCATGGGTTTGGAAGGTGCTGTCAAAAGAGCCTTTGTGAGTTCCTGCAGTGCGTCTTGTAGGAGGTACACAGTCCATCAATGGTGGAGGAAGTGAACGTTTGTGGATGTGGTGCCAATCAAGCAGACTGCTTTGTCCTAGATGGTGTCAAGCTTCTTGAGTGTTATGGGAGCTGCACTCATAGGGGCAAGTGGAGAATGTTCGATCACACTCCTTGCTTTTACCTTGCAGATAGTAGACAGGCTTTGGGGAGTCATTTGCCGCAGGATTCCTAGCCCATGATCTGCTCTTGTAGCAATGGTTCTTATATGGCTCGTCTAGTTCAGTTTCTGGTCAATGGTAACCATCAAGCTGTTGATAGTGGGGGATTCAGTGATGGGAATGCCATTGAATGCCAACGGGTGATGGTCTGCTTCTCTCTTGTTTGAGATGGTCATTTCCTGGCATGAATGTTACTTGTCAATTCTCAGTCCAAGCCTGGATATTGGACATGGACTGCTTCAGTATCTGAGGAGTCATGAGTGGTGCTGAACATTGTGCAATTGTCAGCAAACATCCCCACTCCTGACCTTATGATGGAAGGAAGATCATTGATGAAGCAGCTAAGGATGGTTGGGCCGAGGACACTACCCTGCGGAACTCCTGCAGTGATGTCCTGGAGCTGAGATGACGGACCTCCAACAACCACAACCATCTTCCTTTGTGCCAGGCATGACTCCAACTAGTGGAGAGTTTTCCCCTGTTTCACATTGCTAGGGCTCCTTGATGCCACACTCGATCAAATGCTACCTTGATGTCAAGGGCAGTCACTCTTACCTCGTCTCGGGAGTTCAGCTCTTTTGTCCATGTTTAAACCAAGACTGTAACGAGGTCAGGAGCTGAGTGGCTCTGGCAGAACCCAAACTGGGCATCAGTAAACAGGTTATTGCTGAGCAAGTGCTGCTTGATAGCACTGTTGATGACCCCTTCCATCACTTTGCTGATGATTGAGAGTAGACTCATAGGGTAGCAATTGTCTGAACTGGATTTGCCTGATTTTCTACTTGGCAATTTTCCACATTGTGGGATAGATGCCAGTGTTGTAGCTGTACTGGGACAGCTTGGTTCGGGTCGCGGCATGTTATGGAGCACAAGTCTTCAGCACTATTGCCGGAATGTTGTCAGGGCCCGGAGACTGCAGTATCCAGTGCCTTCAGTCATTTCTTGCTAACACGTGAAGTGAATCAAATTGGTTGAAAACTGGTATCTGTGATGCTGGGGACCTCAGGAGCTGGCTGAGATAGATCATCAACTTGGCACTTCTGTTTGAAGATGGTTACAAATGCTCAGTCTTGACTTTTGCATTGATGTGCTGGGCTTTCCCATCATTCAGGACGGGGGTATTTGTGGAGCTTCCTCCTCTGTTTAATTGTCCACCACCATTTATGACTGCATGTGGCAGGACTGCAGAGCTTTGATCTAATCCATTGGTTGTCGAATTGCTTAGCTCTGTCTATAAAATGCTGCCTCAGATGACTAGCATGCGTTTAGTCCTGTGTCGTAGCTTCACCAGGTTGGAAACTCATTTTTAAGCATATCTGTTGCTGCTCCTGTCCAGCTCCCTAACACTGTTCACTGAACCAGGATTGATCCCTGGCTTGCTGGCATTGGTCGAGTGAGGGATGTGCCAGGCCATGAGGTTACAGATTGTGGCTGAATAAATTTCTGCTGCTGCTGATGGTCCACAATGCCTCATGGATGCCCAGTTTTGAGTTGCTAGGCCTGTTCTTGGTCTACCTTATTTATTATGGTGGTAATGTCACACAACACAATGGAGCATTTCCTCAGTCTGAAGGATTGTGCAGTGCTCAATACAGTCATGGACAGGTACATCTGTGACAGATAGTTTGTTGAGGATGGGGCTTGGTAGTTTTTCCCTCTTGTTGGTTCCTTCAATACCTGCCACAGGCCCTGTCTGGAAGATATGTCCTTCAGGAAACAGCCAGCTCGGTCAATAGTGGCATTACCAAGCCCCTCTTAGCGGTGGACGTTGAAGACCCCCACTCAGAATACAGTCTGTGGCCTTGCAGCCCTCAGTGTTTCTTCCTAATGGTGTTCAACATGGAGTACTGGTTCATCAGCTGAGTGATGGTGCTGGGGGGTAATCAGCAGGAGGTTTGCTTGCCCATGTTTGACCTCATGCCATGAGACTTTATGGCGTCCAGAGCCAGTGTGAAGCACTCCACGGGGTACTGCCTCCAGACTGTACACCACTATGCTGTCAACTCTGTTGGGTCCTTCCTGCCAATGGGGCAGGCATATCCAGGGCCTTGATGATGGTGTCTGGGGCATTTGTTGCAAGGTATAATCTGTGAGTATGACTATGTTAGGCTGACTAATCTTTGGGACAGCTCTCCCCATTTTGATACAACACCCCCAGATGTTAGTGAGGAGGACTGGGCTGGGTGTGCCTTTGTCTTTTCCAGGTTGATGTCAGCCAGTCCATCCAGTGTTGTTCTTATTCATCAGTTTGATACAACTGAGGGGCTCGCTGGGTCATTTCATAGGTCACTTAAGATTGAACCGTATTGCTGTGAGTCTGGAATCACATGTTAGCCAGGCCAGGTAAAGATAGCAGATTATCTCCCCTGAAGGACATTAGTGAACCTAACGGGCTTTGATGACAATCTGATGGTTTGAAGATAATCATTATTGAGACTCACTTTTTACACCAGATTTATTAACCAATTGAATTTAAATTTCTCTCCTTGCCATGGTGAGATTTGAACTCCTGTCTCTCGATCATTAGTCCAGGCCTCTACATTACCAGAACAGTAACATTACCACTGTGCTATTGTCCCCTATAACTGAAATATTTGATTGCATTTTACAGATAATTAATGCACTGCCCTTTCTGAAATTTCTATCTCGACGCCACAAGAGAGTCATGGATCAAACAAAGGAATTGATGGCATTTTTGGTTCCTACAATTGCAAAGATTCGTAAGCAGCTGAATGAAAATGACGTGACAAACTACACTGAGGCATTTCTGGTCAAACAGAAAGAGGTACCATGCTTAATCAGATCCTATAAGACCATAAGACATAAGAGCAGAAATTAGGCCATTCGGCTCAACAAGTCTTCTCCGCCATTCAATCATGGCTAATAAGTTTCTCAACCCCATTTTCCCACCTTCTCCCTGTAACCTTTGATCCTCTTACCAAGCAAGAACCTATCTATCTTGGTCTCAATGACCTTGCCTCCACAGCCTTCTGTGGCAATGAATTCCATAGATTCACCACTCTCTAGCTAAAGAAGTTTCTCCTCATCTCTGTTCTAAAAGATCTTCCCTTTACTGTGAGGCTGTACCCTCGGGTCCTAGTCTCTCCTACTAATGGAAACATCTTCCCCACGTCCATTCTATCCAGGCCTTTCAGTATTCTCTAAGTTTTATTCAGATCCCCCCTCATCTTTCTAAACTCCATCAATTATAGACTCAGATTCCTCAAACATTCCTCATATCTTAAGCTTTTCATTCCTAGGATCATTCTCGTGAACCTCCTCTGGACCCTCTCCAGGGCCAGCACATCCTTCCTGAGGTACGGGGCGCAAAATTGCTCACAATATTCTAAATGTGGTCTGACCAGAGCCTTATAAAGCCTCAGCAGCACATCCCTGCTTTTATATTCTGTCCTCTCAAAATAAATGCCAACATTGCATTTGACTTCCTAACCACTGACTCAACCTGCAAGTTAACCTTAAGAGAATCCTGGACTAGGGCTTCCAAGTCCCTTTGCACTCCAGATTTCTGAATTCCCTCCCCATTTAGAAAATAGTCTATGCCTCTATTCTTCCTGCCAAAGTGCATGACCTCACACTTCCCCACGTTGTATTCCATCTGCCACTTCTTTGCTCATTCTCCTAACCTGTCCAAATCCTTCTGCAGCCTCCCTGCCTCCTCAATACCCGTCCATTCTTTGTATCTTTGTATTATCTGCAAACTTAGCCAGGAGTTGCTTCATCTAGATCATTAATGTATACAGTGAAAAGTTGTGGTCTGACCCCTGCGGAACTCCATTACTCAACGGCCGCCATCCTGAGAAGGACACCCTTATCCCCACTCTATGCCTCCTGCCAGATAGCCAAACTTCTATCCATGCTAGTACCTTGCCTCTAACACCATGGGCTCTTATCTTACTGAGGAGCCTCCTGTGCGGCACCTTGTCAAAGGCCTTCTGGAAGTCCAAGTAGATAACATCCATTGGCTCTCCTTTGTCTAATCTACTGGTTACCTCCTCAAAGAATTCTAACAGATTTCTCAGGCATGACCTCCCCTTGATGAAACCATGCTGACTTTGCCCTATTTTACCATGCACTTCCAAGTATTCTGAAATCTCATCCTTAATAATGGACTCTAAAATCTTACCAACGACTGAGGTCAGTCTAATCAGCCTGTAATTTCCTGTCTTTTGCCTCACTCCCTTCTTAAACAGGGGGGTTACATTAGCGATTTTCCAGTTCTCTGGGACCCTCCCTGCCCCAGTGATTCCTGAAAGTTCACCACTCATGCCTCCATATCTCTTCAGCTATCTCCTTCAGATCTCTGGGGTGTAATCCATCTGGTTCAGGTGATTTATCCACCTTCAGACCTTTCAGTTTTCCTAGCACCTTCTTCTTGGTAATAGCCACCATACTCACCTCTGCCCCCTGATTCTCTTGAACTTTGGGGATGTTACTCGTGTCTTCCACTGTGAAGACTGATGCAAAGTACCTGTTCAGTTCCTACACCATTTCTTTTTTCCCCATTACTACTTCTCCAGCTTCATTTTCCAGCAGCCCAATGTCCAATTTTGCCTCTCTCTTACCCTTTATATATCTAAAAAAAAAACTCTTGCAGTCTTCTTTTATATTACTGGCTAGTTTACCCTCATATTTTATCTTCTCCCTCCTTATATCTTTTTTAATTGTCCTCTGTTGGTCTTTGTAGGCTTCCCAATCCCCTGGTTTCCCACTGCTCTTTGCCGCATTGTATGCTTTCTCTTTAGCTTTTATGCTGTCCCTGACTTCCCTTGTCAGCCATGTTATCCTTGTCACTAGTTTGTAATGGACTTGATTTTCCAGGTAGGTTTCTCATTAGAAACATCGAACTTTATTTACAGACTGCAGCAGCAGTTACATGCCTCCATCAAGCTCCACAACTAGAAGAAGAACTCCCATTCTAAGGTTCCCCGTGCTTAGAACTGATTTGTTCACACTGTCACGTGACACTACATAACACAATGGGCAGAATTTTATGTCCGAGGCGTGCACCCGACCCGATCGGGCAAAACATCGTGCAAGAAGACATCGGGCAAGCGTCCCAATGTCATCATTCTCTCACGCAATACTTCATTCAGCGGTCGCACGCAAAAGTCAGAAACTCGCCCACTGACAATCAAGAAGGTTAATTGCCCATTAATAAGCCCATTAATGATGCAGTTGTCTCCCATCTTTTTGTGGCCCATCCAACCTTATGGTTGGTGGATGGATGGAGGGGGCCTTTGCATTTTTCATCAAACCTCATCCAAAGGTGGGATGAAATTTCCGTTATGAAATAAAATTAAAATAAATATTTGTGAACAGTAAGTTTATCAGCTATAGTTTCAGATGCTTGATTGTGATGCATGGAAATTTTTTTGCAGCTTTTGAAATCTTTATTTGATCATTTTCAGGTCTGCAGCTTCTGAGGCAGCTGCCTGCCTTCAGGAAGCTTTCTCGTAGCGCTCACCTGCACCCGTGGTGACATCATCACCCGCCATCTTCCCACCCCCACAGTGCTGATCTTTTCAGCACGCGTTTCACGCTGCCTAGCCGTTAATGGATCAGCCAGCGTGAAATTGCGGTCGGGGGACGATTGCTGCTGGGGGCCCATTTCGCAACCGCTCCCTGGCTCGCCGATCGCGCACACCTGCCTGCTAAAGGTAAAATTCAGACCAATAAATCTTAAAGCTACAGTCACTATATTCCTTAAAGCTACAGTCACTATATTATGAAATAAGTGACACTTCGACAATGAGACCGGGAAATGGGAGGGAGTGCAGTTTGCTGGTGACCCATTGAATGAGATGGCATTGGCAGGTCTAAGAGCGGGGCTGCAGGGCCGGGGGCGGGGGTAGTTGGAGGGGTTGAGGGTGTTGTAGCATTGTGGATATGGGTGTTTCTGGTGACCGTAAGAGCAGAGGCAACGAGTTGGTTGGGGGCAGGGGTGGCATTAAAGCAACAAAAACTTACAACTTATCTTGTGGAGTCACAACATTATCATCTCTCTGTCGGTCACTTCACAGACGTGCAGTTCTGCTCAAATCACTCAACTGACACTCCCAAAATCAGTCTCCACCGGTTGTTCCAGAAATAATGTACAAAAGGCATCCTTTAAGGGATGCAGGGCAAACAGTGAATATAAGGGGCAATCCCTTAAAATACAAGGCAGTTGGTCACCCTGATTATCAGGGTCTATTTCACTCCTGCCAGTTGTAAAATGGACAGTTTTATTGAAATCGAATTGCTCACCTTTCAATTCTCACCTCAAGGAAGCAGGGAATCCGGATTCCTTTTTCCATGACAAAAGTATGTTAAGGATGATCACTGAACTGTTTGCTGCTGGGACAGAAACAACGTCCAACACCCTTCGCTGGGGTCTGCTCCTCATGATGAAATACCCAGAGATTCAGAGTAAGTACTCAAGAAATTTCTCTTCACTTATTTTTTCAAGCACTTAATTCTGAATCGAGAAGGAAAATTATAGAGAACAGATACATTGGTGGATTTTACTTTCCGATAGGGTGGGTAAGACAAGGGAATGGGACAAGAGGGCAAGGGGAGAGGTGAGCAGATGTTTGGTGCTGAATCAGTCAATGACCCTCTGGAAACAGGCATCTGGAGGCCGCCCAGGGTGGGTTTGATGGTGACTCAGAGCAGTCACCAGTGGGAAAATTTCACATGAAGGAAAGGCCACATGCAGCAGATTGTACCCTCCCTCTCCAGAATATACAGCCCCCCACTTTCTCTCCTGATTGTTCCTCCCTCTCCCTGTTCCACTTCTCCTCACTATCTGTTCTCTGATCACCTCATTCTGCATACTCCCTTTCTCAATTACCCTCCTGATAATCTCCCTTTCTCCTGATTACCCCCCATAGGCCCCTTGACATTCATAACGTTTCCCCATTGGGACCCCCTCCTGCTTGCCCCACTCCATGTTTACAGCCCCGTCTCCAATGCCCAACATCTTCTGTGTGTTCCCTCTCACAATCCCTCCCTCTTCTTTTCCCCCACCTCCTGGTATTGCCACAACCAAACTCCCTTCCCCTTCCCACCCCTTTAATTCCATAGTAGGCTGGTCCATTTCTCAGTCACCTCTTCCCGCAGCTCCTTACCATGCAAACTCAGGAGTAACAGCTGTCCTTTTACCTCCTCTCTGCTCACTATCCAAGGCCCCAAACACTCCTTCCAGGTGAAGCATTACTTTACTTGTATTTCTTTCAATCCAGTCTATTGTTTCCGCTCCTCACAATGTGGACTCCTCTACACTAGGGAAACCAGCTGCAGCCTTAGTAATCACTTTGTGGAACACCTCCTCTGAGTCTGGAAGCATGACCCCAAGCTTCCAGGGGCCTGTCACTTTAAATCCTCACCTTTATTTCACACTGACTTTTCCGTCTGCTACACTGTTCCAGTGAGGCTAACACTTCATCTTTCAGTGAGGAACTTTATGGCCTTAATTCTGGATTCAACAATAAGTTCAACTGAAATTTTCAAGATCTGTAGATTTTTAGGTTGGGTAGGGGCATTGACGGATATGGAGTAAAGATGGTTGTGTGAAGATGAGATGCAGATTAGCCTTGATCTAATTTAATGCAAGGACAAGCTAGAAGGGCTGAATGATCTCTTCCTGTTCCTATGTTCCAAAGGAAAGGACCAGACTCTGAGCTAAAGTCAATCTCACTTTTTTTTGCGATGTAACACCCAACATTACTGGTTTGCCTTTTAGAGAGAGTGCAGGAAGAAATTGATCGGGAGATTGGAACCGAGCGTCCCCCCAGAATGGAAGATCAGCAAAGGTTGCCCTACACCAAAGCTGTGATATATGAGATTATGAGGTTTGCCAATGTCTCTGCAATGATTACTCGTGACAATATTGCTGACACACACCTCAGTGGATATTTTATTCCCAAGGTAAGATGCAGATGGTGAGAGTTGAAAGGTTGCATGATTGAGCCTCTCCGCAATTATGGGGTTTCCAGTTACATGGGGTGGGATTTTCCTGGTATTGCACTAAGTGCGGGAGCGGGTGTCGAAACTGGAATTTTTCCCAACAGCTTCAATGGTGGGATTTTGTGCCATCATTAATTATGATGCACAGGAAACACGCCGGATCACTGGTGGTCTGTTAAATGTCAAAGGGAGACGGTTAGGTTTTCTCTTGCTGGAGATGGTCATTGCCTGGCATTTGTGTGGCATGAATGTTACTTGCCCAAGTAAGTCCAAATTTGAATGTTGTCCAGGTCCTGCTGCATGCTGGCTTCATTATCTGAGGAGATGTGAATGGAACTGCAATTGGATGCCAATAAAATACACATTTAGATAATGTTCCAAAATTTGGAAATAATTAGTTGGCAAAATAGGGTGTGGCTAGCACTGTTCCCTTCAACTTTGGTAGTTTGTAAACAGTCCAGATTAATGGAAATACAAATCTTGACTCCTTGCACAGTGAGTGAGTTCAAGTGAAATGAGTTTTGGATGTTTTAACTCAGTTTCCAACAGACCGTAGCTAAGACTGATAACAGCTGCAATATCTCACCTCCAGAGTGCAGATGAAATTCAATCGAACATTATGATTAATAATCACTGATTTCTCAGTATGAATGAATTTAAAATCCCACACACGAGGATATAATCAGCAAGGTTCATCAGCAGAAAACAGCAACTTTTGGGAGAATGTTATAAATGGTTTGAAACTGTTTCCAATCCACCACAGTGAGAAGATTAAATGGCTTGGTTCCAGGACAGGGATTGAACCACATGCTACCTACTGCTGATCTAGTTTGTCATTCATTTACAGAGAAGTCACATCTTAATTGTGCTTTCATCAGTGCTACGGGATAAAACTCAATGGGAGAAGCCGGATGAATTCAACCCGTCCCACTTTCTGAACTCTGAGGGGAGACTTGTTAAGAGAGAGGCTTTCCTGCCTTTCGGTGCAGGTAATAAATAACTCAGTAAACGTGTTAATGTTCTTATTGCTGAGAGATACAATTGACTGCCTGGGCCAACACCTCTAGTGTCACTCATAGTGGCCGTATGACATCTGCAGCTCCTGTATCTCCTGCCATGCCTGACGATGGGGCAGAGTCAAACTCAACAATTACCCACAGAGATAAAAACAAAGAAAACTGCGGATGCTGGAAATCCAAAACAAAAACAGAATTACCTGGAAAAACTCAGCAGGTCTGGCAGCATCGGCGGAGAAGAAAAGAGTTGACATTTCGAGTCCTCATGACCCTTCGACAGAACTTGATTTCGAGTCCAAGAAAGAGTTGAAATATAAGCTGGTTTAAGGTGTGTGTGTGGGGGGCGGAGAGATAGAGAGAGAGAGGTGGTTGTGTGGACAAACAAGCAGTGATAGAAGCAGATCATCAAAAGATGTACCATAACATCTTTTGATGATCTGCTTCTATCACTGCTTGTTTGTCCACACAACCACCTCTCTCTCTCTCTATCTCTCCGCCCCCCACACACACACCTTAAACCAGCTTATATTTCAACTCTTTCTTGGACTCGAAATCAAGTTCTGTCGAAGGGTCATGAGGACTCGAAACGTCAACTCTTTTCTTCTCCGCCGATGCTGCCAGACCTGCTGAGTTTTTCCAGGTAATTCTGTTTTTGTTTTCAACAATTACCTGAGCTGAGGACTCAAATGTCTCCCGTCTGTGTTGTCCTCTTGCCTGATATCCATGTACATGGGGCTGCCAGCAGCTAAAATTACAATCCTGGGAGGAAGAATAGAAAAGCAGAATATTATTTTAATGGAGAGACTGCAGAACTCTACAGATCAGAAGGATCTGGGCGTCCTGTTACATGAATCATAAAATGTTGGTATGCAGGTGATTCAGAAGGCAAATGGAATGTTGGTGTTTATTGTAACGGGAATGGAATATAAAAGTGGGGAAGCATTGATACCGCTGTAGGACTTTAAGGAAAGCACACCTCGAGTACTATGTATAGTGCTCGTCTCCTTACGAAAGGATATAATTACATTATAAAAAGTTCAGAAATGGTTCACTCAACTGATTCCTGGGTTGAAGGGCTTATCGTATAAGGAAAGGTTGAATAGGTTGGGCCTATACCGACTGTTGTTTAGACAAATGAGAAGTGGACAGATGAGAAGTGACCTTATTGAAACACATAGGATTCTGAGGGGGCTTGACAGGGTGTTGCTGAGAGGACATTTCCCCTTATAGGGGAGTCTAGAAATAGATGACACAGTTTAAAAATAAAGGGGTCTCCCATTTATGACAGAAATAAAGTGAATTTTTTTCTCTCAGATGCTAGTTAGTCTTTGGAATTCTCTTCCACAGAAAGCAGGAGAGGCTGGGTCATTGAATATATTCTAAGTTGAGCTCACCAAATTTTTGATTGACAAGGGAGTCAAGGGTTATGACGGGGGGGCGCAGACAGGAAAGTGGAGTTGAGACCACAATCAGATCAGCCATGATCTGACTGAATAGTGGAATGGGCTTGAAGGGCTGAATGGCCTACTCCTGGGAAGGCAACATGCTGTTCAATATGATCTGCTAGTCACTGCGACACATGGCCTACGTACCTGGCATCACACCAACACTAAAATTCAAATCAACACATACTCATTTGTGATAGACAGAATTACTTTTTGGTTTGATGGCAACATCCTGTAAGTGGAGAAAGCCACTCGTGTTGCTACAGCACAGTAACAGTGTGCATTGGCTAGCTGCTCAAACTTTTCAGACACCTTACCCTGTCCCCTGCAACCACTCAAACTGACCCTTCACCCGCCACAGATGGACCCTCACACCTCACTATATCACATCCTACTGCCCCCTCAAACATCAACTGTACCCTCCCATCATAACTACCCTCAGTTGCCCCCCCAAGATTCCCCCATCGATACCACAGAGCCCGTCCCTCTGAATCCCACCCATCACTGTCCCCTCATTTCTCACCCCTCACTAGCCCTTGCTTTCCCATGGTCCCTGTACTGCTCCCCGGTCCCTTCAACCCCACCACCCCCTGCAAGGCTCCCTGCTTTGACCTCCTCCCACTCCCGACATTCCCACCCCACTCTCTGCTACCTGTCCCCCACCACCTCCATGTTGCAGCACCCACTGCGTAGTCTGCCTTCTGTCCCCCTCATGTTTCAGCACCTCACCCCACGTGATTGGTACGCACTTTCCACCAAGTGAAGCAGCCTGCACCTTCCCGGTAAGTGCGGTTGTGTTCTGGACAGGAGTAAACTCCTGCTGGCCGAGCAGATAATATGCAGGGACAGTATTCCAGTAAGATGCCTTTAGCCTCAATAGTGACCTGCCATTAACCACCATGACGACCAGGACCTCAGTTTCCCACCAGCATTTAGTACTATCAGGAGCCCAATTTGCATCATTCCAAAGTGTTCCCTGTCCCTGCCAGCCACAAACCCAGCTGCTGGTGGGGCAGAATGTCCAATGTGATTCCATGATTTGGCAACACTTGCTGAACAATCCTGACTGTGCTAAGAATTACACTGAAAACCAATTAAAGTTTGTCAGTCAGGCTCGCATGCTAGAAGCCACATTTATTCACACACACAGAGCCCTGGGCTTTGCGGTCAGAAGGAACACATCTATGTATTATGCCTTTTCCAACTAAACAAAAGCTGGGGGAACCACCATTCCCTGGTTCATTTCCCATGCCTTGACCAATCAGTCGATTTGCCTGGTTTGAATTTGAAAAACTTGTTAACAGTTAACTGTTTTCTGTTACATTCTCCATGCCAACATCTCTACCAATCAGAGTCCACTTGCCCACCAATCAGCACTCTCTTCTCATGCAGTATAAATTCTTGTTTTCCTTTCCTGACCTGATGGGTGCAGGATGAAAATCTTCGATTGCAAGTTTCTTTTTTCAGCAATACTCACGTTCTGTTCTACCAAATGACTAAATGGAGCTATTAAGACAGGTGACCAACAGCTTGCACAGATAAGTAGATTTTAGGGAGTGTCTTAAAGGAGGGAAGAGAGAGATAGCTGTAGATTTTAGGGAGTGTCTTAAAGGAGGGAAGAGAGAGATAGAGAGGCTTAGTGAGTGAATGTCTAATTGAAGAAAATTCTGGCTCAATCAGAGTGATGACAGAGATGCCCTGGAGGGGCCATGGGAGGGAGTGCTGAAATATCGCCTGAGCGTTATCATTGGACAGGTAGGATCTGATGAATGTTGGACAATATCTATGAGGGGAAATAAGAGAAATAGTGGGGGAATTGAAGGATTAGGAAAGATCCTCACAGAAGAAATCTGAGGACATAACATAAGAAATAGGAGCAGGAATAGACGACACAGCCCCAGGAGCCTGCTCCATTCAATATGATCGTGCGTGATCTTCGTCTTCAACCCCACTCTCCCGCCTGCTCCTTATATCGCTACTTTTCCTGAGAGACTAACAATCTGTCCATCCCAGCCTTAAATATAGTCAACGATGGAGCATCCACAACCTTCTGCAGGAGGGATAAAACCACAAGTGCTGATAACACTCTGGTATCAACTGTGGAGAGAGAACAGAGTTAACATTTTAAGTCCAATACTCTCCTTCAGAACCATTGAGTACAGAAGTCCAAAGATTCACAACCCGTTGAGTGAAAAAATTTCTCCTCATCTCATTCCCAAGTGATCTTTCCTTTACCCTGACATTGTGCCCACGTGTCCTAGGTTCCCCAGCCAGGGGAAACAACTTCTCAATGTCCCCCATCTCAAGCCCCTTCAGAATATTTTATGTTTCAATGAGATCACCCCTCATTTTTCTAAACTCCAGAGAATATCAATGCGATTTCCTCAGATTCTCATCATAGGACAAGCCTCTCATCCCGGGGACCAATCTAGTGAACCTTCTCTGTACCACTTTCAATGCAAGCATATCCTTCCTTAAATATGGAGACCAGAACTGCACACAGTGTTCCAGGTGTGGTCTCATCAAATCCCTGCACAATTATCGCAAGTCTTATTTATTCCTGTACTCCAATTCCCTTGAAATACAGGTCAACCTGCCATTTGCCTTCCTCATTGCTTCCTGTACCTGAGTGTTGACTTCCTTGTCCAAACACACCCAAGTCCCACTGGACATCAACATTTATATGTTTCGTATCTTTTAAAAAACATTCTGCTTTTCTACTCTTACAGCCAAAGTGAATAGCTTCACACCTTATATACCCTGTCTGCCACCTTGTTACCCACTCTCTTAACCTGTCTGGATCTCTTTGCAGCCACTTTGTGCCCTCCTTACAGCTTGCATTCCCAACTAGCTTTGCATCATTAGCAAACATTACTCTCTATCCCTTTATCTAAGTCATTAATATATATTGTAAATAACTTAGGCCCCAGCACTGAGAACCAGATTAAGGGTTTGAATCATGCTTTGTACACAAGGTGGTGGTGAGTTGCCTTCTTGAAAACCCACATTGCTGTTAGGGAGTTCCAGATTTTTGACCCAATGACAGTGAAAGAATGACGATATAGTTCCAAGTCAGAAGAGTGTGGGACTTGGAGGAGAACTTTCAGTTGGTGGTGTTCCCATGCGTACATGTGCTGCCATTGTGATAGAAGGTCCTGGGTTTCATGGCTATTATTGAAGGAACTAGATGCTGCAATGCATCTTATAGATGGTACATTCTACAGCCACTGTGCGCCAATCAGAGTGAGTGAATGTTTAGAGTGGTGGCGGGGTGCTGATCAAGTGGCTGCTTTGTGTCGGGTGGTAATTAAAGCAAAATACTGTGGGTGCTTGAGATCCTGAAATAAAAACAAAAAGTACTGGAAAAACTCAGCAGCTCAGGCAGTATCTGTGGAGAGAGAAACAGAGATAATGTTTCTAGTCAGAACTGGAGAGTCAGAAATGTGATGGGTTTTATGCTGTTGAGAAAGCGAGGGTCAGGTGGAAACAAAGGGAAGGTCAGGGATAGGGTGGAGGGACTGGGAAATTAAATTACAAAGATGTCATGGAACAAAATGCAAAGGGATTGGGAATGGTTGTAGTAAAGGAACAAATTATTGGTCCAGAGTAGGCATTAATAGCAGAACAGAGGTAGGCGCTGTCTGAAAGCAAAATAGCAGAATATATTAATACAAAGTAAAGATCAGTACTGTCTGAAAGAAAAACATGAGAATGAAATACAGACCAGCACTCAGGGAAAAAATTACAAACTGGAGGATCGAGTTCATGGTCTGAAGTTGTTTAACTCAATGCTGAGTCCAGAAGATCTGATCGGAAGATGAGGTGTTATTCCGCAAGTTTGTGTTAAGCTTTACTTGAACATTAAAGCAAGCATTTTGGATGGTGTCAAGTTTCTTGAGTCTTGTTGGAGCTGCACTAACCCAGGCAAGTGGTGGTATTCCATCTGACTCCTGACTGTGTCTTGTCTCAAACTTTGAGGAGTCAGGAGTAAGTTACTCACAGCAGAATTCCCAGCCTCTGGCCTGCTTTTGAAAGCAAAATTTATGCTCGCTGCTGCAGTTAGGTTCCTGCTCAATGGTTACTCTAGGTTGAAACCTCCTTCCAGCGGGTTTCAACAGTGAAAGTACCGCTGAATGTCAATGGGAAATGGATAGATCTTCTCTTGTTGGCGATGGTAATGGCCTGGCATTTCAGTGATGTGAATGTTAATTGCCACTTATCAGTCCAAGCTTGAAAGTTGTCTAGGTTTTGCTGCACATGGACACAGACTGCTTTAAAATCTGAGAAGTTGCCAATTTAATTGTGTAGTCCAAAAAAAACATTCCTACTTCTAATGGAGGGTAGATCATTGATAAAGTAGCTGAAGGTCTCTATACCCTGAGGAGCTCATGCAGTGATGTCCTCGAACTGAGATGATTGCCACCCAATAAACACAACCATCTTCTTTGTGCTAGATGTGACTCCAACCAGTGCAAAGTTTTCCCCCTGATTCCCATTGACTTCTGTTTTGTTAGGGCTCCTTGCTGCCACATTCGGTCAAACGCTGCCTTGATGTCAAGGGCAGTCACTCTCACTTCACCTATTGAGTTCTGCTCTTTTGTCCATGTTTGGACCAAGGGTGTAATCAGGTCAGGTGTCGAGTAGCCACAGCGGATCCCAAACTGAGCATGCTGAGTAAGTGTCGCTTGATGAACCTGTCAACGGCACCTTCCATCGCTTTGCTGATAACCGAGAGTAGACAGGTGAGGCCATAATTGGCCGTTTGGATTTGTATGGACAGAGGCTGGGCAGAAAAGGCATTTTCCAAAGTGTAGTGGATGAGGAGCTTGCTTACACAAGAGGCAGGTGGCATTGAGATTATCTGGTGGACACATTAATTGGTAACGGTTGTACTATCAGGAGAATATGTATTGAAGAACAATATTTTGTTTGGTAAAACTGAATATTTACACCATCTTTTAAAACCTCTTTTATTATTCCTCAGGCTCTAGGGTTTGTGCTGGGCAGAGTCTGGCCAAGATGGAGATCTTCCTGTTTTTCACAACTTTGCTGCAGAAGCTTAAGTTCCAGGCACTGGTGGATGTGACTGACCTGGACCTCACGCCTATTCATGCACAAATATATGTTCCCAAACCCTATAAGCTCTGTGCTATACCCCGGGAATAGGAAGTCTGGCAAACGATTAGACCGCTCCAATATTGTGCATCCGGGAACAGTCCTCCTGAAGATAATTGCTTCCATATAATTAGAGCTCATTTAGTGCTATGAGAGCAAGAGATTTCTGCATGTAAATGTTTCAGTCCTTTGCAGGATAGGATGTGTAGAAACACCCATCATATGTCCCTCTGGATACTGTAAATCCTGATCTCATGCCAGTGGGAGATTTACATTCAACTAATGAGGCTGCAATCATCCTGACATTTAAAGAAATGGTTTTATATCTTGGTTAGAATAACTGAGCAAGGAATTCCACCTGAATACTTGCTACTGTAGCCATGAGGTCGCAGCTCCAAACTGGGGAGAATTTCTCACTGTAATTGGAACAGTGGATTTTCCAAATCAGTGACGACAGCAAAATTGTAACCATGATCTTTCATCCCTATTTCTGCTTTGACTAGCAATGACAAAGTAATAAACCAATTTCCAGGGGAACATTTCCCAGCCCCTCATTCCTGTGTCAATGTGAACTGGGGCAACTGGGGGTGGGGGGAGTCTCAGAATGAACTGGGGAGGATGAGGTTGGGGAGAGTCTCAGTGTGAGCAGGCGGAGAAAGTGACAACATGAATTGGGGCAACACAGAATCATACAATGGTTACAACACAGGAGGCCATTCGGCCCTTCGTCAGCTCTCTGCAAAAGCAACTCAGCTAGTCCCACTAACCTGCCCTTCCCCCATAGCCCTGAATTTTTTACTCTTTGGATGATTATCCAATTTCCTTTTGAAAGCTGCAATTGTCTCTGCCTCCGCCAATGCATTCCAGATCCTAACCACTCGCTGCGTAAAAAAATCGAGAATCACAGAATGTTAACGGCCAGAAGGAGTCCATTCACCTCATGTGGCCTTTGGTTATTTTGCCATTCACCTAACTGAGCGTCCTCTGATTCTCAGCCATTGTGCCAGTGGGAACAGTTTCTCCCTGTCTACCTCTCTACTCACCTCATTCTGCCTGTCAAAATGTATCACTTCATAATTCTCTGCATTTAATTTAATCTGTGCCCTGTCCACCCATTAGGGGAAATACAGTACCAATTTATTGAAAGGCAATGAATTACTTAAAATCTCCAGGCAGCCAGTGCTACCAAGCACATTCACAGTTACAGGTTACCAGATGAATCTTGCGCAGCCTTAGGGTCTACAAACAACAGAAAGGCCTTGGGAGTCGGACTGGAATCAGAGGATGGCAACAACATAGATTAAGTGCTCTTTAACAGATAAGAAAAGGACAGATGGTCCCAGTCTAGATAGAGGGAGAGGTCTCTGCCGACGTGAAAGAGCATGTAAGATGTAACCGATATGCTGACAAGATTGGAATTTGAACATTGTTCTTATATGTAATCAGACGTGTATAAAATAAGCTGTATGCTTGTAGTTTGGCAGAGTGCTATCTCAAGTTGCCTTGAGATGGTTCTCTTCTTGCAATTGCTCGAATAAACTATTGTGACCTGTACCTGGGCCTCCTGTGGTGCGTTTGTCAAAGATACCATAACATTTGCATTAAATTTAATCTGTGGCCTGTTTCCAGCCAATCTCCGTGTCCTCTTGAAGTCTATCACTAATCTACTCACAGTACTCCCAGGTGTCGTGACATCTGCTAATTCTGAAATTTTGCCCAGCACGCCAAACTCTGGGTCTTGTGTATAGATCAAGAAAAACGGTGGTCCTAATATCGACTGCTGATGTACCCCACTATAATGGTTGTGGTTTATCACTGACAAAGAGATTAGTCATTCCTTTCTTTATTTTGGCAGTGTTAAGTAGCCTGCACTGGACACAGTGTCTTACTGAGGCCAAAGGACAGGGGAGGGCCTTCCCACCCCTTCCAAATCGCCGGTTCTCCACATCAGGCAATGTTATCTCCAATTTGATTTTAAATGCTATTCAATTTTTAAACTTCTCTGTAACGGTCTTTCTTTCTGCTGCCTCAGTAACTGTTGACTCAGAACGTCTACAACAACGAAAACATCAACGCTTAAGAATCAGCATCAAGTCTCCAGACACAAAGATCAAACCTGATCCATTACTCCTACAGGTTTTATTAAACATTCGTCTGTCTGAGCACATTATTTGTGTCTTACCGGACACTCAAGTGCATAAAGCAATGAACACCTACAGCGCTGTTAGGAAGGAAGTTCCAGGATTTTGATCCAAAGGCAGTGAAGGAACGCCAATATACTTCCTAATCAGGATGATGTGAGGCTTGGAGGAGGCTGATTGGTTGATGTGATGTACATGAACTTCCCAAAATTGTTTGATGAAGTGTCACATTACTGTCTTGTCAGCAAAGCTGAAGCCCATGGAATAAAAGGGACAGTGGCAGCAAGGTTCTGAAGTTGCTAGAGTGTCAGGAAAGAAAGTGTAGTGGTGGACAGTTGCTTTACAGATTGGAGGAAGATATACAGTGGGACTCCCCAGGGTCACTCGGAGACCACTGCTTTTCTTGATATATACTGATGGCCTAGACTTGGGAGTTTAGGACACAATTTCAAAATTTGTGGATTACACAAAACTTAAAGTATTGTTAACAGTGAGGAGTAAAGTGATAGATTTCAAGGGGACGTAGGTTAATGGGATGTGTGGACATATGCAGATGAACCTTAATGCAGATGTGCAGATGAAATTTAGCACAGATGTCTCAAATGTTACAGTTTGGTAGGAAGAACAAGGCGAGGCAATATAAAATAAAGGGTACAATTCAAAAGCTGGGGTGGGGAGCTAGTTGGTGGGACGAGTACAGGAACAGACAGTATTGAGAATATGTGTGCATAAATTGTTAAAGGTGACAGGGCTGGTTGAGAAAGTGGTTAATAAGGCATATGGAATCCTGGGTTTCAGGAATAGAGGCATAGGGTGCAGAAGCAAGAAAGTTATGGCAAACCTTTATAAAACACCAGTTTGCCTCAACTGAAATCTTGTATTAAAGTCTGGGCACTTTAAGAAGGATGTGAATGTTTTAGCGAGTGTGCAGAAAAGATTCTTGAAAATGGTTGCAGGGATGAGTGACTTCAGTTATATGGGTAGATTGGAGAGGTTGTGACTGTTCTCCTTGGAGAAGAGAAGATTAAGAGAAGATTTAATAGGACTGTTCAAAGTTGTTGGGAGTCAGAGTAGATATGGGGAAGCTGTTTACAGCACAGAAGGAGGCCATTCGGCCCATCGTGCCCGTGCCGGTCAACAAAGATCTGACTACATTAATCCTATTCTCCAGCATTTGGCCCATAGCCCTGGAGGCTATGGTAACACAAGTGAATATCTAAATACTTCTTAAATGATATGAGAGTTTCTGACTCAAAGGCCCTTTCAGGCAGTGAGTTCCAATACCGTCTGGGTGAAAACATTTCTCCTCAGAAGGTTAAGACCTTCTACTTCTTACCTTAAGTCTACGCCCCCTGGTTATTGACTTATCTATTAAAAAAAAATGCCTTCCTATCTACCCTATCTATGCCCCTTATAATCTTATGCGCCTCTATCAGGTCCTCTATCAAACTTCCTGCTCCAAGGAAAACAACCCCAGCCTATCCAATCTTTCCTCATAGCTCAGGCCCTCCAGCCCAGGCAGCATCCTGGTAAATCTCCTCTGCACCCTCTCCAGTACAACCACATCCTTCCTATAATGTGGTGACCAGAACTGCACGCAGTACTCCAGTTGTGGCCTAACGTCTTATACAGTTCCAGCATGACCTCCCTGTGCTTGTATTCTATGCCTTGGCTAATAAAAGCAAGTTTACATATGCCTTCTTAACCACCTTATGTACCTGCCCTGCTACCTTCAGAGTTCTGTGGATATGCAAACCAAGATCCTTCTGATCGTCAGTATTTTCCAGGTCAGATTCATAGTGTAATCCCCAGCCTTGTTAGCCCTCCCCAAGTGCATTACCTCACATTTTCCACGTTGAATTCCATTGCCACTGCTATGCCCACCTGAACAGTCCATTGCGGTTTACAGCTATCCTCCTCACTATTCCATCCGACCAATTTTTGTGTCATCCGCAAATTTCTTGATCATACCCCCTACATTTAAGCCCAAATCACTTATGTACAGCACAAATAGCAAGGGCCCCAGGACCGAGCTCTGTGGAACGCCAGTGGAAACAGACTTCCAATCACAGAAACATCCCTCGATCATCACCCTTTGCTTCCTGCCTCTCAACTAATTTTGGATCCAACGTGTCACTTTGCCTTGGATCCCATGGGCTCTTCTTTTCTTGCCATGAGGGGCCTTATCAAAAGCCTTGCTAAAATCCATGTAGACCACATCAAATGCATTACCCTCATCAACACTCCTGGTTACCTCCACAAAAAATTCAATCAAATTTGTCAAACATGATTTTCCCTTGATGAATCCATGCTGAATGTCTCTGATTAACCCGTGTCTCCCCAAGTGCAGGTATATTCTGTACCTCAGAATTCTTTCTAGGAACTTCCAACCACCAAAGTTAGATTGCTGACTTGTAATTTCCTGGTCTATCCCTTCCTCCTTTTTTTAATAATGGGACAATGTTAGCAGTCCTCCAGTCCTCTGGCACCTCACCTGTGGCCAGAGAGGATTTGAAAATGACTGCCAGGGCCCCTGATATCTCTTCCCTTGCCTCCCTCAACAGCCTGGATACATCTCACCTGGGCCTGCAGGTTTATCTACTTTTAAGGCCACTCAACCCATTAGTATCATCTCTCTCTCTCTCTCTCTGTTAATTTCCTCTAATATTTCACATTCCTCCGCCCTGATGCCTATACCTGGGCTGTCCTATTCCATTGTGAAGACCGATGCAAAGTATTCAATGAGGACTGTACCCACGTCTTCCGGATCCACACACACATCACCTCTATGGTCCCTAATTGGCCCTACTCTTTCTCTAGTTATTCCCTTGCTCCTTATACATTGAAAAAAAACCCTTTGAGTTTTCTTTTATTCTACCCACCAAAGCTTTCTCATGCACACTCTTAGCTTTCCTAATTTCCTTTTTCAGTTCCCTCATGCACGTTTTATACTCCTCTCGGGACTCTGCCATATTGAGCCCTTGCTATCTGCCATAAGCTTCTCTTTCTTTCTTAATTCTAACCTTTATGTCCTTGACACCCAGGGTTCTCCGAACTTGGACCCCCCCTTTTCTTTACTGTACTCTTGCTATTCCTTGAATGCCACCTACTGCTTTGACACAGTTTTATCTGCAAGTAGCTGCTCCCAGTCCACTTGGGCCAAATTGTATCTCACCTTAGTAAAATTAGCCTTTTCCCAGTTTAGAACTTTTATTCCCAGCCCAACCTTATCCTTTTCCATAAGTATCCTAAATCTGACTGAGTTATGGTCACTATCTCCAAAATGCTCCCCTATTGATGCGCCTTCCACCTGCCCGAGCTCTTTTCCGAAAATTAGGTTCAGAACTGCCCCCTCCCTTGTTCAGCTTTCTATGTACTGATTTAAAAAGTTCTCCTTGCACATTCAAACTATCCCAGTTAATACTTGGGTAGTTAAAATCCCCTACACCTACTGCCCTATTATTCTTACACTTCTCTGAAATGTGATTATATATTTGATTCTCTATTTCTCCCTGAATGTTTGGGGGCCTATAGTACACACCCAACAGCGTGTTTGCCCCTTTCATGTTTTTACTTCTACTCCTATGGCCTCATTTGATGATCTTTCCAAGATATCATCCCTCCTCACTGCTATAATTGGCTCCTTGATCAATATTGCGACCCTCCCCTCCTCTTCTATCCCCCTCTCTATCTCTTCTGAATGCTCTATAACCAGGAATGTTGAGCTGCCAATCCTGCCCTTCTTTTAGCCAAGTCTCGGTCATAGCTATGATATCATACTCCCTCTGCCTATCTGTGCCCTCAGCTCATCTGTCTTATTCCTCAAGCTCCTTGCATTAAAATATATTCCATTTAGACTTGCTAAACTTACTTCTTTCTGCTCTCAAGCCCACTTGTCCATCCTTGGCCTGCTGCAATCTTCCAGTGAAGCCTAACATAAACTGGAGGAACAGCACCTCAATTTCTGATTAGGCACTTTATAGCCTTCCAGACTTAACATTGAGTTCAACAACTTCAGACCATGAAATCTCTTCCCCATCCTCACCCCTTTTTTATCCCTTTTTTTCAATATTCATTTTTATTTTTTATCCACTTATTTGAATTAATTTTCATTTTTATTCATTGTTTTATCCCCACCTTTTATCCTATTCTCAATCCTTTGTTCCCACCATCATCCCCTCCCCGCCACCACACCTTCACAAGGGCCATCTGTCACTTGTTCATGTTGTTCTTTCCAAAGTGTTTACCCTTCTCCTGCTATTATCACATTCTGCTTT
>JANJGN010000021.1:117733259-118093259 GCA_026770705.1 Isurus oxyrinchus
AGAGTGAGAGAGAAACAGTGGGGTCATTTACAGTGAGAGAGAAACAGCATGGTCACTTACAGTGAGAGTGTGAGAGAGAGACAGCATGGTCACTTACAGTGAGAGAGTGAAAGAGAAAAAGTGTGGCCATTTACAGTGAGAGAGAAACAGTATGGTCACTTACAGTGAGGGATTGAGAGAGAGACAGCGGGGTCATTTATAGTGAAAGAGAAACAGCATGGTCACTTACAGTGAGAGAGTGAGAGAGAATAAGTGTGGCCAATTACAGTGAGAGAGAAACAGCATGGTCATTTACAGTGAGACAGTGAGAGAGAAACAGAGGGGTAATTTACAGTGAGAGAGAAACAGAGGGGTAATTCACAGTGAGAGAGAAACAGCATGGTCACTTACAGTGAGAGAGTGAGAGAGAAACAGTGTGGTCACTTACACTGAGAAAGTAAGAGAGAAACAGTGGGGTCATTTACAGTTAGAGAGAAACAGAGGAGACATTTACAATGAGAGAGTGGGGGACAAAAATTGCGGTCATTTACAGTGAGAGAGAAACAGCAGGGTCACTTACAGTAAGAGAGTGAGACAGAAACAGCAGGGTCATTTACAGCGAGAAAGTGAGAGCAACAGTGGGGCCATTAACAGTGAGACTATGTGAGAGGAGTGGGACCATTTACGGTGAGAGAGAAACGGAAGGGTCATTTACAGCGAGAGAGTGAGAGAGAAACAGCATGGTCACTTACAGTGAGAGAGTGAGAGAGAAACAGTGGGGTCACTTACAGTGAGAGAGTGAGAGAAAAGGTGCGGCCGTTTACAGTGAGAGAGAAACAGCATGGTCATTTACAGTGAGACAATGAGAGAGAAACAGAGGGGTAATTTACAGTGAGAGAGAAACAGCATGGTCACTTACAGTGAGAGAGTGAGAGAGAAACAGTGGGGTCATTTACAGTGAGAGAGAAACAGCATGGTCACTTACAGTGAGAGTGTGAGAGAGAGACAGCATGGTCACTTACAGTGAGAGAATGAAAGAGAAAAAGTGTGGTCATTTACAGTGAGAGAGAAACAGCATGGTCACTTACAGTGAGAGATTGAGAGAGAGAGACAGCGGGGTCATTTATAGTGAGAGAGAAACAGCATGGTCACTTACAGTGAGAGAGTGAGAGAGAATAAGTGTGGCCAATTACAGTGAGAGAGAAACAGCATGGTCATTTACAGTGAGACAGTGAGAGAGAAACAGAGGGGTAATTTACAGTGAGAGAGAAACAGAGGGGTAATTCACAGTGAGAGAGAAACAGCATGGTCACTTACAGTGAGAGAGTGAGAGAGAAACAGTGTGGTCACTTACAGTGAGAAAGTAAGAGAGAAACAGTGGGGTCATTTACAGTGAGAGAGAAACAGAGGAGACATTTACAATGAGAGAGTGGGGGACAAAAAGTGCGGTCATTTACAGTGAGACAGAAACAGCAGAGTCATTTACAGCGAGAAAGTGTGTGCAACAGTGGGGCCATTAACAGTGAGAGTATGTGAGAGGAGTGGGACCATTTACGGTGAGAGAGAAATGGAAGGGTCATTTACAGCGAGAGAGTGAAGGACAAAAAGTGTGGCCATTTACAGTGAGAGAAACAGAGGGGTCATTTACAGTGAGAGAGAAACAGGGGTCATTTCCAGTGAGAGAGTGAGAGAGAAACGGCATGGTCACTTACAGTGAGAGAGTGAGAGAAAAACAGCGGGGTCATTTACAGTGAGAGAGAAACAGTGGGGTCATTTTCAGTGAGAGAGAAACAGCATGGTCACTTACAGTGAGAGAGTGAGTGAGAAACAGTGTGGTCATTTACAGTGAGACAGTGAGAGAGAAAAAGTGGGGTCATTTACAGTGAGAGAGGAACAGCATGGTCACTTACAGTGAGACAGTGAGAGAGAAACAGTGGGGTCATTTACAGTGAGAGAGAAACAGCATGGTCACTTACAGTGAGAGAGTGAGAGAGAAACAGTGTGGTCACTTACAGTGAGAAAGTAAGAGAGAAACAGTGGGGTCATTTACAGTGAGAGAGAAACAGAGGAGACATTTACAATGAGAGAGTGGGGGACAAAAAGTGCGGTCATTTACAGTGCGAGAGAAACAGCAGGGTCACTTACAGTGAGAGAGTGAGACAGAAACAACAGGGTCATTTACAGCGAGAAAGTGAGAGCAACAGTGGGGCCATTAACAGTGAGAGTATGTGAGAGGAGTGGGACCATTTACGGTGAGAGAGAAACGGAAGGATCATTTACAGGAGAGAGTGAAGGACAAAAAGTGCGGCCATTTACAGTGAGAGAAACAGAGGGGTCATTTACAGTGAGAGAGAAACAGGGGTCATTTCCAGTGAGAGAGTGAGAGAGAAACGGCATGGTCACTTACAGTGAGAGAGTGAGAGAAAAACAGCGGGGTCATTTACAGTGAGAGAGAAACAGCATGGTGACTTACAGTGAGATAGTGAGAGAGAAACAGTGGGGTCATTTACAGTGAGAGAGAAACAGCATGGTCACTTACAGTGAGAGAGTGAGAGAGAAACAGTGGGGTCATTTACAGTGAGAGAGAAACAGCATGGTCACTTACAGTGAGAGAGTGAGAGAGAAACAGTGCGGTCACTTACAGTGAGAGAGTGAGAGAAAAGGTGCGGCCATTTACAGTGAGAGAGAAACAGCATGGTCATTTACAGTGAGAGAGTGAGAGAGAAACAGTGGGGTCATTTACAGTGAGAGAGAAACAGCATGGTCACTTACAGTGAGAGTGTGAGAGAGAGACAGCATGGTCACTTACAGTGAGAGAGTGAAAGAGAAAAAGTGTGGCCATTTACAGTGAGAGAGAAACAGCATGGTCACTTACAGTGAGAGAGTGAGAGAGAATAAGTGTGGCCAATTACAGTGAGAGAGAAACAGCATGGTCATTTACAGTGAGACAGTGAGAGAGAAACAGAGGGGTAATTTACAGTGAGAGAGAAACAGAGGGGTAATTTACAGTGAGAGAGAAACAGCATGGTCACTTACAGTGAGAGAGTGAGAGAGAAACAGTGGGGTCATTTACAGTGAGAGAGTGAGAGAGAAACAGTGTGGTCACTTACAGTGAGAAAGTAAGAGAGAAACAGTGGGGTCATTTACAGTGAGAGAGAAAAACAGAGGAGACATTTACAATGAGAGAGTGGGGGACAAAAAGTGCGGTCATTTACAGTGAGAGAGAAACAGCAGGGTCACTTACAGTGAGAGAGTGAGACAGAAACAGCAGGGTCATTTACAGCGAGAAAGTGAGAGCAACAGTGGGGCCATTAACAGTGAGAGTATGTGAGAGGAGTGGGACCATTTACGGTGAGAGAGAAACGGAAGGGTCATTTACAGCGAGAGAGTGAAGGACAAAAAGTGCGGCCATTTACAGTGAGAGAAACAGAGGGGTCATTTACAGTGAGAGAGAAACAGGGGTCATTTCCAGTGAGAGAGTGAGAGAGAAACGGCATGGTCACTTACAGTGAGAGAGTGAGAGAAAAACAGCGGGGTCATTTACAGTGAGAGAGAAACAGCATGGTCACTTACAGCGAGAGAGTGATAGGGAAACAGTGTGGCCATTTACAGTGAGAGAGAAACAGTGGTGTCATTTTCAGTGAGAGAGAAACAGCATGGTCACTTACAGTGAGAGAGTGAGAGAGAAACAGTGTGGTCATTTACAGTGAGATAGTGAGAGAGAAAAGGTGCGGCCATTTACAGTGAGAGAGAAACAGCATGGTCACTTACAGTGAGACAGTGAGAGAGAAACAGTGGGGTCATTTACAGTGAGAGAGAAACAGAGGGGTAATTTACAGTGAGAGAGAAACAGCATGGTCACTTACAGTGAGAGAGTGAGAGAGAAACAGTGTGGTCACTTACAGTGAGAAAGTAAGAGAGAAACAGTGGGGTCATTTACAGTGAGAGAGAAACAGCATGGTCACTTACAGTGAGAGAGTGAGAGAGAATAAGTGTGGCCAATTACAGTGAGAGAGAAACAGCATGGTCACTTACAGTGAGACAGTGAGAGAGAAACAGTGGGGTCATTTACAGTGAGAGAGAAACAGCATGGTCACTTACAGTGAGAGAGTGAGAGAGAAACAGTGGGGTCACTTACAGTGAGAGAGAAACAGCATGGTCACTTACAGTGAGAGAGTGAGAGAGAAACAGTGGGGTCACTTACAGTGAGAGAGTGAGAGAAAAGGTGCGGCCATTTACAGTGAGAGAGAAACAGCATGGTCATTTACAGTGAGACAATGAGAGAGAAACAGAGGGGTAATTTACAGTGAGAGAGAAACAGCATGGTCACTTACAGTGAGAGTGTGAGAGAGACAGCATGGTCACTTACAGTGAGAGAGTGAAAGAGAAAAAGTGTGGCCATTTACAGTGAGAGAGAAACAGCATGGTCACTTACAGTGAGAGAATGAGAGAGAATAAGTGTGGCCAATTACAGTGAGAGAGAAACAGCATGGTCATTTACAGTGAGACAGTGAGAGAGAAACAGAGGGGTAATTCACAGTGAGAGAGAAACAGAGGGGTAATTTACAGTGAGAGAGAAACAGCATGGTCACTTACAGTGAGAGAGTGAGAGAGAAACAGTGGGGTCATTTACAGTGAGAGAGAAACAGAGGAGACATTTACAATGAGAGAGTGGGGGACAAAAAGTGCGGTCATTTACAGTGAGAGAGAAACAGCATGGTCACTTACAGTGAGAGAGTGAGACAGAAACAGCAGGGTCATTTACAGCGAGAAAGTGAGAGCAACAGTGGGGCCATTAACAGTGAGAGTATGTAAGAGGAGTGGGACCATTTACGGTGAGAGAGAAACGGAAGGGTCATTTACAGCGAGAGAGTGAAGGACAAAAAGTGCGGCCATTTACAGTGAGAGAAACAGAGGGGTCATTTACAGTGAGAGAGAAACAGGGGTCATTTCCAGTGAGAGAGTGAGAGAGAAACGGCATGGTCACTTACAGTGAGAGAGTGAGAGAAAAACAGCATGGTCATTTACAGTGAGAGAGAAACAGTGGGGTCATTTACAGTGAGAGAGAAACAGCATGGTCACTTACAGCGAGAGAGTGAGAGGGAAACAGTGTGGCCATTTACAGTGAGAGAGAAACAGCGGGGTCATTTACAGTGAGAGAGAAACAGCATGGTCACTTACAGCGAGAGAGTGAGAGGGAAACAGTGTGGCCATTTACAGTGAGAGAGAAACAGTGGGGTCATTTTCAGTGAGAGAGAAACAGCACGGTCACTTACAGTGAGAGAGTGAGAGAGAGACAGCATGGTCACTTACAGTGAGAGAGTGATAGGGAAACAGTGTGGCCATTTACAGTGAGAGAGAAACAGTGGGGTCATTTTCAGTGAGAGAGAAACAGCATGGTCACTTACAGTGAGAGAGTGAGAGAGAAACAGTGTGGTCATTTACAGTGAGACAGTGAGAGAGAAAAAGTGGGGTCATTTACAGTGAGAGAGAAACAGCATGGTCACTTACAGTGAGATAGTGAGAGAGAAAAGGTGCGGCCATTTACAGTGAGAGAGGAACAGCATGGTCACTTACAGTGAGAGAGTGAGAGAGAAACAGTGGGGTCATTTACAGTGAGAGAGAAACAGCATGGTCACTTACAGTGAGACAGTGAGAGAGAAACAGTGGGGTCATTTACAGTGAGAGAGAAACAGAGGGGTAATTTACAGTGAGAGAGAAACAGCATGGTCACTTACAGTGAGAGAGTGAGAGAGAAACAGTGTGGTCACTTACAGTGAGAAAGTAAGAGAGAAACAGTGGGGTCATTTACAGTGAGAGAGAAACAGAGGAGACATTTACAATGAGAGAGTGGGGGACAAAAAGTGCTGTCATTTACAGTGAGAGAGAAACAGCAGGGTCACTTACAGTGAGAGAGTGAGACAGAAACAGCAGGGTCATTTACAGCGAGAAAGTGAGAGCAACAGTGGGGCCATTAATAGTGAGAGTATGTGAGAGGAGTGGGACCATTTACGGTGAGAGAGAAACGGAAGGGTCATTTACAGCGAGAGAGTGAAGGACAAAAAGTGCGGCCATTTACAGTGAGTGAAACAGAGGGGTCATTTACAGTGAGAGAGAAACAGGGGTCATTTCCAGTGAGAGAGTGAGAGAGAAACGGCATGGTCACTTACAGTGAGAGAGTGAGAGAAAAACAGCGGGGTCATTTATAGTGAGAGAGAAACAGCATGGTCACTTACAGCGAGAGAGTGAGAGGGAAACAGTGTGGCCATTTACAGTGAGAGAGAAACAGTGGGGTCATTTTCAGTGAGAGAGAAACAGCATGGTCACTTACAGTGAGAGAGTGAGAGAGAAACAGTGTGGTCATTTACAGTGAGACAGTGAGAGAGAAACAGTGGGGTCATTTACAATGAGAGAGAAACAGCATGGTCACTTACAGTGAGACAGTGAGAGAGAAACAGTGGGGTCATTTACAGTGAGAGAGAAACAGCATGGTCACTTACAGTGAGAGAGTGAGAGAGAAACAGTGGGGTCACTTACAGTGAGAGAGTGAGAGAAAAGGTGCGGCCATTTACAGTGAGAGAGAAACAGCATGGTCATTTACAGTGAGACAATGAGAGAGAAACAGAGGGGTAATTTACAGTGAGAGAGAAACAGCATGGTCACTTACAGCGAGAGTGTGAGAGAGAAACAGTGGGGTTATTTACAGTGAGAGAGAAACAGCATGGTCACTTACAGTGAGAGAGTGGGAGAAATAAAGTGGTCATTTACAGGGAGAGACTATGCGAAAAGCAGCATGGTCATTTACAGGGAGAGAGCAAGAGAGAAATAGAGTGGTCATTTACAGAGAGAGAGTGTGAGAAATAGAGCGGTCATTTACAGGGAGAGAGTGTGAGAAATAGAGCGGTCATTTACAGGGAGAGAGTGTGAGAAATAGAGCAGTCATTTACAGGGAGAGAGTGTGAGAGAAATAGAGTGGTCATTTACAGAGAGAGAGTGTGAGAGAAATAGAGTGGTCATTTACAGGGAGAGAGTGTGAGAAATAGAGCGGTCATTTACAGGGAGAGAGTGTGAGAGTAATAGAGTGGTTATTTACAGAGAGTGTGAGAGTAATAGAGTGGTCATTTACAGAGAGAGAGTGTGAGAGAAATAGTGTGGTCATTTACATGGAGAGACTGACAGAGAAATAGAGTGGTCATTTACAGGGTGAGAGTGTGAGAGAAATAGAGTGGTCATTACAGGGAGAGTGAGAGAAATAGAGTGATCATTTACAGGGAGAGAGTGTGAGAGAAATAGAGTGGTCATTTACAGGGAGAGAGAGTGTGAGAGAAATAGAGTGGTCATTTACAGAGAGAGAGTGTGAGAGAAATAGAGTGGTCATTTACATGGAGAGACTGACAGAGAAATAGAGTGGTCATTTACATGGAGAGACTGACAGAGAAATAGAGTGGTCATTTACAGGGTGAGAGTGTGAGAGAAATAGAGTGGTCATTTACAGGGAGAGAGAGTGTGAGAGAAATAGAGTGGTCATTACAGGGAGAGTGAGAGAAATAGAGTGGTCATTTACAGGGAGAGAGCGTGAGAGAAATAGAGTGGTCATTACAGGGAGAGTGAGAGAAATAGAGTGATCATTTACAGGGAGAGAGTGTGAGAGAAATAGAGTGGTCATTTACAGGGAGAGAGAGTGTGAGAGAAATAGAGTGGTCATTTACAGGGAGAGAGTGTGAGAGAAATAGAGTGGTCATTTACAGCGAGAGACTGTGCGAGAAGCAGCATGGTCATTTACGGAAGCAAGTGCGAGAGCAGCGGGGCCTTTAACAGTGAGAGTGTGAGAAAAGAGTGTGAGACCATCAAAGAGCGCGAGAGGGAAAAGGGCATGGAGAGCAGCTGATTGGTGACTAGGATTGGTGCGTATGTCTAGTCTTTAAAGTAAAGCTCTTTAATTTGTGTTTAGATCTCTAGTCTTTTTTTTTTCTTTTTCTTAAAGATAGCTTGTTAAGTCTAAGATCGATACTGGTGTGTATAAAAAAACAGTTACAATAAAATATAAAGAGTGGGGATACTAGAGTAATTAATTAAGAAATTGAATAAAATACGATAGGGGTGGCAGGATGGCTGTAGTGTTGCTGCTGCAGAATGTGGGTGCTGCTGGACACCAAGGCGATCCAGAGCGAACACATCTGTACCAAGTGTTTGCAGCTTGAGGAACTTCAGAACCAAGTTAAGGAGCTGGAGTCTGAGCTGCAGACATTGCCCTGCATCTGGGAGGGGGAAAGTTAGCTGGACAACTTGCTCCAGGAGGGGGTCCTATCCCTTAGATAATTCAAATCCGGTCTGTGATCAGGGACAGGAGGGTATGACTGCAGGTGAGGTAGGTGTGGGGACCCGGGGGTAGCGTTCGAGGGGTCTCAGCCCCTGCAATTGTCCAACAGTTATGAGGTTCTTGCAAGCTGTGTGGACAAGAGTGGGGACTGCAGGGAGGATGAAAGAACTGACCACGGCACCATGGGACCAGGAACCATTTAAGTGAGGAGAGGGAATGGGAACGTAGTAGTATAATTAGGGGGATAGATACTGTTCTTTGCAACCCTGAGCGTGAGTCCCGAAGGCTGTGTTGCCTGTCCAGTGCCAGGATTAAGGACATCTCGTCAGGGCTGGAGAAGAACTTGAAGTGGGAGGGGAGGGACTCAGTTGTTGTTATCCACTTTGGTACCAACGACATTGATAGGACTAGAAAGGAGGTTGTGCTGAAACAATTTGAACAGTTAGGAGCTAAATTAAAAAGCAGAACCTCCAATAATCTCGGGATTACTAACTGAGCCACAGGCAAACTGGCATAGGGTAATTAAAATCAGGGAGTTAAATGCGTGGCTCAGAGATTGGTGTGGGAGGAATGAGTTTCAGTTCAAGAGGAACTGGCACCAGTACTGGGGTAGAAGGGAGCTGTTCCGGTGGGACAAGCTTCACCTGAACTCTGCTGGGACAAGTGTCCTGGTCAAGCGAATAACTAGGGCTGTAGAGAGGACTTTAAACTAAATAAAGGGGTTGGGGGGAGGGTTCTGGAGAGGGGATACGTAGGCTTACAAAGCAAAACGGTATGGCTGCATTGCAGGGCAGCTTTTTAGGTAATGTATCCCACAGTGTGACAGGAAGGGACAAAGCATACAAACATAAAAAAGCAGTAGAAAATAGGGTCAAAGGGAGAAAAAATGGTAAAAAGGCAAAATTAATGGCTCTCTACTTAAATGCACTTAGTATTCAGCACAAAATAAATGAATTAACGGCACAAATAGAGCTTAATGGGTATGATCTTATAGACATTATGGAGACATGGTTACAAGGAGATCAAACCTGGGAACTAAGTATTCAGGGGTATGTGACTTTTTGAAAGGACAGGCAGGAAGGAAAGGGTGGTGGGGTAGCTTTGTTAGTACGAGATGGAATAAGTATGATAGCAAGAAAGGAACTTGGATCGGAAGATGTAGAATCCATATGGGTGGAGGTAAGAAATAACAAGGGGAAGAAGACACTGGTGCGATGAATCTATGGGCCCCCCAACAATAGCTTTACTACAGGACAGGGAATAAACCAGGAGATAATGAGGGCATGTTAAAAAAAGTAATACATTAATCATGTGTAACTTTAATCATCATGTAGATTGGGAAAATCAAATTGGCAGAGGTAGACACGAGCAAGAATTCATAGAGTGTATTCAGGACAGTTTATTAGAACAATATGTTATGAATCCAACCAGGGGTCAGGCTATTTTGGATCTGGTAATGTGCAATGAGGCAAGTTTAATAAATGAACTCAGAGTAAAGCATTCCCTAAGAAACAGTGACCATAATATGGTAGAATGTAGCATTCAGTTTGAGAGTGAGAAACTTGGGTCAGGAACAACTGTGTTAAACTTGATTAAGGGTAATTACAATGGAATGAGTACAGAGTTGGCTGGTATGGACTGGGAAAGCAGATTAGCTTTAAAAGGTAGTTGATGAACAATGGCAGACATTTATGAAAATAGTTCATCACTCACAACGAAGATATATATTCCAGTGAGGAAGAAGGATTCAAGGAAGGGGATAAACAACCATGGATAACCAAGGAAGTTAAGGACAGTATCAAATTCAAAGAAAAACAATGTGGCAAAGATTAGTGGGAAGCCAGAGGATTGGGAACATTTTAAAAGCCAACAAAAGATGACCAAAAAAAGTAAAGAGGGAGAAAATAAATTAGCAAGTGATATAAAAATGGACAGTAAGAGCTTCTTTATATATAAAAGAAAGAAGAGAGATTCCAAAGTGAACATAGGCCCCTTAGAGAATGAGGCTGGCAAAACAATAATGAGGAACAAGGAAGTGGCAGAGGAGTTGAATAAATAATTTGCTTCAATCTTTACAGTAGAAGATATGAATAGCATTCCAAAAATACTAAATAATCAAGGGGCAAAAGTAGGGGAGGAAATAAATATAATAACTACCACAAGAGAAAAAGTACTAGGGAAACTAAAGGGGTCAAAGGCCGATAAGTCCCCTGGACCTGATGGGTTGCATCTTAGGATATTAAAGAAAATAGCTGCAGTGATAGTGGCTACACTGGTAGTAATCTTCCAAGAATCCTTAGATTCTGGAAAAATCTCAGAGGGTTGGAGAACAGCCAATTCAAAGAGAGAGAGACAAAAAACAGATAACTATAGGCCAGTTAGCTTAACATCTATCATTGGGAATATGTTGGAGTCTATTATAAGGAATGTAATAGCAAAGCACTTAGAAATACATAATCTAATCAAGCAGAGTCAGCACTTCCCTTCCCTTCCTTGACCTCTCTTTCTCAATCTCTGGTGATAGACTGTCCACCAATATTCATTGCAAGCCCACTGACTCCCACAGCTACCTCGACTACAGCTCCTCACACTCCGTTTCCTGTAAGGACTCCATCCCATTCTCTCAGTTCCCTCGCTTCCGTCGCATCTGCTCTAATGATGCCACTTTCCAAAACAATGCTTCTCAAACGTCTTCCTTATTCCTTCTTCCTTAACCGAGGTAATTTATTTTTATTTTTTATTTAATTTTAAAAAATTTCATCAATATTTTTTCTTTTCCCACTTATTTTCATTATTATTATTTTTTACATTTATTTCCATTCTCATTCATTGTTTTATCCCCAGCTTTTACCCTATTTTCGATCTTTCTTCCTCCACCCCAACCCCACTAGGGCCATCTGTCACTTTCCAGAGTGCTCACCTTGGTCCGGCCATTATCATATCTTGCTTCCTTAATGTCACCATTAGCACCTCCTTTAGCCACTACAGCCACCATGAACAACTCTTTGACCTTTTGTTTATTTTTTGCCATCTCTCCTTTGCCTCCACCTATCGCTGGCCTTCTATCCAGCTACACCGGTTCCACCCCGCTGAATCAGTATATATTTCATCACATCTCTACCTCCCTTTAGATCTGGAGAAGAGTCAATTGGATTTGAAACGTTGTCTCTGTCTTTCTCTCCACTGATGCTGTCAGACCTGCTGAGTGTTTCCAGCATGTTTTGCTTGTTTTCATTTCAGACTTCCGGCATCTGCAGTATTTTGCCTTCACCAGGATGTTGGCTGGGCTGGAGCGTTTCAGCTATGAAGAGACTGGATAGAGCTGGGGTTGATTTCCGTAGAGCAGGGATGGCTGAGGGGGGACCTGATAGAGATATTCAAGATTCTGAGGGACGTAGATAGGGTAGATGGGAAGAAACTTTTCCCCTTAGCGGAGGTGTCAATAACCAGGGGGCATAGATTTAAGGTAAGGGGCAGGAGGTTTAGTGGGGATGTGAGGAAAAACTTTTTCACCCAGAGGAGGTTGGAATCCGGGACACACTGCCTGAGGGGGTGGTAGAGGCAGAAACCCTCACAACAATTCAGAAGTATTTAGATGAGCACTTGAAACACGGCAGCATGCACGAGCCACTGGCAGTGGAGGCGGGAAGCTCTTATTCGCTGGTCAGACAGCCCCAAGAAACGGGGTGGTGGGGGGGGCTGAGGGTGGGACGGCGAAAAGAGAGAGAGAGTGCGCGCGCGGCGGGGGTGTTGTCTGGAAGCTCTGATTGGCTGATGACCCTGCACGAGCCACGGGCGGTTGAGATGGGAAGCTCTGATTGGCCGTTGACGTCGCATGAGCGTTGTTCCAATTCATTCCTCGCTGACAGTCGCCACATTTAAAGAAAACTCAATCTGTGACTGAAAGGATCAGTAAATCAACAACTTGTATTTAAGGTGATTAAAAAGGTCCTAAGGTAGTTCACAGGACTTGGGCTGACAGGTGGTAAGTAACATTTGCACCACACAAGTGCCAGGCAATGAGCATCTCCAACAAGAGAGGATCTAACCATTGCCCCCTTTGACAGTCGATGACATTCCCATCACTGAATCCCCTAGAATCAACATCCTGGGGGTTACCATAGACCAGAAACTGAACTTGACCAGCCAAATAAATACTGTGTCTACAAGAACAGGTCAGAGGCTGGGAATCCTGCAGTGAGTAACTCACCTCCTGACTCCCCAAAGCCTGTTCACCATCTACAAGGCACAAGTCAGGAGTGAGATGCAATACTCCTCACTTGCTGGGATGAATGCAGGTCCCACAACACTCAAGAAGCTCAACACCGTCCAGGACAAAGCAGCCCCGCTTGGTTGGCACCACATCCACAAAGATCCACTCCCTCCACCACCGACACACTGTGGCACAGTGTTTACCATCACAAGATGCACTGCAGGAATTCGCCATGGCTCCTTCGACAGCACCTTCCAAACCCACAACCACTACCATCTAGAAGGACAAGGACAGCAGATAGATGGGAACACCACCACCTGGACGTTCCCCTCTTAGTCACTCACCATCCTGACTTGGAACCGCTCCACTGTTGCTGGATCTAAATCCTGGAACTCCCTCCCTAATAGCTCTGTGGGTGTACCCACACCGAATGGACTGCCGCAGTTCAAGAAGACAGCTCACCACCACCTTCTCAAGGGCATCTAGGGTCAAAGTGAGTTTGCACTGGAACCTGAACCAGCCTCACAGGTGGAACCACGGATCCAGGGGAAACAAAATTGACTTGAGTCTTTTTTTATATTCATCCATGGGATGTGGGCTGTGCTGGCTGGGTCAGCATTTAATTATTCCCCAAACCTAGTTGCCCTTGAAAATATGGTGGTGAACTACCTTCATGAACCGTTGCAGTCTTTGTGGTGTAGGTACACCTACAGAGCTGTAAGGAAGAGAGTTCCAGAATTTTGATCCAACGACTGGCTACCTGCAGTAACTTGAACTCCAGGGGGTGCAGGCACAAGTTCTAAAGTACACTCTGGTGGAAAGAGGTTGGTCCAATGTTTAGATTGGGTTGGTGGGGGTGGTGATGGCTGTGGAAATATGCTATCACATGCACCATCACCACTGTGATCCTCATCGTGTGCAGCATCAGCAGAAGACAGCACACAAGCTCGTGAGCCTTTGGGGCAGGTGTGATCCCTACCATCGCTGTCCGATCCAGTTCAGGCACACAAGGTGGTTAAGAACGAGAAGAGCTCTGCCTTGGCCAGACTCTCCCCAGCCCATATTCTCGAACCTGAACAAAGAAGAAAAGGTTGCAAAAAACCATGAATGCCGCACACATGATATGTTAACTTGTTCTGCCAAAACATTGGTGTCAAAATTGTCCAGGTTTGTGATGCAATAAAAGGTCAAATCCTTGAAATAAAAGCAGAAAAGGCTGGAAAACACTCGGCAAGTCATCAGGAACTTTTATGTACTACCTCTAAGGTAATGAAATGTCCAAAGACACTGCACAGAAGCTTGGAAAACAATGTATGATGGAGCTGCAAGGAGCTATTAGACCAGATGGCTAAGAGCTTGAGATGATGTCGCTGAGGGGCAGCATGTAGATGAGAAATCGAGGGCCAAGTATGGATTCTTGGGTGACACAGAGGTAATGGTGCTTGAGCAGTTAGCCATTGCAAGTGATTCTCTGGCTGCGATTAGATAAGTAAAAACGGAACCAGGTGACAGAGCAGCCCCACCCAGCTGGACAACAGTGGAGAGGCATTGAAAGAGGATGGTGTCGTTAACAATGTCAAAGTCTGTAGTCAAGAAGGACAAGGAGGGAAAGTTTCCCATTTTCACAGTCACATAGGATGTCATTTGTCACTTTGATAATAGCTGTTCTGGTACTGTGGCAATGATGGAAACTTGATTGGAGGGATTCAAACATGGAGTGCCAGGAAAGATGGACATACACGGATTTTGAAGGCAACACCATGTTCAAGAACTTTGGAGAAGAAAGGGAGGTTGGAGATGGGATGGTAGTTTGCAAGGACGTGAGGAGAAGGTTTTTTATTAGGTGAGGAATAATGGAGAGAGGGACAGCAGCTGAACAGAGAGAATCATTTAGAATATTGGCTAAAATGGGGATGAGTAGGGGAAGTTTTTTTTATTCTTTCATAAGATGTTGGTATCACAGGTAAGGCGAGCGTTTGTTGCCCATCCCTAATTGCCCTTGAGAAGGTTGTGGTGAGCTGTGTTTTTGAACTGCTACAGCCCATGTGGTGTAAGTACTCTAAGAGTGCTGTTAGGTGGGGAATTCCAGCATTTTGACCCAACAATAGTGAAGGACACTGCTGCCACTGTACCTGGATGGTGGAGGGAGTGAATATATAAGGTGGTGGATGGGGTGCAGACCCGGCATGCTGCTTTGTCCTGGATGATGTTGAGTTTCTTGACTGTTGGAGCTGTATTCATCTAGGCAAGTGGAGATTATTACATCACTGAAGAAGGTACACTCTCTGATCCTGCAGTGACCACATAGGCCAGATGACGATGGGATGTTACACTCTCCGATCCCACAGCGACCACAGAAACTCAGGCTTCCTTTTAACCGGTTTTATTCAAGTAAGGGAGCTGCAATCATTCCTAAGAATGAAGACCCAGCTCCCAGATTAATTTCATTTCATTACTTCTGCACTTTTTCTTATCATAACACATTTGAATACATCCAATCAGTAACCGACAGACCAGTCCCATGCTAATTCCATCCTATTGAGTACATAAACAGGTCATTTTGCTAACCAATTATTCTAAAGGATGCATACGTAATTATATCATCGAATCAACATTAAATCAAGTACACAAGGACCTTGGTTCCCACAATTCAAGACTGTTTGAGTTTCATCAAAGCCCCCCTTTGTCCATTGTTTGTCTCCCCATATCTAAGCTAAAACCACCTGCCCCTTCCCTCTGTGAGAGGGGAGTACACTTAATCTAATTTATGTCATACTTTTGTCTCCAGTCTGACTCAAGGCTGTGCAATGTTCATCTGGTAATCCTCAACTCTTCATATGTTTAGCAGCCATGTCTGCCTGGAGATTTTAAGGGTTTTTCAGTAAATTCTTACTGTATTCTCTGTTAGCATTTTTAAATTCCCCCAAACAGTCCCCCCTTTTGGCCCTTGGCAAAGCCCAAGCTGGCTACACCTTAAGTTGAGAATTCCTCTTCTGGTCCTTTGGGTGGCCAGTTGTCCAGACCGCCAGAGGAATCCTAAACCACCTGGTTGTATAACCTAACTTCCCCTTCTCCTGTCTTCTCCCTTGGAGTATGCATAGGTCAGGGAATTGATGCGCACATTTGATTTGTTGCTGCCTGTGCCTGGAGAATCCCTTTCCAGGTTTTATGTTGGTAGCAGCAGAGTCCAATAGCCCATAAGAGCATAATCCCTGTGACTATTGTCATACCCATTCTAACAATCTCCCACCAATTCATCAATCTTCTGGCCGTAGCATAGGAAGTAACTGATTGGGCTAACCTCCTGGCCGATTGGGTGGCTAAGTCCACTTCCACACGCTCCTTCGTGATGTGCTTTCTAGAAGCTTCTACATATGATTGAGCTATTCTTGTGTCTTCCTGCATGGCTAGGTGTGCTATTCTGACAGGAGTTTAATCAGCGAACAATGTGCATCCCATCAAGGGCTAAACAAGTACCGTGTGGTTCTGCCTGGCAAATGGAAGTCTCCTATAGTAAAAGGATCGGTCACCTGTAGGCAAAAACTTGAGTTGCTAGCACAAAGTAAGTCGCAATAAATGAACTCAGCCTCACTGGTCATGAAGCACCATGAGTTGAGAATACCTGAATTGCCTTAAATGCTTCCTGAATTGGTAAAGCAGTGAATGTAACTTTGCTTATGTTTGAAATACCTCCAGCGTTTCACATGAACACACAATGAGGACTCAAACTTATAGCTGTTCAGGAAAGCCTCGTTTGGATGGTGTTCTTGGGGAATGGCCATGATAAATTTTATAACTCCATCCTTTCCTCCACTTAGGGTTGTGTAATCAATTCCTGTCGCTCCTTGCGTAAATTTATGAGGTTTAATTGGTAAACTGACTTGAACATGTGTTTGGGAATTGTTCCGAACCTGATATCTTCAATGTCGGATTTTGCCCCATCAATTAGATCTCGTGCTAGCATATTACATGCTCTCCCTGTGGCTTTTGATTCAGGTGTGTCTATTATCCTGTCTGCAGTCTGCCTAAGGATTCTCCTTGTAGCTCCACGGATGTCAGGGCATATGCTGTCCCGCGCGCATTGTAATGCAATCTTCGGGCAGTCTCAGCGGCCACCCAGGAGGCATAATCATGACCCTGGAGAATTCCACTGCATACCTTCCTCCAAACCATAAAGCAACTGTCCACCACTACACTTCATTTCCTGACACTCTAGCAACTTCAGAACCTTGCTGCCACTGTCCCTTTTATTCCATGGGCTTCAGCTTTGCTGACAAGACAGTAATGTGACACTTCATCAAACACTTTTGGGAAGTTCATGTACATCACATCAACCAATCAACCCCCTCCAAGCCTCACATCATCCTGATTTGGAAGTATATTGGCGTTCCTTTACTGCCTTTGGTTCAAAATCCCCGAACTTCCTTCCTAGCAGCGCTGTAGGTGTTCATGGTTTATGCACTTGAGTGTCCGGTAAGACACAAATAATGTGCTCAGACAGACAAATGTTTAATAAAACCTGAAGGAGTAATAGATCAGGTTTGATCTTTGTGTCTGGAGACTTGATGCTGATTCTTAAGCGTTGATGTTTTCGTTGTTGTAGACGTTCTGAGTCAACTGTCACTGAGGCAGCAGAAAGAAAGACCGTTACAGAGAAGTTTAAAAATTGAATAGCATTTAAAACCAAACTGGAGATAACATTGCTTGATGTCGAGAACAGGCGATTTGGAAAGGGTGGGAAGGCCCTCCCCTGACCTTTTGGCCTCAGTAAGACACTGTGTCCAGTGTAGGCTACTTAACACTGCCAAAATAAAGAAAGGAATGACTAATCTCTTTGTCAATGTTAATCCCCAACCATTATAGTGGGGTACATCAGCAGTCGATTCCTCTGACACCTTACGTCACATCAACAATTTCCAGTTCCCTGGCCCCAACCGCTTCCTCTTCACCATGGATGTCCAATCCCGCTACACCTCCATCCCCCACCAGGACGGTCTGAGTCCCTTAGCTTCTTCCTCGAACAGAGGCCTGAACAATCCCCATCCACCCCTACTCTCCTCCGTCTGGCTGAACTTGTTCTCACACTGAACAATTTCTCCTTCAACTCCTCTCACTTCCTCTAAATAAAAGGTGTGGCTATGGGTACCCGCATGTGCCTCAGCTATGCCTGTCTCTGTATGGGGTATGTGGAACATTCCTTGTTCCAGTCCTATTCTGGCCCCCTTCCACAATTCATTCTCGATGATTACTTCGGTGCTGCTTCATGCTCTCGTCGGGACTTGGAAAATGTATTAATTTTGCATCCAATCTCTACCCCTCCATCATTTTCACATGGTCCATCACTGACACTTTCCTTCCCTTCCTTGACCTCTCTGTCTCAATCTCTGGTGATAGACTGTCCAACAATATCCATTACAAGCCTACCGACTCCCACAGCTACCTCGACTACAACTCCTTGCACTCCACTTCCTGAGAGGACTCCATCCCATTCTCTCAGTTCCTTCACCTCCATCGCATCTGTTCTGATGATGCTACCTTCAAAAACAGTTCCTCTGACATGTCCTCCTTCTTCCTTAACCAAGGCTTTCCACCCACGGTCGTTGATAGAGCCCTCAACCGTGTCCGGCCCATCTCCCGCGCATCCGCCCTCACGCCTTCTCCTACCTCCCAGAAACATGATAGGGTCCCCCTTCTCCTCACTTATCACCCCACCAGCCTCTGCATTCAAAGGATCATCCTCCACCATTTCCGCCAACTCCAGCATGATGCCACCACCAAACACATCTTCCCTTCACCAGCATCCACCCCCCCCCCAACCTCCCCGGTGGCATTCCATAGGGATCGTTCCCTCCGGGATACCCTGGACCACTCCTCCATTACCCCCTTCTCCTCAACCCCCACCTATGGCACCACCCCATGCCCACGCAAAAGATGTAACACCTGCCCCTTCACTTCCTCTCTCCTCACCGTCCAAGGGCCCAAACACTCCTTTCAAGTGAAGCAGCATTTCACTTGCATTTCCCCCAACTTAGTCTACTGTATTCGTTGCTCCCAATGCGGAATCCTCTACATTGGAGAGACCAAACGTAAACTGGGCGACCGCTTTGCAGAACACCTGCGGTCTGTCCGCAAGAATGACCCAAACCTCCCTGTCGCTTGCCATTTTAACACTCCACCCTGCTCTCTTACCCACATGTCTGTCCTTGGCTTGCTGCATTGTTCCAGTGAAGCCCAACGCAAACTAGAGGAACAGCACCTCATCTTCCGACTAGGCACCTTACAGCCTTCCGGACTGAATATTGAATTCAACAACTTTAGGTCTTGAACTCCCTCCTCCATCCCCACCCCCTTTCCGTTCCTTCCCCCCTTCCTTTTGCTTTTTCCAATAATTTATACAGATTTTCCTTTTCCCACCTATTTCCATTATTTTAAAATCGAAACCTTTTGTGCCCTGTTAGTCTAATTCCAGCCCACCCCCACTAGAGCCCTTGAGTGTCCTGCCATCCATTCTTAATTAGCACATTCCTTAGATAATATCACCACCTTCAACACCTCTGTGTTCTGTTGTTCTGTTGTTGGTGACATCTCCTGATTATCTGTTCCCGTCACTGCCTGTTTGTCCCTCCCTTTTGAGGGGCGGGGGGTGTCTGGAAGCTCTGATTGGCTGATGACCCTGCACGAGCCACGGGCGGTTGAGGCGGGAAGTTCTTATTCGCTGGTCCGACAGCCCCAAGAAACGGGGGGGGGGGGGGGGGGGCGGGTGGGGGTGCGCCTGAGGGCGGGACGTCGGCGAGAGAGAGAGAGAGAGAGAGAAAGATTGCGCGCGCGGCGGCGGCGTTGTCTGGAAGCTCTGATTGGCTGATGACCCTGCACGAGCCACGGGCGGTTGAGACGGGAAGCTCTGATTGGCCATTGACGTCGCACGAGCGATGTTTTGAACCGTCAGAAGTCGGACGGCGGCGGAGAGCGTTTGGGAGCAGCGAGCGGTTGGCGGTGTCAGTATTGAAGTGAGCGCTGAGGAAAACAAGGCAAATGGCCGCATTTTGGAGAATGCGATGCTCTAAATTAATCAATAAGCGTTGTCGGCCAAGGAGACGGTTATTGAGAAAATACCGCCGCCCCTCGGTACCTCTGACAGACCCAAAATCAAAGCTCAGGCCATTTCTCCCACAGCTTTAACGAACCCGTTTCTTTTCACACCGCCCGCCGTCGTCATTTTATCGTCGTTCCAATTCATTCCTCGCTGACAGTCGCCACATTTAAAGAAAACTCAATCCGTGACTGAAAGGATCAGTAAATCAACAACTTGTATTTAAGGTGATTAAAAAGGTCCTAAGGTTCTTCACAGGACTTGGGCTGACAGGTGGTAAGTAACATTTGCACCACACAAGTGCCAGGCAATGAGCATCTCCAACAAGAGAGGATCTAACCATTGCCCCCTTGACAGTCGATGACATTCCCATCACTGAATCCCCTAGAATCAACATCCTGGGGGTTACCATAGACCAGAAACTGAACTGGACCAGCCATATAAATACTGTGTCTACAAGAACAGGTCAGAGGCTGAGGATGGTGCAGTGAGTAACTCACCTCCTGACTCCCCAAAGCCTGTCCACCATCTACAAGGCACAAGTCAGGAGTGAGATGGAATACTCCCCACTCGCCGGGATGAATGCAGATCCCACAACACTCAAGAAGCTCAACACCGTCCAGGACAAAGCAGCCCCGCTTGATTGGCACCACATCCACAAAGATCCACTCCCTCCACCACCGACACACTGTGACACAGTGTGTACCATCTACAAGATGCACTGCAGGAATTCGCCATGGCTCCTTCGACAGCACCTTCCAAACCCACAACCACTACCATCTAGAAGGACAAGGGCAGCAGGTAGATGGGAACACCACCACCTGGACATTCCCCTCTTAGTCACTCACCATCCTGACTTGGAACCGCTCCTTCACTGTTGCTGGATCTAAATCCTGGAACTCCCTCCCTAATAGCTCTGTGGGTGTACCCACACCGAATGGACTGCCGCAGTTCAAGAAGACAGCTCACCACCACCTTCTCAAGGGCATCTAGGGTCAAAGTGAGTTTGCACTGGAACCTGAACCAGCCTCACAGGTGGGACCACGGATCCAGGGGAATCAAAATTGACTTGAGTCTTTTTTTATATTCATCCATGGGATGTGGGCTGTGCTGGCTGGGTCAGCATTTAATTATTCCCCAAACCTAGTTGCCCTTGAAAATATGGTGGTGAACTACCTTCATGAACTGTTGCAGTCTTTGTGGTGTAGGTACACCTACATAGCTGTTCGGAAGAGAGTTCCAGAATTTTGATCCAACGACTGGCTACCTGCAGTAACTTGAACTCCAGGGGGTGCAGGCACAAGTTCTAATGTACACTGGTGGAAAGAGGTTGGTGCAATGTTTAGATTGGGGTGGTGCGGGTGGTGATGGCTGTGGAGATATGCTATCACATGCACCATCACCACTGTGATCCTCATCATGTGCAGCATCAGCAGAAGACAGCGCACAAGCTCATGAGCCTTTGGGGCAGGTGTGATCCCTACCATTGCTGTCCGATCCAGTTCAGGCACACAATGTGGTTAAGAACAAGAAGAGCTCTGCCTTTGCCAGACTCTCCCCAGCCCACATTCTCCAACCTGAACAAAGAAGAAAAGGTTGCAAAAAGCCATGAATGCCGCACACATGATATGTTAACTTGTTCTGCTAAAACATTGGTGTTAAAATTGTCCAGGTTTGTGATGCAATAAAAGTCAAATCCTTGAAATAAAAGCTGGAAAACACTCGGCAAGTCATCAAGAACTTTTATGTACTACCTCTAAGATAATGAAATGTCCAAAGACACTGCACAGAAGCTTGGAAAACAATGTATGATGGAGCTGCAAGGAGCTATTAGACCAGATGACCAAGAGCTTGAGATGATGTCGCTGAGGGGCAGCATGTAGATGAGAAATCGAGGGCCAAGTATGGATTCTTGGGTGACACAGAGGTAATGATGCTTGAGCAGTTAGCCATTGCAAGTGATTCTCTGACTGCAATTAGATAAGTAAAAACAGAACCAGGTGACAGAGCAGCCCCACCCAGCTGGACAACAGTGGAGAGGCATTGAAAGAGGATGGTGTCGTTAACTATGTCAAAGGCTGTAGTCAAGAAGGACAAGGAGGGAAAGTTTCCCATTTTCACAGTCACATAGGATGTCATTTGTCACTTTGATAATAGCTGTTCTGGTACTGTGGCAATGATGGAACCTTGATTGGAGGGATTCAAACATGGAGTGCCAGGAAAGATGGACATACACGGATTTTGGAGGCAACACCATGTTCAAGAACTTTGGAGAAGAAAGGGAGGTTGGAGATAGGATGGTAGTTTGCAAGGACGTGAGGAGAAGGTTTTTTATTCGGTGAGGAATAATGGAGAGAGGGACAGCAGCTGAACAGAGAGAATCATTTAGAATATTGGCTAAAATGGGGATGAGTAGGGGAAGTTATTTTTTATTCTTTCATAAGATGTTGGTATCACAGGTAAGGCCAGCATTGTTGCCCATCCCTAATTGCGATTGAGAAGGTGGTGGTGAGCTGCGTTTTTGAACTGCTACAGCCCATGTGGTGTAAGTACTCTAAGAGTGCTGTTAGGTAGGGAATTCCAGCATTTTGACCCAAGAATAGTGAAGGACACTGCTGCCACTGTACCTGGATGGTGGAGGAGTGAATATTTAAGGTGGTGGATGGGGTGCAGACCCGGCATGCTGCTTTGTCCTGGATGATGTCGAGTTATTGACTGTTGGAGCTGTATTCATCTAGGCAAGTGGAGATTATTACATCACTGAAGAAGGTACACTCTCCGATCCTGCAGTGACCACCTAGGCCAGTTAAAGAGGGGAAGTTACCAGCAACCACAGGAAGTCAGGCTTCCTTTTAACCAGTTTTATTCAAGTAAGGGAGCTGCAATCATTCCTAAGAATGAAGACCCAGCTTCCAGATTAATTACATTTCATTACTTCTTATCATAATACATTTGAATACATCCAATCAGTAACCGACAGACCAGTCCCATGCTAATTCTATCCTATTGAGTACATAAACAGTTCAATTTGCTAACCAGTTATTCTAAAGGATGCATACGTGATTATATTATCGAATCAATATTAAAACAAGTACACAAGGACCTTGGTTCCCACAATTCAAGACTGTGCTTCATCAAAGCCCCCTCTTTGTCCATGTTCGTCTCCCCGTATCTAAGCTAAAATCACCTGCCCCTTCCCTCTGTGAGAGGGGAGTACACTTAATCTAATTTATGCCAGTCTGACTCAAGGCTGTGCAATGTTCATCTGGTAATCCTCAACTCTTCATATGTTTAGCAGCCATGTCTGCCTGGAGATTTTAAGGGTTTTTCAGTAAATTCTTACTGTATTCTCTTTTAGCATTTTTAATTTCCTCCAAACAGTCCCCCCTTTTGGCCCTTGGCAAAGCCCAAGCTGGCTACACCTTAAGTTGAGAATTCCTCTTCTGGTCCTTTGGGTGGCCAGTCGTCCAGACCGCCAGAGGAATCCTAAATCACCTGGTTGTATAACCTAACTTCCCCTTCTCCTGTCTTCTCCCTTGGAGTACGCATAGGTCGGGGAATTGATGCGCACCTTTGGTTTGTTGCTGTCTGTGCCTGGAGAATGCCTTTCCAGGTTTTATGTTGGTAGCAGCAGAGTCCGATAGCCCATAAGAGCATAATCCCTGTGACTATTGTCATACCCATTCTAACAATCACCCACCAATTCATCAATCTTCTGGCCGTAGCATAGGAAGTAACTGATTGGGCTAACCTCCTGGCCGATTGGGTGGCTAAGTCCATTTCCACACGCTCCCTCGTGATGTGCTTTCTAGAAGCTTCTACATATGATTGAGCTCCACCGTTGACTATACTTAAGGCTGGTATGGACAGATTATTAGTCTCTCAGGAAAACTAGCGATATATGGAGCAGGCAGGAAAGTGGGATGGAAGACGAAGATCACGCACACGATCATATTGAATGGAGCAGGCTCCCGGGGCTGTGTTGTCTATTCCTGCTCCTATTTCTTACGTTATGTCCTCAGAGTTCTTCTGTGAGGATCTCTCATTATCCTCCATCTCCCCCACTATTTCCAACATTCATCAGATCCTACCTGTCCACTGATAACACTCAGGCGATATTTCAGCACTGCCTTCGATGGCAGTGAATGAACCAGAATTTTCTTCAATTAGACATTCACTCACTAAGCCTCTCTATCTCTCGCTTCCCTCCTTTAAGACACTCCCTAAAATCTCCTTATCTGTGCAAGCTGTTGGTCACCTGTCTCAATAACTCCTTTTAGTCATTTGGTAGAACAGAACTTGAGTATTGCTGAAAAAAGAGACATGCAATCAAAGATTTTCATCTTGCACCCATCAGGTCAGGAAAGGAAAACAAGAATTTATACTGCATGAGAAGAGAGTGCTGATTGGTGGGCAAGTGGACTCTGATTGGTAGAGATGTTGGCATGGCGAATGTAACAGAAAACAGTTAACTGTTAACAAGCTTTTCAAATTCAAACCAGGCAAATCGACTGATTGGTCAAGGCATGGGAAATGAACCAGGGAATGGTGGTTCCCCCAGCTTTTGTTTAGTTGGAAAAGGCATAATACGCAGATGTGTTCCTTCTGACTGCAAAGCCCAGGGCTCTGTGTGTGTGAATAAATGTGGCTTCTAGCATGCGAGCCTGACTGACAAACTTTAATTGGTTTTCAGTGTAATTCTTAGCACAGTCAGGATTGTTCAGCAAGTGTTGCCAAATCATGGAATCACATTGGACATTCTGGCGGGAATTTTCTGCCCCACCAGCAGCTGGGTTTGTGGCTGGCAGGGACAGGGAACACGTTGGGATGATGCAAATTGGGCTCCTGATGGCAGCAAATGCTGGTGGGAAACTGCGGTCCTGGTCGTCATGGTGGTTAATGGCAGGTCACTATTGAGGCTAAAGGCATCTCACTGGAATACTGTCCCTGCATATTATCTGCTCGGCCAGCAGGAGTTTACTCCTGTCCAGAACACAACCGCACTTACCGGGAAGGTGCAGGCTGCTTCACTTGGTGGAAAGTGCATACCAATCACGTGGGGTGAGGTGCTGAAACATGAGGGGAAGAGAAGGCAGACTACGCAGTGGGTGCTGCAACATGGAGGTGGTGGGGGACAGGTAGCAGAGAGTGGGGTGGGAATGTCGGGAGTGGGAGGAGGTCAAAGCAGGGAGCCTTGCAGGGGGTGGTGGGGTTGAAGGGACCGGGGAGCAGTACAGGGACCATGGGAAAGCAAGGGCTAGTGAGGGGTGAGAAAGAAGGGGACAGTGATGGGTGGGATTCAGAGGGAGGGGCTCTGTGGTATCGATGGGGGCATCTTGGTGGGGGCAACTGAGGGTAGTTATGATGGGAAGTTACAGTTGATGTTTGAGTGGGCAGTAGGATGTGATGTGGGGGGGTGAGGGTCCATCTGTGGCGGGTGAAGGGTCAGTTTGAGTTGTTGCAGGGGACAGGGTAAGGTGTCTGAAAAGTTTGAGCAGCTAGCCAATGCACACTGTTACTGTGCTGTAGCAACACGAGTGGCTTTCTCCACTTACAGGATGTTGCCATCAAATCAAAAAGTAATTCTGTCTCTCACAAATGAGTATGTGTTGATTTGAATTTTAGTGTTGGTGTGATGCCAGGTATGTCGGCCATGTGTCGCAATGACTAGCAGATCATATTGAACAGCATGTTCCCTTCCCAGGAGTAGGCCATTCAGCCCTTCAAGCCCATTCCACCATTCAGTCAGATCATGGCTGATCTGGTTGTGGTCTCAACTCCACTTTCCTGTCTGCGCCCCCCCGTCATAACCCTTGACTCCCTTGTCAATCAAAAATCTGGTGAGCTCAACCTAGAATATATTCAATGACCCAGCCTCTCCTGCTTTCTGTGGAAGAGAATTCCAAAGACTAACTAGCATCTGAGAGAAAAAAATTCACTTTATTTCTGTCATAAATGGGAGACCTCTTTCTTTTTAAACTGTGTCTTCTATTTCTAGACTGCCCTATAAGGGGAAACGTCCTCTCAGCAACACCCTGTCAAGCCCCCTCAGAATCCTATGTGTGTCAATTAGATCACTTCTCATTTGTCCACTTCTCATTTGTCTAAATAACAGTCGGTATAGGCCCAACCTATTCAACCTTTCCTTATATGATAAGCCCTTCAACTCAGGAATCAGTTGAGTGAACCGTTTCTGAACTGTTTATAATGCAATTATACCCTTTCCTAAGGAGACGAGCACTATACACAGTACTCGAGGTGTGCTTTCCTTAAAGTCCTACAGCTGTATCAATGCTTCCCCACTTTTATATTCCATTCCCGTTACAATAAACTCCAACATTCCATTTGCCTTCTGAATCACCTGCATACTAACTATTTGTGATTCATGTAACAGGACACCCAGATCCTTCTGTTCTGTAGAGTTCTGCATGCTCTCCATTAAAATAATATTCTGCTTTTCTATTCTTCCTCCCAGGGTTGTAATTTTAGCTGCTGGCAGCCCCATGTACATGGATATCAGGCAAGAGGACAACACAGACGGGAGACATTTGAGTCCTCAGCTCAGGTAATTGTTGAGTTTGACTCTGCGCCATCATCAGGCATGGCAGGAGATACAGGAGCTGCAGATGTCATACGGCCACTATGAGTGACACGAGAGGTGTTGGCCCAGGCAGTCAATTGTATCTCTCAGCAATAAGAACATTAACACGTTTACTGAGTTATTTATTACCTGCACTGAAAGGCAGGAAAGCCTCTCTCTTGACAAGTCTTACCTCGGAGTTCAGAAAGTGGGACGGGTTGAATTCATCCGGCTTCTCCCATTGAATTTTATCCCATAGCACTGATGAAAGCATAATTATGATGTGACTTCTCTGTAAAAGAATGACAAACTAGATCAGCAGGTAGCATGTGGTTCAATCCCTGTCCTGGAACGAAGCCATTTAATCTTCTCACTGTGGTGGATTGGAAACAGTTTCAAACCATTTATAACATTCTCCCAAAAGTTGTTGTTTTCTGCTGATGAACTTTGCTGATTATCTCCTCGTGTGTGGGATTTTAAATTCATTCATACTGAGAAACAGCAGCATCATTCTACACCCACAAGAGTTTTATGTCTTTCGCATCCATGTATCCCTTTCTAGATTTCTCTCTCTGTCTCTACCTGTGTCTCACTCACGCTCTCTATCTCTCTTGGCCTCTGCCTGTCTCTCTCTGCCTGTGTTCCCAACGTCATCATGCTGGAAGAAACAATCCTTTCTAGCAATTGGAAGCCTGCCCACCATATTCAAATTGTCAATTAATAGGTACTTGGGTTCTTTAGCCATTGACTCAACTGCAGCAATACATGCTGAGTGGACATTTAGAGTGTGAGAAAACTGCCAGGTGGGAAACTCATTTTTTTCCATATTGTATGCCTGGGTGTATTTAAAAACTGCAGTTGGATTCAGTGTTTGACTTCTGCATTCCAGCCTGCTGTGAATTGTGTGTAGTTATTCTTGGAGGGCGTATATTCAGTGTCATCTATAGGTGTTTCAATCCTGAATGTTGAATGTAGACGTGGGCTCCTAATGCCTCATCTGCATTGCAGCCTTTATGCTGTGATCAACATGAGGATAGCGGTCTCCATGGGAAACACATCCTCCAGTGAGGCGGAGAGGAGGAAGAGGAGATTAAGAAGGGGAGGGTGAAGGCCAGATGGTCAGGGCTAGGAGTCACTGAAGGTATATGAGGGTGTCTACAAGGGCAAGGGGCTTCTGAGGACGGGATAGTGCAAGCTTGGAGGTGTGGAAGAACGCCTATCATCCTATTTGGGTGTACGGGGTGAGAATAAGTTACCTTCAAATGTCTGAGACGCCGCGCGATAGGAGCCTTAGCCTGTCAAGATCCATAGTAACCTCTCTATGTGAAATGCCGGGTGGGACATCACTTCCAAAAGCGTGGGGAGGTCATCCAGTGCCATGTTCCATTGTGGTGCTGAATCTTTTGCAATTGGATCCTTGCTGTATGTGGAGACATCAGTGGAATAATGTACCCCAATGCCCACCAGTGCATAAGGGCCTTCGTGAATGCAATGTTCTGAAGGGTAGGTCAGTTTATTGCATTCTCCATGGACTACCACAATCAATTTCAACGGGCGAGAGGGTTCACGGCAAAGACAGGTTTACCCAGGGTTCGGGGAATGATCGGCTACACACATATCACCATGAGGCCTCCAGTAGGCCAGCTGTGTACATTTATAATCAGCAGGGCTATAGCACTCTAAATGTGCAATTAGCATGTGACCACCGTCAGAGAAATAGGTTGAAATGTGCCCTAAAAAATGGTAACAGAAGGTAAGGTTTTGTAGACAGGAATTGCATTGTGATGTGAGTGTTTTAGTATCATGTGGACAGATGATATGGGGGGAGGGGTGACGTCGTGGTATTGTCATTGGGCTGATAATCCAGAGACCCAGAGAAATGCTCTGGGGACCCGGGTTCGAATCCTGCCACAGCAGATGGTGGAATTTGAATTCTATAAAAATCTGGAATTCAAAGTCTAATGATGACTATGAAACCATTGTCGATTGTTGTAAAAACCCATCTGGTTCACTACTGCCCCTTTTGGGAAGGAAATCTGTCGTCCTTACCTGGTCTGTCCTACATGTGACTCCAGACCTACAACAATGTGGTTGACTCTTAACTGCCCTCTGCAAGGGCTGAGCAAGCCACTCAGTTCAAGGGCAATTATGGATGGGCAATAAATGCTGGCCTAGCCAGCAATGCCCACATCCCATGAACGAATATAAAAAAAGTCATTTTGTTGGTGCCAAAACTTTTACCAATTTTACCCTCATAACTGAAGTTTTTTTAGCAGCCGTATGAGAAGACATTGGCTGCAATTTTCCATCCCCATTTGCGGTGGGCGGGAGCGGTAAGTACAGCGAGATTGAAGTTCACACCACCATGCGCTCCACCTGTCAATGGCGTTTCCTGCCGCAGCATGTCTAGAGCGTTATTTTAATACATTTCCATTTCATTATAAGCCCTGCTCGCCGGAATCATCCCCGCACGCTGCATCATCAGGCCATGTGCAATCAGGCATGCAATTAGAACGATGTGTTTCACAAGGACACGTAAGTGATATGCACCTGACGACCTGTGCTTGACTCGTCACTCCGAGCTTAGTTCGCCCACCTTACATCGTGCAGCACTCGCGTCATTCAGTGCCAGGCTTTTGCAGGGAACACTGCATTGGATTCAGGGGTTGGAATCTGCATGTCTCTACCTACCAAACCAAGGTAAGGCGGGGGTGGCTGGGTTCCACTGGGGAGGGGAGGCAGCAGGCCTCAGGCAGCAGAAGAGGCTACAGGGCTAGGCCTGTACTGGGGGTTACGAGTGGGGAATGTTGCACTCAGACTCGGGGAGGGTGAGTGTGTGGCATATGTTGAACAGTGTAAGAGGCCTCAAGATGGAGGTGGGTGAGGTGCACATGGGCCATAGGCATATCCACTTCAAAATGTTCAGGGGCTAGCAAACAAACAGGCACCAGAAGCACGATGGGATCAAGGAATACAGTGGGTGGATGGAGAGGTCTGCAAGGCCCAAGGGTGTTTTGTTGAAGTTGGGTTTGTGAATATTTGTTGGGACAGAATCAATGGGAAGTCCTCGGTAATTTTAACATAATCTTGACGTGGGAGTGATTGCCACTTGGTGCTAGAAGTAGAACAGTAATCCAGTTTTCAACAAAGACATTCTTCACAGTGATGAGTACAAAAGGATAATATACCAAAAAAAAGACAATAATATACATTACAAGTAACAGGTAAGAGTTAGTATACAGTACATTTCTGTTGCAATGCAAGACATGGTTGGCCGTGCAACCAGCTTTGTCATATCCATTTGAATAGCCTATAATGTCTCACATGTAATTTATGTAATTACACATTCACTGCTGATAATCTGGTGATTTTACATCTCTTTGCTCTACCCAAGAATATACCTTAATGGTAGGCCTTTCAAAGTTTTATTTTGGGTACATCAGAAATCAGTGATTATAAATCATAATATTCGATTGAATTTCATCTGCACTTTGCAGCTGCTATCAGTCTTAGCTACAGTCTGTTTGAAACTGAGTTAAAACATCCAAAACTCATTTCACTTGCACTCACTCACTGTGCAAGGAGTCAAGGTTTGTTCTTCCATTAGTCTGGACTGTTTACAAACTACCAAAGGTGAAGGGAACAGTGCTAGCCACGCCTTATTTTGCCAATGTCCCAATCAATTTCTTCTCTAAAAGGCAAACCAATAATGTTGGGTGTCAGATAGCAAAAAAAAGTGAGATACTCATTAGCTCAGAGCCTAGTCCCTTCCCTTGGAACATAGGAACAGGAAGAGATCATTCAGCCCTTCTAGCTTGTCCTTGCATTAAATTAGATCAAGGCTAATCTGCATCTCATCTTCACTCAACCATCTTTGCTCCATATCCGTCAATGCCCCTACCCAACCTAAAAATCTATTGATCTTGAAAATTTCAGTTGAACTTATTGTTGAATCCAGAATTAAGGCCATAAAGTTCCTAAATGAAAGATGAAGTGTTAGCCTCACTGGAACAGTGTAGCAGACGGAAAAGTCAGTGTGAGATAAAGGTGAGGATTTAAAATGACAGGCCCCTGGAAGCTTGGGGTCATGCTTCCAGACTCAGAGGAGGTGTTCCACAAAGTGATTACTAAGGCTGCAGCTGGTCTCCCTAGTGTAGAGAGTACACATTGTGAGGAGCGGATACAATAGACTGGATTGAAAGAAATACAAGTAAAGCACTGCTTCAGCTGGAAGGAGTGTTTGGGTCCTTGGATAGTGAGCAGAGATGAGGTAAAAGGACAGCTGTTACATCTCCTGAGTTTGCACAATAAGGTGCCGTGGGAAGAGGTGACTGAGAAATGGACCAGCGTATTATGGAATGAAAGGGGTGGGAAGGGGCAGAGGAGTTTGGTTGTGGCAATACCAGGAGGTGGGGGAGAAGAAGAGGGAGGGATTGTGAGAGGGAACACACAGTAGGGCATTGGAGAGGGGGCTGTGAACATGGAGTGGGGCAAGCAGGAGGGGGACCCAATAGGAAAACGTTATGAATGTCTAGGGGCCTAAGGGGAGTAATCAGGAGAAAGGCAGATTATCAGGAATGTAATTGAGAAAGGGAGTATGCAGAGTGAGATGATCAGAGAACAGGTAGTGAGCAGAAGTGGAACAGGGAGAGGGAAGAACATTCAGGAGAGCAGTGGGGGGCTTTATATTCTGGAGAGGGAGGGTACAATCTACTGCATGTGGCCTTTCATTCATGTGAAATTTTCCCACTGGTGACTGCTCTGAGTCACCACCAAACCCACCCTGGGCGGCCTCCAGATGCCTGTTTCCGGAGGGTCATTGACTGATTCAGTACTAAGCATCTGCTCACCTCTCCCCTTGCCCTCTTGTCCCATTCCCTTGTCTTACCCACCCTACCGGAAGTTAAAATCCACCAATGTATCTGTTCTCTATAATTTTCATTCTCGATTCAGAAGTAAGTGCTTGAATAAATAAGTGAAGAGAAATTTCTTGAGTACTTACTCTGAATCTCTGGGTATTTCATCATGAGGAGCAGACCCCAGCGAAGGGTGGTGGACGTTGTTTCTGTCCCAGCAGCAAACAGTTCATTGATCAACTTGAACATATTTTTGTCATGGAAAAAGGAATCCGGATTCCCTGCTTCCTTGAGGTGAGAATTGAAAGGTGAGCAATTAGGTTTCAATAAAACTGTCCATTTTACAACTGGCAGGAGTGAAATAGAACCTAATCAACCTCCTGTGGGGGACTTTATCAAATGCCTTCTGAAAACTCCAAGTGTACTGCATCCATCAACTCTCCTTTATCACTTCTGTTAGTAACATCCTCAAAAAACTCCGACAAGCTCGTCAAACATGATTTCCCATTCATAAATCCAAGCTGACTATGCCCAATCAGATCATGATTATCCAAGTATCCATTTATCACATCTTTATAATAAATTCTAGCATTTTCCTTGCCACTGTTGTAAGGCTAACAGGTCTGTAGTTCCCTGTTTTCTCTCTCCCTCTCCTTAAATAGCGGGGTGACATTTGCTTGATGGAAGCATGTAACTGCTGCTCCAGCCTGTAAATAAAGTTTTATGTTTCTAATGAGAAACCTGTCTGTAAAATCAAGTTCATAATAGTCACTGCTCTTTTTGATATATGGCAATAAATCAAAATTGTTTATAAGGGGTATAATTTCACAGTTTGCAGATGTGTATGTGCACAAAAAACACGAGTTCAGAAAGATGTTAAGAGAAGTATATGGGAACGTTGGCTTTATCAATAGAGACATTGGGCTGAATTTAATGGGCTTTTATCATGGCGTGTTTGGTGCTGGGGGACATTATTCCGGCGGGTGATGGTAGGTGAGGACCCTGTTGCCTTCCCACTTCCACCCAGATTAAGTCAATGGCAGGATGGCCCATGGACAGCCTTCGCATCCTGCTGCCAATTGAAGCCCTTAAGTGGGCAATTAATTCCCAGTTAAGGGTCTTGTCTTGCTGCCATTGGTATTAACCAGACAGCGGGTGGGGACTCACCATGTGCAAAGCAAACCCATGTGGAGTTCCTTGCAGGCTCCCTGAGGTGAGGGTGGTCACCATTCAAATAGACTTGATGAAAAAGGAGAGTGTTCTGTTGGGACCCACCCCCATCCCCTTGCTGATGACGCTCCTCCCCTGTCATGACCCCTCTCACGCCATCACTCACCTATTCCTCGGACCATCCACAATACTAGGGGTGGAATTTTAAGGCCCCTCCTGCTGGCGTGATTTTCCAGTCTCATCTTGCTGCATTTTCTGGCCCCAGCCCATCCTGCCATAATGGGGCTGTAAAATTCTACTCTAAGTCTTGTGTGGGTGTTGCACCAACAACTGCCACATACTCTTCGGTGGCGCTGCAGTTGAATAGAGCTTCCGGCCTCTGATAAGCTAACAGTTCTTGGTGAATGGGACGACTGACCCAGAGTCCTTCATCCCAGTGAAGGCCCACACACTTTCTGTGCTCCTGTGGGCTTTCTGCAGTTTTGAGGTCTCGGTATTTGATATATTTTTTAATCATTCGTGGGACGTGGGTGTTGCTGGCTATGCCAGCATTTCTTGCCCATCCCTCATTGCACTTGAGAAGGTGGTGGTGAGGTGTCTTCTTGAACCGCTGCAGTCCATGTGGTGTGGGTACAGCCACAGTGCTGTTAGGGAAAGAGTTCCAGGATTTTGACCCAGGGCCAGTGGAGGAACGGTGATATATTTCCAAGTTAGGATCGTGAGTGACTTGGAGGGGAACTTCCAGGTGATGATGTTCCCATGCTTCTGCTGCCCTTGTCCTTCTAGATGGTAGCAATCATGGGTTTGGAAAGTGTTGTCGAAGGAGCCTTCATGAATTCCTGCAGTGCATATTTTAGATGGTACACACTGCTACCACTATATGTTGGTGGTGGACTTAGTGAATATTTGTGGTTGGGGTGCCCATCAAGGGGGCTGCTTTGTCCTGGATGGTATCTTTGAATATCAAGGGGCAATGGTTAGGTTCTCTCTTTTTGGAGATGGTCATTGCCCGGCAACGTAATGAGGTTAGGGAGTTGAGTGACCCAAACTGAGCCTCAGTGAGCAGATCAGCTTCCCTTTCTTGACTTATCCTAACCTCCAAGGTTGAGCAGTTCGGTCCCTTATTCATGGGAATTTAGAAGAATGAGAGGTGACCTTATTGAAACATGTAAGATTCTGAAGAGGTTTGACATGATAGATGCAGAGAGGATGTTTCCCCTTGTGGGGGAAATCTAGAACTAGGCGGCACAGTTAAAAGATAAGGGGTTTCCCATGTGTAGTAATTTTGGCTTTAAATAGAGTGTAATGTATCTTTTCGAATAATACTTGTTAGGAGAGATCACTTGATCCATAGTAACCGATAGGGGATTAGCGCCAGCTGCCTCAGCAGAGAATGTAGAAATATAGTTGGAGTTGAAATCCCATATGTAGCTGCTGTTGAGTATATTGTAAATAAGTTTCCACCGAAGAAATGTCTGCAGGTCAACTCTATCACTAATAGTACAACTCGGCCATCTTACAACAAACTGGCAATGAGGATAAAACAGGCTTGAACAGAAGAAATCAAGTTGGAAAGAAATCAACACTGTACCTTGCCCAGTGATTGAAAGGAGCAAGCTTTGTTAGAATTGAAGACGTTATCCCCTCTTAAAGTGCCACAATTTGGGAGAACTGATCCTTTTAAACCAGCCACAGATGATTGGTCTCAATTCATAGAATGCCTCACGTTCTTTTTTTCAAGCAAACGAGATTATAGGGGAAGAGAAGAGGCGAGCAATCCTCTTGATTACTTGTGGGAGCAAAACCTACAGTCTGATTTGAAGTTTGGTATCCCATGCCCCAGATTCGAAGAATTTCGATAAATTAGTGGACCTCGTGAAGGGCAATTTTCAACCTAAGCCCTCAGTCACGATGCAAAGGTTCAGGTTTAATTCATAAAATAGAGCCTCAGGTGAGGCAATTGCATGCTACATGGCAAATTTATAGCAGTTAATGGAGCATTGTAAGTTCAGTACAACTCTGAATGACATTCTCAGAGATTGTTTAGTGTATGGTATGAAAGAGGATACTATTCAGAAAAGATCATTGTCTGAAGTGAATCTGGATTTCTAGAAGGCGCTAGAGTTGGCTCTGGCCATGGAAAGTGCAGTAAGAGATTCAAATGCAATACAGGGTGCGCAAAACGGTGCCGTCCTCCATATCAAGTGCGAAACCTCAGCCAAAAATGGCGCAATAAAGCAGATTCTGCCAAGAAGCGGGAAACAAATGTTCCCATTACACCTATGTTTACTTACCGAACATTTCAAACCTAGCTTATATTCTGTTACTCAAAGCCTTCAGACCAGCTGCTTTTAATTCAATTAAGTCACACGCACACACACACGCACACGCACACGCACACACACACACACACACACACACACAGATCCCACCATTACTCTATAATAAATTCCAATAACATTATGAAAATTATTATACCTTCCTGACAGGAACATACTTTCAGATATTTGAGTAATGGTGAACATCAGTTAAGTTTGGAATGAATAGTGGCCAAGCTAAAAACATATACAGGTGAAGACATTCACGTAAAAGGCATAAACAAAGTAACTGTCCATTATGGAAGCCAATCGGCAAAGCTACCAGCGTTGGTATTGAGAGGCAGAGGACCAAGCCTCCTAGGGTGAAATTGATGAAGAGAAATCAAGCTTGATTGGCCACTAGGATTCCAAAAGGAAGCTGGAAGCATTCCTGTTCTGAAAAAGGAGTGTGTAAGGATTCAACAACCTGAAGAAACACAGACTGTCTTAAGCCAAAACCTGGAAGAACAGCAGAAGATACTTGAAGAGACGCTACTTGATGACACAATTTGAGTCGAGGTGAGCAACCTTTGCAGGGAAAAAGAAAACTTTTAGAAAGACCTTCACACAATATAGGATTCTCTCAGGTCAAAGTTTGTACCTCTGGAAAAGTATGAAGAGAAACAGAAAGATTTTAGCACCTCTGAACAAACTGAAGAATGAATTGGCAGAGAAGACACTGCTCAATTTCAAGGAGGCAGCAAAAAATACAAAAAAGAGAGGGAAGAGCTTAAGTATCAGCTAAATGAAGCCAAAGAGGATTTGAAAGCAAAAGTTGCAGAATTTTCCAAGAAGCAGACAGATATTGGAATTTTGGGAGACTCAACCACTCAACTCAGACAAGTTGAGCTTGCATTTGAGAGAAGCCTGGCCAATAGTGATGTCAAAAAGAAAGCCAAGATTAAGTCTGCACTAGAAAAAAGAAAAGCACACGTTCCAAGCGAGGGAGGTAATCTGTTTGGGTCACCGAGTAGATTCACAGGACCTCCACCTGATTGAGAAGAAAGTGAGAGCCATGAGAGGCACCTGCGCTAAAGAACGCCTCAGTTCAAATCATTCTTAGGAACGATCAGCTATTACGGATGATTCTTGCCCAGCTTGTTTACAGTGCTGACTCCCCTACATTCTCTACTCAAAAAGAACCAACATTGGACCTGGGAGGTGCCCCAGAAAGAAGCTTTCATAAAAATGAAGGAATTGTTGCACTCGTCCAATCTATTAGCGCATTATGACCAAATGAAAGAATTGGTCGGACATGTGACGCATCTCCCTACAGATTGGGAGCAGTGCTCTCTCATCGGATGGATGACGGCACGGAACGGCCAATGGGTTACATTTCAAGGCCACTCACCACAGTGGAAAAGGGATATTCATAGATAGAAAAGGAAAGGCTGCTCTTCATCTTTGATGTCAAGGAATTTCACCTATATGTACACGGCTGTCATTTTACAATCATTTCAGACCACAAACCATTGCTAGGACTGTTTAGTGAGGACAAGGCTATACCACCCATAGCCTCAGCAAGAATACAACGATGGGCCTTAATTCTGGCAGCATACGAATACACTTTCATTCATAGGCCTGCCAATTAAATCGTCAACTCTGACGCCCTTAGTCATTTGCCTTTACAAGAAAATGATGAACATGCCCCAGTTTTACTGTTAAATTTCTTAGATACTTTGCCAGTATGTGCTCAACAGATCAGAGATTGGACCAGTTGGGACCCAGTTCTTTCTCAAGTACGAGAACAAACGCTACATGGTTGGTATCAGGAGCCCACATCTGATGAAATGAAACCGTTCTCCAACAGAAGACGTGAAATAACCAGCCAGGATGGCATCCTATTGTGGGGAGCATGAGTGATAGTTCCTCCAAAGGTAAGGGAGCCACTTTTAACTACACAGTGCCCATCCAGGAATTCCCCGAATGAAGACCATAGTACAGAGCTATCTGTAATAACCTGGGATGGATGGCGAAATAGAGAGTTTAGTAAAGCACTGTGCGCAATGTCAGCAACTGTAAAAGTTGCCAGTGACAGCTCCATTACATACATGGGAGTGGCCAGGTAGACCTTGGGTGCGGTTACACATTGACTACGTTGGACCTTTCCTGGGAACAATGTTTCTGCTCATTGTCGATGCCCATTCAAAATGGTTGGATGTATGTGAGGTGAAGTCACCAACATCAGCCGCTACAATTGAGAAACTATGTCAGAGTTTTGCCATTCATGGATACCAGAAATAATTGTTTCCGATAGCAGCATGGCATTTACTAGTACTGAGTTTCAATGGTTTATCAGCTTCAACGGTATCACTCATGTGAAAACTGCACCGTACCACCCTTCCTCAAATGGACTGGCCAAAAGGGGGGTTCAAACGTTCAAGCCAGGCATGAAAAAGGTAACATGTATTTCCTTGGCAACCAAGCTAGCACGCCTTCTTTTTCATTACAGGGCTACCCCTCACACGGCAACAGGTGTCACACCCAAGGAGCTATTGTTGAAACGCCGTCTCAAGATGAGATTGAGCTTAATGATGCTGAATTTAAAGGGGAAGGTGGACAGGAGTCAGGGAAGTCAGAAAACTGGACATGACTGGAATAGTCGCGAGTTGTACTATTAGTGATAGTGTTGATCTGCAGACACTTCTTGGGTGGAAAATTTAAGTTTATGTACAATATACTCAGCAGCAGCTGCATGTGTACTTTCATCTCCAACTCCATCTCTATACTGCCTGCTGAGGTAGCCCGTGCTACTCTCCTATTGGTTACTACAGATCATGTTATATCTCCAAACAAGTATTAAATGTACTTTACACACTAAATAAAATCAAAATTACTGCATTCCTCCTCCTTTAACATGGCTATACATATTATTTTTACAGGTATATATTTTTCAAGACACACAATATTTATGCTGGGTAAGGAATTTACAAGTTCAGTCTTTCAGGTAGTTTCCTTGTACATGTGGAATATCGCAGCTCCACAACTTCAGATTCTTTATCAGGAACCTCCTTTTCTGGAGTTGCCTGAACATCAGGTGCTTTGGTGGGCACTTGCAGTTCTGTATCCTCAACTCTTACAGGAACATCAGACGTGTCAGTCCTGAGTTGAGTATCCACAACAGGAAACGCAGACCCGGTCATGATTACTGGTGGAACCTATTCTTGGTGATTTATCTCTCTCTTCCTTAAATGGTCCACATGTTTACGAATGATCCGGCCTACCACCTTCACATGGTAAGATAGAGGTCCAGTCACCACACTTATTTCACCCGGTAACCACTTTAGTCCCTCCCTGAAGCCTTTCACACAAACCGTCTCTCCCAAGGAGTCATCAGTAAGCTTTTCCCTACAACACCATGCAAGATGGAGGTGAGCAGGAATTTTTTCTCTCAGAAGACCATTCGTGTTTGGTGCTCTCTCCCCCATCGAGCAGTGGAGACTGGGTCATTGAAGATATTCAAGGCTGTGTTAGGCAGAATTTTGGTTGACAAGACAGTCAAAGGTTATTGGGGTCAGGCAGGAAAGTAGACTTAAGGCCACAATCAGATCTGCCATGATCTAATTGACTGGTGGAGCAGGTTTCAGGGCAAATGGCCTCCTTCTGCTCCTATTTATTATGTTCTTATGTTCTTACAAGGCTAGCAATCATGCACATTGCACTCCAAAGTTTGCCTCAAAGTTCACAAAGCCATTTAACATTAACTGGCTGATCTTTACTCAGTTGAGTCAATGGCACAAGCCTACTGCCCTTACTAATGCAAGGTTAATTACTATAAGTTGCTGAAAACATTCTCTCAAATGTATTTTAAGGAAACTGTGCCTTCTATATCTTTTACAAAGTTTCTACCCCATTTAATATTAGATTAGTTGAAATTTGGCAGATTTTAATTTTGAATTTTAGTTTTAATTCCAAATCTCGAGTTGAGCTCCCTGGATGTCAAGGAACATTCAGAGTAGGATAAGAGAAGAAAGGGAAGCTGATACCAAATGCCAAGAGTTCAAAACTGCAGAAAACCCACAGGAGTATTGGAATTAAAAATAAGAAAGCTAAGAGAGGGCACAAAATAATATTACCCAATAAAATCAAGCACCTGTCTTCACAAAAGAGGAGGATGATGCAGATATTGCAGTTAACGAGAAGGAGTGTGAAATATTGCTTGGGATAAACAGACTGAGAGAGGAAATATCAAAGGATTTGGCAACTGCGAGACTGGATAAACCTGAATGGCCTGGATGAATTTTATTCCAGACTGCTACAAGAGAAGTAAGGTAGGAACTAACTGAGACCCTGACCATCACTTTCCAATTCTCCCTGTGTGGTGGTGGGGAGCTGTCAATATTAAAATGGAAGATGGGCATTGACTCAGTAATTAGAGGCCAGCCAGCCTAATCTGATAGTGGGAAAATTATTGGAAAATTCTGAGGCACAGGATGAATCTTTATTAAGAAAGACATGGATTAATCAAAGACAGGCAACACGGATTTGTTAAGGGAAAGTCCTGTCCAACTAACATGACTGAACTTTTTTGTGGAAGCTACAAGGAGTGTTGATGAGGATGACATATTTCATATAGTCATGGATTTAAGCAAGACCTCTGGCAACATTCCACATGGCAGATGGGTTAGAAAAGTAAAAGTCCATAGGGATCCAAGGTAAAGTGGCAAGTGGAATCCAAAAGTGGCTTGTGGCAGGAAGCAATGAGCAGTGGTTGATGAATGTTTCTGCGATTGGAAGGTGGTTTCCAATGTGGTTCCGCAGGGCTCAGTACTAGGTCCCTTGCTTTAATATAGGGAGTATTATTAAGAAATGTGCTGATGATATGAAAATTAGGCGATGTGATTGGTAGTGGGGAAGAAAGCTGTAGACTGCAGGAAAATATCAATGGGCTGGAGAGGTGGGCAGATAAATGGAAAATCCAGAGAAGTATGTGATGATATGTTTGGTAAGAGCAAACAAGGTGAGGAAATATACAATAAATGGTAGGGTACTGAAGAGTGTACAGGAACAGAGGGACCTAGGAGTGTATGTCCACATATCCCTGAAGTAACTATGGGTGGAATAGTCCAGGATTTGTAAGTGAGGTGGCATGCATGAAAAATAACATTTCACCCGCCGGACGCAAAGACGGGTTTTTGCGCCTTGTCCTCCTTTTCCCACCTCATAAATTATGTGGTCACAGGAACCACGTATCCTTGATGGCAGGTGGTCTCTGATTTGCCTGCAATGCCATTACATCGCTGCTTCTTCAATACGGGCACCATATTTAAACTGCAGCCATGCACACAATCTCAATGCATGCAGCCCAGGACTGCTCCAGTGAATTCAATTCACTCCATGTGATGTATAGAAACGGCTGAAGACACTTGATGCCGCAAAGGCTAAGGGCCCTGAAAATATTCCGGCAAGAGGATTGAAGACTTGTGCTCCAGAACTTGCCGCGCCCCTAGCCAAGCTGTTCCAGTACAGCTACAACACTGGCATCTATCTGGCTACATGGAAAATTGCCTAGGTATGTCCTGTACACAAAAAGCAGGACAAATCCAACCCAGCCAATTACCGCCCATCAGTCTACTCTTGATCATCATGAAAGAAATGGAAGGAGTCATCAATAGTGCTATCAAGAAGCACTTGCTTAGCAATAACCTGCTCACTGACGCCCAGTTTGGGTTCTGTCAGGGTCACTCAGCTCCTGACCTCATTACAGCCTTGGTTCAAACATGGACAAAAGAGCTGAATTCCCGAGGTGAGGTAAGAGTGACTGCTCTTGACATCATGGCCACATTTGACCGAGTGTGGCATCAAGGAGCCCTAGCAAAACTGGAGTCAACGAGAATCAGGGGGAAAAGCTCTGCATTGGATGGAATCATACCTAGTACAAAGGAAGATAGTTGTTGGAGGTCAGTCATCTCAGCTCCAGAACATCACTGCAGGAGCTCCTCAGGGTAATGTCCTTGGTCCAATTATCTTCAGCTGCTTCATCAATGACCTTCCTTCCATCATAAGGTCAGAAGTGGGGATGTTCGCTGATGATTGCACAATGTTCAGCACCATACGTGATTCCTCAGATACTGAAACAGTTCATGTCCAAATGCAGCAAGACCTGGGCAAAATCTAGGCTTGAGCTGACAAGTGGCAAGTGACATTTGCCAGGCAATGACCATCTCCAACAAGAGAAAATGTAACCATTGCCCCTTGATGTTCAGTGGCATTCTCATCACTGCATCTCCCACTATAAACATCCTGGGGGGTACCATTGACCAGAAACTGAACTTGACTAGACATATAGATACAAAGAGCAGGTCAGAGGCTGGGAATCCTGTGGTGAGTAACTCACCTCCTGACTCCTCAAAGCCTGTCCACCATCTACAAAGCACAAGTGTGATGGAAAACTCTCCACTTGCCTGGATGAGGGCAGCTTCCACACACTCAAGAAGCTGGATACCTTCCAGGTCAAAGCAGCCTGCTTGATTGGCGTGACATCCACAAACATTCACTCCCTCCACCACCGACACACAGTAGCAGCAGTGTGTACCATCTACAAGATGCATCGCAGAAACTCACCAAGGCTCCTTCGACAGCACCTTCTAAACCCGCGACCACTACCATCTAGAAGGACAAGGACAGCATATAGATGGGAACACCACCACCTGGAAGTTCCCCTCCAAGTCACTCAGCATCCTGACTTGGAAATATATCGGCCGTTCCTTCACTGTCGCTGTGTCAAAATCCTGGAACTCCCTCCCTAACAGCACACGGACTGCAGCAGCTCAAGAAGGCTGTTCACCACCACCTAGGGATGGACAATAAAAGTTGGCCCAGCCAGCAAAGCCCACATCCTGTAATTGAATTTTAAAAAAAGCTATGGCCCCAACAGTCCAGAGGATTCCAGCCCCCCCAATTCAGTGACGCTTCCCTAGGACACCTTTAGGATACCGTGGAGGCCCATCGTGATGTCCTCTACCCCCGCTCAGTCTCACCACTCTGGCTTGGGAAGCGGTGGCAGCGATGGGCAATGCCAATGCTGCACACAAGATCTCATCTGTGCTGCCCGGGTTAGTCAACCATTTCATCACTCTCAACTCGCACACCCACAAGCCCATTATACATTCACAGGGACCCCACTCACTGCTAGCTCAATGGACATCATCACTCACTGTCTTGCACACACCCTCACATGTCCACCTGGCCTCATAACCTCTGGAAAACGCTGCCTCACCCCATCCATGGATCCACTCAGCACAACACGCACGCCTGGCATCATTCTCATTTGGCCTGGGATGCTCCTTGCTCACAGTCTCTGTCTTTATGGAGAATCAGATCGTGCACAATCAATGCGAGAGCTCCCAGACCATGGCCCTCACTCTATATATATACACATGGCTACAAATTATGACTATCATAACTTTTAACAAATTCCCAAACTGATCTCCATTAAGGCAATAGCAACCCATAGACTCAAACAAACACCAGGCAAAGCATTTTCTCCTTACAAATTCAAAATGAAGTTCTTTTTCGAAACGTCAACTCTTTTCTTCTCCGCCGATGCTGCCAGACCTGCTGAGTTTTTCCAGGTAATTCTGTTTTTGTTTTGGATTTCCAGCATCCGCAGTTCTCTTTGTTTTTATTTCTTTTTACTTTGGTTGCTTGCAGACACAATGGTAGGCTTACAGGCTTTGATCTTATATTGCCTCTGCTCTGCACACCTGAAAATTGCTGAAGTTATACCTATCGCTCCCATTGAATGTTAACTCGTATTGTATTGACAATCTCTGAACTAAACCTCTCTAACAATAAAACCCCTTTCAAATACCAATTTTGTTAGTAATATATGCATATTGCTTGGTAGCTGCTAGGAAGGCGTCATGTTTTGACCCCACTTCTTGAATGCCCTATTCAAAAAATGCAAATGCACCTATCTGTCTTACATATCAAAACGAGTACATATCAAAGCATCCAGGCTTGCTGCCTTTAATCCAGTTAAAACATGCCCACAGACTAAACCTCTATTTTAAAAGAAAAATATTTTCCAAAGATTGGCCGGGTGGTTAATAGTGAGGCAGAGTGTCTTGGGCTACAGGAAAATATAGATGGGATGGTCAAATGGGCAGATAAGTGGCAGATGGAATTTAACGCTGAAAAGTGTGAGGTGGTACACTTTGGAAGGAGTAATCTGACAACGAAGTATTCAATGAATGGCATGACACTAGGAAGTTCTAAGGAACAAAGGGACCTTGGCGTGTGTGTCCATGGATCTCTGAAGGTGGAGGGGCACGTTAGTGAGGTGGTGAAAAAGGCATATGGGACACTTGCCCTTATCAATCGAGGCATAGATTACAAAAGCAGGGAGGTCATACTGGAGTTGTATAGAACCTTGGTGAAGCTACAGCTGGAGTACTGTGTGCAGTTCTGGTCCCCACATTATAGGGATGATGTGATTGCACTGTAGGGGGTGCAGATGAGATTCACCAGGATGTTGCCTGGGATGAAACATTTAATTTATGAAGAGAGGTTGGATAGACTTGGGTTGTTTTCATTGGAGCAGGGAAGACTAAAGGGCGACCTGATTGAGGTGTATAAGATTATGAAGGGCATGGACAGGGTGGATGGGGAGCAGCTGTTCCCCTTAGTTGAAGGGTCAGTCATGAGGGAACACAAGTTCAAGGTGAGGGGCAGGAGGTTTAGGGGGGATGTGACAAAAAGCTTTTTGTTCCCAGAGGGTGGTGACGGTCTGGAATGAGCTGCCTGGGAGGGTGGTGGAGGCGGGTCACCTCACATCCTTTAAAAAGTACCTGGATGAGCACTTGGCAGGTGATAACATTCAAGATTATGGGCCAAGTGCTGGTAAATGGGATTAGGTAGGTAGGTCAGGTATTTCTCATGAGTCAGTGCAGACTTGATGGGCCAAAGGGCCTTTTCTGCACTGTGTGATTCTTTGTGATTCTGTTAAAATAGTAAATACATTAATAGCTTCATGACATATTGACTAAAGACTGAACCAAATGCCCTGTTTCCATGTTGTATCCATCCTGCAACATTACAATGTTGTGCATGTTTCTCCATTTCATTTGCATAGTTATGGTTACTCTACCCCTGATCTACATTCTTTAGTTTATCTTGGCCCAGATTTTCATCATGACAAAGAGCTTCTACGTCTTGGCAAAAACAGCGGAACTATCTGAAAATCCTAAATCCATCCCCTGAATACGGCACTTCTCATTATCACGGGAGACAAGCTGATTCTCCTCAATGATTTCAATGTCAGAATTGGAACAGACACTAAAACCTCTAGAGTGACAGGATTGGCAAGGAAGGTGTAGGGAAAGCTAACACCGACAAAGTCCCCCTTCTGATGAAATGCCTAGAACATGGTCTGAACATAATGAACACCTTATTTCATCAGAGAGACGACTAAAAGACCTCATGGCAACACCCTCGCTCCAGACATTAGCACTTGCTTGACCATGTCATCATCCAAGCAAGGGACTGCAAGGATGTTCACATCACATGTGCCATGACAGGAGCTGACAGCTGCTGGAACAACCATTGCCTAACCTGGGCTACTATCTCCATCAACCTGGACAATCAATGTTGATAGACTCAAGGGCCCTGTGAAGAAACGCCTACCTAGGCAGTATCTCACAAGCGACCTGACCATGTTCAACGAACAGTAACCACAAAATGCCCACAGTGTCTGCTCTGCCCTAAAATCTGCCATAACCATCACCTGCAAGGATACTCTTGGTTTCTCCACCAGGAAACATCAAGACTGGTTTGATGAGAACAGCCAGGAGATCCAGGAACTGCTGAGTCACAAACGCAAGCAATTCCTGAACCAGAAGCACCGCCAAAATTCGAGGGAAAGGAAACAAGTCTACAGACACATGAAGGCCGAGGTCCAAACTCATCGATGCATTCACAGAGGTGTATGAAAGAATGAGCCCAAGACTAAACATCTGGAAAAAAAAGGTCCTCTACCAGCCTGCTCCCTCTGCACAACTATGCTGCCACCGCCCCCCTCACCTCCCAGCTATCGAGATCCACGATGAACCATTGGACAATATGGATAATTTCTCAGACCTTGGGAGCCTCCTCTCAGCGAAGCTAGATATCAACAACGAATCGCCGTCAGTGTGCCAGCGTAACCTTTGGCTGACTGAGGAAAAGAGTGTTTGATGACAAAGACCTCAAATCCGGCACCAGGCTCATGGTCTACAGGACTGCAATGCTACTTGCCCTCCTGGATGCTTCAGAGACATGGTGATATGCAGCAAACAACTTAAATCCCCGGAGAAATATCACCAATCATACCTCCTGCAAATTCAATGGCAGATTATGTGCTCCAATATCAGAGTCCTCTGTCAGGCCAATATCCCCAGTATAGGCACTGATTATGGTTAATCAGCCACGTTGGCTGGGCTACATCATCTGCATGTCTGATACAAGACTACCAAACCAATCTCTGTACTCCGAGCTTCGTCATGACAAGCGGTTACCGTTGGGCAGAGGAAACATTTCAGGGACGTCCTCAAAGCCGCCTTAAAAAATACAACGTCCCCACCGATATGTCAAAATCTCTTGCTCGAGACTGTTCAAACTGAAGAAGAAGCATCTATGAAGATCCGGCCATTCTTAATGTCTCTGACAGGTCCGGGTGGAGGCCAAGCACAAACAGCGGAAGGAGTGGACCAAAATCTGAGCATCCCACCCACCCTCCTCATCAAACTCTTAGTCATCTCAGAACTGACAACCCCTGAGTGGAGGAAAGTCATCCTCGGCCAAAGAAGGAAAAGACGGAGTTCAATCCGACCCCCCCTCCCCCTCTCCCCCCAACCAGGAACCGAAAATCGGAAGCTCGGCAGACATTTTTAGAGGTTGTGTTCGTGGAGCCAGAGATTCTCTAACTCTGTTGTACTGAACCCTGGAGCAAAAATCTGGGCACTTATGTTTGAAATACTCCAGCCTAAAAATCCCACTCTTTCCTCACTGTTCCCTGTAATAAACTCAAGACTCAATGTCAACTCTACCATTCCTTTCCTATGGCCTCAGTGCTTAGAATTCTTTGCCTTCCAAATTCTCTTCTCATCCTGGTCTTTAAAACCCAGCCTGCATCACCTACCCTTGATTTTTCACCTCATCTCAACCTCTGAGTTCTCTTATCCTCCCTAAATTTCTCTCCCTCCATATGAACTCCCCATCCCATATTTATAGCCATTCCCCTGACCTTGCCATCTCATCTCGTCTTGCTACTCGCATTGTATCAATCACAGATAAGGCCATCTCTGATTACTTCCTTATCACTCTCCACCCACATCCCTCATTCCTCACCTTAGCGATAGCTCATTCTGTATCTGTCCCTGGAAAAAACAATCCCCCAATTCACTTCCAACTGCACTCCGAAATCCGAACTATCTAGTCTTTCATTCACCATGACATTTCCTCAGCTACTGGTTAATTCAATGGGACCCTCACCTCCATCTTTGATGTGCTAGTTCGCATTAATCATTATCCTCAGCCTGGTCATTCCCCTTGATATGACCCTCGTCTCCACTCTCTGAGGTCCAAGGATTGTGAACATGGAAGACAACTGCTTTAGCCATCCACCATCAGATTTGCCTGGACCACTTAAAACACTATCAGGTCTTACTCTCATCTGATAAGACAGCTCACTATTCCTTGATCATCCTGGAATGCAAAGATAACGCCGGCTTCTTTTCTCTACTGCTAACTATCACATGAAATCCATCTCCCTGTTGCCTCCATCCTCACCTCCAACAATAAGTGAGAGGAGCTCATGAATTCCTTTGTCACTATGATGGAAACCATTCAGTCCATGGAAACCATCTACTCCATCCCTCCCTTCCATGAGTCCACTTGGCCAAACCTCCTCTAAAGTCCCTGGCTGCCCTAATCCCTGAACTCACATCTTTCTCTAGTTTCTCTTCTCTCTCTTCTCATGCCCTCTCTGAGCTCATCTTGTCCACTAGACCCACCTCCTACTCCCTTCACCTTATTCCAGCAAAATTACTGACCACCAGAATTCCCCTCCTGGTCCCCATGTTAACGATTCCTTTAAATTTACCATCATTGCCCCTCTCCTGAAAAAAAAACCTTGACCATAATTTTCCGGCCCCTACTGCCAGTGGGATCTTCCCTGCCAATGTTAATGCACATTTGAATGGCTCGCTGGATTCACCGCATGGGAACCCGCCACAGCGGAGCTGGAAAATCATGGCCACTGACCCCACATTTCTTGCAAACCAACATCCCTCCTTCAACCTCCCTTTCCTCTCCAATGTCCTCAAATACGTTATCACCCCTCTTCCCATATTTTCCGAAATTACATGTTTGAATCCCTGCTATCAACATTCTGTAGTGTTGTTGTACTGAAAAGTCAATAGCCTTGTCAATTTCAACATTGACATCCTATGTGAGAGTTACAAAAGGTAACCTATCCCTCTTCATTCTTCCTAATCTGTCTGCAACCTTTGACATGGTTGACAACACCATCCTCCTCCAACACCTCTCCACTGTCATACAGCTGAGCAAAACTGCTGTCACCCAGTTTCATTATTATCTATAATCACAGCCAGATGTCACTTGCAAAATTTTCCCTTCTGTGCACGTGTTTCAACAAAGTAAAGTATTTATTGAAGTCGGGGCTCTCAGCCAAGCCTCATTATGTGTGACTTTGTTGAAACAGGTGCACAGAAGGGCAACAATGCTTGACTGATAGCTTTCCAAGCTTTGTTTCTGTGATCTATTTTGTCATTGGGTTAATATTTATGACACAAGATAAAAAAGTGCCAAGTGCTTATAGTTTCTGTTACTGATATTCTAATGATCTGGTTGATTCACACTTTTATAGATTGGTGAAGCAGCACTTTTTAAAGAAAATCATGAATGACTATTTTTTTTACATTTTCACACATGCCTTTGTTACTATCAGGTTCATTAGTTCTTTGCAGAGTATTTACTGGGTGGATGGGCATGGAAATGCTGTGAGTTGGAATGGGGGGGGTGGTTTAAGTGGTCATTGGGGGCTGATGGGGGGGCATGGATGGCATTATTTGTCATGGATGTGGCATAGGGTGTGGTTGGGGGGGTTGAGGGGTGTGAAGGGGGAGAGCTAGAGGGCCTAATATTTATCAAAACAACTGTGACTTAGTCCCAGAGAGCTGAGTTACGTCTGTTAACAGCCCGCCTCAGCTCTCAGCAGCTCCTGTATCCATTTCTGATCTGCGTCTGGGTGTGATGGGCCTGACTCCATACTGCACACTTCCCCCAGAGCTCAACTCATACCATTCAGGTCACTTACCCCCGAGGTGGGTGCACCAAGCTGTGAAATTTCCCGACTCAAGCTACCCACATCGATGGTGAAAACTCGGCTCTGTGTCTCCTTATGTGGCTTTGTACTTTTTAAAATTTTGTTCCTGTGGAGCGCCTTGGGACATTTCGTTATGTTCAAGCTGCTGTTTAAATATAGGTAGTTGTTCTCCGCTGGCCCTTTTCCCTATTTGTTGATCCCTGTACCATGAGCCTCGATCCCATACCTGGTTTCTCAGCTTTAAAAGTGAGTGAGATCTGAAACATGTGGCGAGTGAATCACAATTCAGCCAATTAAGACGGTTAAACTCACCATTGTAAGATTTGAATACATTGACCAGGAATCCCGCTTCTTCAATGATTTTCTCTTCAATTGATTTGGTCGCCCATTCCAAAATCACATAGAGTTGTTGGCCAGCACCAACAGCCAGCAAAAGAGGACAGCCACCCAGTGCCCAAAGAGGATGAATGGTCTCATCTGTTCTGCCAGGGTAAGTCACTCTTCACTCACACACTCACAAACCCATCCATCATCCACAGGGATCTCAAACCTCAAGGGACAACAGCACTAAATCTCACACACCCTCACATCTCCATCAGGCCCATATCCTCACGAGCTCACATCCTCATCCCATCTATGGCTGCGCTCACCACACAAACATTCCACACAGTGCCATGTGTCCAGCTCACACCATCTCCATCAGTTTTCATTCAGGAGAAGCTGGCTGACCACAGCAGTGAGGTGGAGTGGCCCACATTATGTCCCTCGCTCACTTTGAGAAGTGTGCCATTGTGCTGACTGGTGAGGACATGGACCGAGCATGCAGCGACAGTGAGATTGGTGACGAACACCCATGTGAGGATCCTGTACCATATCATTCCTCTCTCAATATAAATGTGAGTGCTCTCTCTCTTTCTAACTCTGCTGCCATGCACTAACTTGATTCACAGGGAGCTCTTCCAAGCGACTGACACCCTTGGCCAGCCTGTCCCTCAGGTCCATCCAGGTCCTCGCCTCCAGCAAAGAGGACATCTCCTCCATAGAAGAGCTGAAATAAGCAGCCTGGAAGAACCGTCACAGCACTTACCCATACCGTCCACCAGCGCAGCAACACACCTCAGTGGGACCTAGATCTAGACAGGCTCAAGTTCACAGAGGGAAATGGGGCATGTTGACGTCCCTCCAGGAGGGACTTCTCATGGAAGCAGGCCAGGGCTCTTGGGCACCTAAAGGAAGAAAGAGCAGCAGCTGGATGCCCCTGGGTCATCCACTCAGGAATCTTGGAGGCTGCCTTCTCCCTCTGAGTCTCATTTGCCTGTGACCCCCTCAACCTCACCTTCTGTCACTGCAGAGGGAGCAACTGGTCTACAGGAGGACAGCCAAAGCAAGCCGGGACCCTCAAGGCCTCGGCTCTTCAGAGACCCAGGCCAAATTCCTCAGAGGCAAAACCATTGCACAGGCTGTCTCCACCCCTACTGTGGATGTCAGGGCAGCACCTAGAAGTGTTAGTCCTAGAAAACTTAAGATGTTCTGATCACAAGTGGTTGCACGGGTGATCACTTTTGTCACTTCATAATCTGAAAATATATTCACTTTCACTGAATAATGTAAAATTGTGTCTTTCAGCTTCATTGACAGGCTTCGCGAGTACTCCCCCTACATCTCCTCCAACCTCCCCCCTCCCCCCCCCCCCCTGCCAACTAGCCGTTCAGCTGCACACAGCTGGCCCACGAGTGATTCTGGAGGGAGAAGTGTGTGTGTGTGTGGCAGGACCTTTTGGAGCCTTGCATAAGCATTCTCCCACGCATGCAGATCCTTTCTCTGTCACTCATCTCAATGTACTGAGCATTTCAAATGCTCCCTGCTGGAGTTCTCTTTCAGTTGTCCATCTGAACTGACCTGAATCTCCACCCTCCCATTGATCACACTCCCATGCAGCACCTGTTCCTGCCCAACATGAGTCTTCTTTTACTTTTGGATTAAGAAGCATGGTGCATGCAGCAATCAAGTCTTCACACATGGGAACTTCGAGTTGACAGCGTCGAGACCCTGCAAACTTTATCCTTTACTTTATAATGCCCACCCTCCAAAGCCCAACTCTGCAGAGAGTTTTTATCTATTTGTCCTTTGTTTGTCTGTGTCTGTGTGTGTCTGTGTCTGTGTGTGTGTGCGTGTGTGTGTCTGTGTCTATGTGTGTGTCTGTGTGTGTGTGTGTGTGTGTGCTGTGGGAGTTCTTTAGGAGGGGATAGATAGTTCCACTTCCCGATTACAATTGTGTGTTAACCAGTACTTGCAACTGTTAGAAGTTTAGTTTTATAATAAACAATCGTTCTGAGTTTATTGAAAGAAGCCTGGTTGAAGACTCTTATTCTGGGCATCAGTAAGGAAAATAGATGATTGGCTATTTTAGTGAGTAAATTAAACTTTTTAGTTAATTGTATGGCCTATGGAGTAGTGAGGCTGGATGAAACACGCACTCCTCCCATCCCAGATGTAACAGGAAGGTAATTTAAACTTGTTATGAGATATCACACAAGGACATGAAGGAATATCATCTGTGTTTTAAGGAAAGTAATTCCAGTGTATGAAGCTTGTCTAAGTTATCAGAAATAAAAAAATTTATAGAAAAGACTGTCCTGCAACGAGCTTCTGGCTCAGTGGTGATATGTTACTGTTGGGAAATCCTAAAATCACAGCAATGGCCATGAAATACGATCGTTGTGGCATATTCACAAATCAGTGCTGAATGTGTTTCTCTGACATTATTCTGTCCCCTAGGTTAGAGGATGCATCATTTTGTATGTACATCAATTGGCTGCATCGGAAAGGAAGTTAGGAGGACTGTGCAGAGCCCAGGGATGGGAAAATGGGAAAAAGCTAGAAGTATAATGATGGCAGGTTGGGGGATGTCACAATAAAATTCAAATAGAACTGTCAGCCAAAAAATAAGGTCAGAAGTGGGGATGTTTGCTGATGATTGTACAATGCCCAGCACCATTCATGACTCCTCAGATACTGAAGCAGTCCGTGTCCAAATGCAGCAAGACTTGGACGATATCTAGGCTTGGGCTGACAAGTGGCAAGTAACATTCGCGCTACACAAGCGTCAGGTAATGACCATCACCAACCTGAGAGAATCTAACCATCAACCCTTGACATTCAATGGCATTACCATCACTGAATACCCCACTATCAAATGCTGGGGTTTACCATTGACCAGAAACTGAACTGGACCAGCCATATAAATACTGTGGGTACAAGAGCAGGTCAGAGGCTAGGAATCATGCGATGAGCAACTCAACTCCGGCCTCCCCAAAGCCTGTCCATCATCTTCAAGGCACAAGTCAAGAGTGTGATAGAATACTCTCCACTTGTCAAGATGAGTGCACCTCCAACAACACTCAAGAATCTTGAAACCATTCAGGACAAAGCAGTCTACTTAATTGGCACCCCATCCGCAAAAATTCACTCCCTCCACCACCGACACACTGTAGCAGCAGTCTTACACCGCAGGAATTCACCAAGGCTCCTTCAACAGCACCTTCCAAACCCATGTCCACTGCCATCTAGAAGGACAAGGGCAGCAGACACATGGGAACATCATCACCTGGAAGTTCCCCTCTGACACACTTACCATCCTGACTTGGAAATATATCACCTTCACTGTCGCTGGGTCAAAATTTCTCCAAAGGACTTTAGTGAGCCAGATGGTTTTTGCAACAATGGGCAATGATTTTCTGGACCTCATCAGACTTTTAATTCCAGATTTTTTAATGGACCAGACAGACTGCACAGAGGTTGAAGAAGGCAGCTCACCACCTTCTCCTCAAGAGCAGTTAGGGATGAGCAATAAAAAACAAAAACAGAATTACCTTGAAAAACTCAGCAGGTCTGGTAGCATCGGCGGAGAAGAAAAGAGTTGACGTTTCGAATCCTCATGACCCTTCGACAGAACTTGATTTGGAGTCCAAGAAAGAGTTGAAATTTCTCTTCAAGATGAGCAATAAATGCTGGGATAGCCAATGATGCCCACATCCCATGAATGAATAAAAAGAACTCTTAAGTTTTCTCACTTCACTAACCCACAAAGAAGGGTATCTAATGATGTCAAATGTAATTAAACCACAAGGTTAGATGCTAGTGACTTATACTAAAGTTATATTTTAACAATGAATATTCTGATTAGTAACCTGATACTCTTGCCAATAGCTTATATATATTTATCCTGCATTACTCAGTGAATGTTATGGTTTATGTATTTTAATTATTTTACTCAGACTCTCGTACCAATCTTCAGCGAGTGACAACCTTTCAGCTCTTACCCTCTTCAATGATCCCTCAATATTCATCAAATCCAGTTGGCATAGGTTCCAAATCAATGGAAGAATAGTTGGAGAAGGAGGAACATTCATTGAAGATCTTCTGTTTAAATCTTTAATGTAGAAAATCACAAGGAAAGAGAGGATGATCAGCATTGAGGTGTGGTCCAAGAGGCATATCTTCAACAGATTCATTGTAAACAGACTAACTGCAACTTAACAAATGCACAGCTACCCTTGCACTATTTGTCAGCTCAGTTCAGTGCCCACAGCTTTATGAAGAGCAGGATCCTCATCTTTCTATTGCACTTCTCATCTGTTAACTCTTTGCAGTGACGTAGTGGTATTGTCAACAATATTGGGTTTGTAATCACCATGGGCCTGATTTTAGCTCCTTCACTGGCTGCTGCCCCTGGATATAAAGTTCCAATGCATGGCATTCAGACTGTTGGCCTCTCATTAATGCCCCTCCGTCTGTACCATCAGTCCCTCCCCCTCTTATTAATGTCCCTCAGTCTGTACCATCAGGCCCTCCCCATCTAATTAATGCCCCCCAGTCTGTACCATCAGGCCCTCCCCTTCTGTTTAATGCCCCTCAGTCTGTACCATCAGGCCCTGCCCCTCTAATTAATGCCCCTCAGTCTGTACCATCAGGCCCTCCCCTCTGATTAATGCCCCTCAGGCTCAAGCATCAGGATCTCCCCCTCTGAATAATGCCCCTCAGTCTGTACCATCAGGCCCTCCCCTTCTGTTTAATGCCCCTCAGTCTGTACCATCAGGCCCTGCCCCTCTGATTAATGCCCCTCAGTCTGTACCATCATCCCCTCCCCCTCTGAATAATGCCCCTCAGTCTGTACCATCAGGCCCTCCCCCTCTGATTAATGCCCCTCAGTCTGTACCATCAGGCCCTCCCCCTCTGATTAATGCCCCTCAGTCTGTACTGTCAGGCTCTCCCCCTCTGATTAAAGTCCTCCAGTCTGTATCATCAGCCCCTCCCCCTCTGAATAATGCCCCTCAGTCTGTACCATCAGGCCCTCCCCCTCTGATTAATGCCCCTCAGTCTGTACTGTCAGGCTCTCCCCCTCTGATTAATGTCCTCCAGACTGTATCATCAGCCCCTCCCCCTCTGATTAATGCCCCTCAGGCTTGACCATCAGGCCCTCCCCCTCTGATTAATGTCCTCCAGTCTGTATCATCGGCCCCTCCCCCTCTGATTAATGCCCCTCAGGCTTGACCATCAGGCCCTCCCCCTCTGATTAATGCCCCTCAGTCTGTACCATCAGCCCCTCCCTCTCTGATTAACGCCCCTTAGGCTTCACCATCAGGCCCAACCCGCTCTGACTAATGCCCCCCAGTCTGTACAATCATAAGACCATAAGACACAGGAGCAGAAATTAGGCCAATCGGCCCATCGAGTCTGCTCCGCCATTCAGTCATGGCTCATAAGTTTCTCAAACCCATTTTCCCACCTTCTCCCCGTAACCTTTGATCCCCTTACCAATCAAGAACCTATCTATCGCGGTCTTAAATCCGCTCAATGACCTGGCCTCCACAGCCTTCTGTGGCAATGAATTCCATAGATTCACCACTCTCTGGCTAAAGAAGTTTCTCCTCATCTCTGTTCTAATAGGTCTTCCCTTTACTCTGAGGCTGTGCCCTCGGGTCCTAGTCTCTCCTACTAATGGAAACATCTTCCCCATGTCCACCCTCTCCAGGACTTTCAGTATTCTGTAAGTTTCAATCAGATCCCCCCTCATCCTTCTAAACTCCATCGAGTATAGACCCAGAGTCCTCAAACGTTCCTCATACGTTAAGCCTTTCATTCCTGGGATCATTCTAGTGAACCTCCTCTGGACACTCTCCAGGGCCAGCACATTCTTCCTGAGATACGGGGCCCAAAATTGCTCACAATATTCTAAATGTGGTCTGACCAGAGCCTTATAAAGCCTCAGCAGCACATCCCTGCTTTTATATTCTAGTCCTCTCGAAATAAATGCCAACATTGCATTTGCCTTCCTAACTACCGACTCAACCTGCAAGTTAACCTTAAAAGAATCCTGGACTAGGAATCCCAAGTCCCTTTGCACTCCATATTTCTGAATTCTCTCCCCATTTAGAAAATAGTCCATGCCTCTATTCTTTCTACCAAAGTGCATGACCTCACCATTCCCCACATTGTATTCCATCTGCCACTTGTTTGCCCATTCTCCTAACTTGTCCAAATCTTTCTGCAGCCTCCCCGCCTCCTCAATACTACCTGTCCCTCCACCTATCTTTGTCAGTCCCTCTCATTCTGATAAATGCCCCTCAGTCTGTACCATCAGGCCCTCCCCCTCTGATTAATGCCCCTCAGCAGTTGCTGCCAGACCTGCTGAGTTTTTCCAGGTATTTATATTTTTATTTTTGTTTTGGATTTCCAGCATCCGCAGTTTTTGGTCCCCTTATCTAAGGAAGGATATAGTGGCATTGGAGGCAGTCCAGAGAAGGTTCACTAGGCTGATCCCAGGTATGGAGTGATTTTCTTATGAGGAGAGGTTGAGTAGTTTGGGCCTGTACTCATTGAAGTTTAGAAGAATGAGAGGTGACCTTATTGAAACATATAAGATTCTTAGGGGGCTTGACAGGGTAGATGTTGAGAGGTTGTTTCCCCTTGTGGGAGAGTCTAGGACCAGAGGGCATAATCTCAGGGAAAGGGATTGCCCATACTGCTTTAAAACGACCCCACCTCAGGCAAGTATGACACTCTGCATGTATGGTGGGACAGGTCTTCGCAACAATAGAATTTTTCATGTCACAAAGGAGTACTGGATAACGGCGGTGACCGCCCTCTCTTGGTTCTGGGTCTGTTTTTTAGTGGATGCACTGGTACCTCTATTGCTCAAAAACTGGACTTGAGCCAATTGTCTGAATCCACAAAGGTTCTCCATCACACTCGATTCTGCTCCTGTCTCGATGATTGAACTGCCTTGGATAATGTTAGCTCTTCTCTGGACTGCAGAAAGTCAGATAAGCCTCCATTAGGGGAGGTGATGGCATAGTGGTATCATTGCTGGACAAGTAAACCAGATTAATGCTCTGGGGACCCAGGTTTGAATCCCACCATGGCAGATGGTGGAATTTGAATTCAATAAAAATCAGGAAATACCATGAAACCATTGCTGTAAAAGACTATTTGGTTCACTAATGCCCTTTAGGGAAGGAAATTTACCTTCCTTACCTGGTCTGGCCTACATGTGACTCTGTAACGACAGCAATATGGTTGACTCTTAAAATGCCCGTTGAATAAGGGCAATTAGGGATGGGCAATAAATGCTGGCCTAGCTATTAATGCCCACATCCCATGAACAAATATTTTTTAAAAAAAGGATGCCCACACAGTATGGTCTTGGATAAGTTTATCCTTTAAAGCCCCAGACTAGCAACTATTAGCCAAACAATATAAGCCATTAGTGAAAAAAATCAATGCTTTCTCCGGATTCCTAGCAGTGCCTGTTAAACCTCACCTGGTCTATAATACTGTTCCTCTGAAAATTGAAATACAATTCCAAGGCCTTAATAATCTCTTGCAAGGTTGCTTTTTCCTCATTAACACCTATATTACTAGAATGTCATTTGCGCTGCTGCCAATGGAATAGAGGAGTGTGTTAACCTGCTATTTATCAGGCTTCTGAGCTAACCCTGAAGTGGTCCGATTTCTTTGAATCAATGAAGCCAAATTTCCCATTGTGCTTCTTGATTGGATCCTTCCATGTGGTTTAAGAAGTCAGGTAGAGGTAGGACTTTTTCCAAGATTGTTTATTACTTTAATCAACTGTCTTGGGTCTGCATTGGCATTTTCCTTCTGATTCTTTGCTACAGCCATTCCCTCACTGCTGCAGTCTCGATGGACTTTCACTCTCCTGCCATCAGCAGTTTCGTCATAGATCCTTACGATTCAGTTAGTTTACCATTGCCACCATAAAGTATCATCATAAAGGTCCCAGGGTGTGTTTAACAAAGACTACTGGAAACAAGGAACCTGTAAACTTTATTGAATATATACAAGTATGTACTTGGACAATTAAGCGTGAGTCTCCTTCCAGAGACATGTCTCTCTTAATTCTAGAGACACGTGACCTAGCATCATTGATGATGTACGTTAGCTATTAGCGAAATACCTGTTACCAGAGAGTCATGGAGAGAGTTTCGAGTGAAATGTTCAAAAGGTATTGGATAAACAACTGAAGAGATAAAAATGCAGGGCTAGGGGGAAAAGAGCAGAGCGTTGGCACTTCCTGTTTTGCTTTTGCAGGGAATTGCTTAGTCTAAATGTCTTCCTTCTGTACTTTAACAATTCAATGATTCAATAATCATTTTTGAGCTACTTGTGCTGATGAAGTGTTGGTACCTGGTACATTAACCTGCCCTGTTATAGATGATGTTTTATTTTTATTTTAGGATCACGTTTATTTCAGAGGCTGGGAATTCTGTAGTAGATAACTCACCACCGCCCCCCCCCACGACTCCCTAAAGCTTGTCCATCATCCAAATTAGTGGGATTTTCCAGCCCTGACACTGGTGAACATCATACCAGGCGGGAAAAGAAAATGTGCAGAGCTGTCCCACCCACAACAATGCTGCCTGTATTGGGGCTGGAAAATCCTGTCCCAAGGCACCAGTCAGGATTTTCATGGAATACTCTCCACTTTCCTGGATGAGTGCAGCTCCAACAACACTCAAGGAGCTCGACACTATCCAGGACAAACAGCCCGCTTGACTAACACCCCGTCCACCACTGTAAGCATTCACTCCCTCTACCACTGCTGTGGCAATAGTGTGTACCATTGACAGCACATTCCAAATGCACAACCTCTACCTCCTACGTGGCAACAGTGTGTAGTGTCTACAAGATGTATTGCAGCAATTTTCCAAGGATCCTTCGACAGCACCTTCCAAACACACAAGGGCAGCAGATACATGGGAACATCATCCTGACTTGGAACTAAGTCACTATTCCTTCATTGTCGTTGGGTCAAAAACCTGGGACTGTCACCGTAATGGCACGGTGGGTGTACCTACACCACATGGAATGCAAGAGATCGAGAAGGCAGCTCACGACTACCTTCTCGAGGGCAATTAGGGATGGGCAATAAATGCTGGGCTAGCCAGCGTCGCCCACATCCCATGAAAAAATTAAAAAATAAATTCCCAGCTTTCAACTTATATTTCTTTTCTGTCCATCTCTGGCAACTTTTAATTTGTCTGTGAGAAAATTCAAACAAGGACACCTAACAACAAGAACCTTTTTTAAAAGATAGGTCGATTGAGATGCAGTGGCTAATATTTACAGGATATTTCAGGATGCACAGAATAGATGCATTCTAATGAGTAAGAAGAAGTCCAAGGGATGGACACACCATCCCTGACTAACTAGAAATGTTAAAGATAGAATCAAACTTAAAGAAAAAGCATAATTGTGCAAAGATGGGTGGAAGGCCAGAAGATTGGACAGAATATAAGGGACAGCAAAGAATGACTAAAAGGCGAATAAGGAGGGAAGAATTAGAGTATGACAGAAGGCTAGCCAGAAATATAAACGCAGATACTGAGAGTTTTTATAACTATTTAAAAAAAAGTTAACAAAGTGAGCGCCGGTGCTGTAGAAAGTGAGTCTGGGGAATTGATAATGGAAAACAAGGTGCTGGAAGATGAATTGAACAGGTATTTTATATCAGTTTTTCTATCAAGGCTACAAGTAACATTCCAGAAGGAGCTATGAATGGAAGTTGGGGGGGAAATCAGAAAAATTACAGTCACCAGAGAAGTACTGAATCAATTGTTGGAGCTGCAGGTTGCCAAGAGTCCAGGTCCTGATGGACTTCATCCTAGGGTCTTAAAAGAAGTGTCTAGTGAGATAGTTGATGCATTGGTTTTAATTTTCCAAAACTCCCGACACTCGGAAAGCCCCATTAGATTGGAAGATAGCAAATGCAACTTCATTATTCAAAAAGGGAGGGAGACAGAAAGCAGGAAACTACAGGCCAGTTAGCTTATCATCTGTCATAGGGAAAATGTTAAAAGCAGTCATTAAAAAAGTTATAGCAGGGCATGTGGGTAAGCTCAAGGTCATCAGGCAGAGTCAACATGTTTTTGTGAAAGGGAAATTGTGTTTAATCAACTTTATGGAGTTCTTTGAAGAAGTAATATGTGCTGTGGATAATGGGGAACCGGTAGATGTACAGTACTTAGATTTCCGGAAGGCATTTGATAAAGTGCCACACCAAAGGTTATTATGGAAAATAAAAGCTCATAGTATAGGAGGTAATCATGGCATGGATAGAAGATTAGCTGGCTAAGAGAAAGCAGCGAGCATGCATAAATAGGTCTTTTTTAGATTGGCAAGATGTAGCGAGTGGTGTGCCACAGGGATCAGTGCTGGGACCTCAACAGTTTACGATTTATATAAATGACTTGGATGAAGGGATTGAAGGTATGGTTGCCAAATTTGCTGATGACACAAAGATAGGTAAGAAAGTAAGTTGTGAAGAGGACATCAGGAGGCTACAAACATATATAGTTAGGTTAAAAGTGGGCAAAGATCTGGCAGATGGAGTTTAATGTGAAAAAATGTGAAATTGTCCATTTTGGCAGGAAGAATAAAATAGCAGCATATTATCTAAATGGTGAGAGATTGCAGAGCTCTGAGATTCAGAGGGATCTGGGTGACCTGTGCATGAAACACAAAAGGCTACTATGCAAGTTCAGCAAGTAATTAGGAAAGCTAATAGAATGTTATCATTTATTGTGAGGGGAATTAAATGCAAAAGTAGGGAGGTTATGCTTCGGTTGTACAGGGCATTTAGTGAGACCACATCTGGAGTACTGTGTACAGTATTGGTCACCTTATTTAATGAAGGATGTAAATGTGTTGGAAGCAGTTCAGAGAATGTTTACCAGGCTAATACCTGAAATGGGTGGGTTGTCTTATGAGGAAAGATTAGACAGATTAGGCTTGTTTCCGCTGGCGACTTCGTTGAAACATATAAGATCCTGAGGGGTCTTGACAGGGTGGATGTGAACAGGATGTTTCCTCTTGAGGGAGAATCTAAAACTTGAGGTCATTGTTTAAAAACAAGGGATCACCCATTTGAAACAGGGATGAGGCAAATTTTTTTCTCAGAGGGTCATGAACCTTTGGAACGCTCTTCCTCAAAAGGCGGTGAAAGCAGAGTCTTTGAATATCTTTAAGGCAGAGGTGAATAGATTCTTGGTAAGCAAGGGGGTGATGGGATATCGATGGTAGGTGGGATGCAGATTTCAGGTTACTAAAGATCAGCCACGATCTTATTAAATGGTGGAGCAGGCTCAAGGGGCTGAATGGCATACCCTTGTTCATATGAAAGTTGTTTTTTTCCCTCCATGACATCCCTCAATAGATTTTACCCTCAGTAAAGATCAAGCCTTGGTTCCATCACCTGTCAACACCTTGCCTGTCCCTTTGGTTTGAATTCCATTGAATGTCCATCCCTGATAAAGGAGCTGCCTAAGACAGGGAGAATCGGTCTGATGTGATAAGCAGGATCTTCTTGGGGTGGTGGTGGTATTGCTGGGGGGTGTTGTGAGTGTATACGAGCTTGCCACACTGTTTTAAAGTGGTTAATTCCCTTCTGTCATGTCAGTATTTAGATCATCTGACAAGTCACTGTATATGGAAGCAGGTGTTATTGGCAAAAGGAAGGCTTGGTATTTTGAGTCAACAGCCTTGGGTTGGGTAAGAGAACGGAAGCAGTAAATCTTATGATAAGAGTTTGCAACCAATACCTTGTGACAGAGCTGTAAACTGTTAAATCTTATAAAACAAGATTGGAGTGAGAACGAGTAAGCAGTATCTTATATCTGAGGGCTTATATAAGAATTACAAAGCTTAAATCGCTCGAGTGAGATTTAGGTATGAATTGGGCACTATTAGATTATACAACCAAGTGAAATGTGTAATGGACCAGTATCTATACTAGACCTTGACTCGCTGTGGACCAGTGTCTATACAAGACCCTGACTCACTGTGGACCTGTGTCTATATTAGAGCTGGACTCACTGTGGACCGGTGTTTATACTAGACCCAGACTCACTGTGGACCAGTGTCTATATTAGACCCGGACTCACTGTGGACCAGTGTCTATATTAGAGCTGGACTCACTGTGGACCGGTGTCTATACTAGACCCGGACTCACTGTGGACCAGTGTCTATATTAGAACTGGACTTACTGTGGACCGGTGTTTATACTAGACCTGGGCTCACTGTGGACTGGTTTTTATAGTAGACCCGGATTCACTGTGGACCGGTGTTTATACTAGACCTGGGCTCACTGTGGACTGGTTTATTTGCATAATAGAAGCAGAAATAGACCATTGAGCCTGCTCCAATACTCAATACAATCATGGCTGATCTTAGGTTTCAATTCCATTATCCCTCCACTCCCAAATCCCTTCATTCCCTGAGAGACCAAAAATCTGTGTGCAGCAGCCTTAAATATATTCAGTAATGGAGCATCCACAGCGCTCTGGGGTCGAGATTACCAAAGATTCACAACCCGTTGAGTGAAGAAATTTATCGACATCTCAGTCCTGAGCCTCAGTCCTGGGGGCACTCCGGTGTGTCCACGAGGCTGAGGGGTTTGTGGATCGCACGTTTCAGGACGTGGTCACCTAGCAGCTTAAAGAAGTGCATGCAGAGAGGGAATGGGTGACCGCCAGACAGAAGAAGGGGACCAGTAGGTAGTGCATCTCGCTCACAAACCATTTTTCGTCGTCTGTGGAGGACAACCAGAGCAAAGGCCATGGCACTGTGAGTGGTCCAGCTGCTCAGGGAGGAGGAAGAAATGTGGAAGGGCAATAGTGATAGAGGACACGTTAGTGAGGTGAGTAGGCAGGCACTTCTGCGGCCGTAGATGTGACTCCAGGATGGTATGTTGCTTCCTGGGTGTCAGGGTCAAGAATGTCTCGGAATGGCTGGAGGACATTCTGAAGGGGGAGGGTGAATAGCCAGAGGTCATGGTCCATGTTGGGGCCAATGATGTAGGAAGAAAGAGAAATGAGGTCCTGCAAGCAGACTTTAGGGAGATAGGTAGGAAATTGAAAAGCAGGACTTCAAAGGTAGTAATCTCCGGATTACTCCCAGTTCCACGCAGTAGAGAGTAAAGGAACACAGAGATAGAGCAAATGAATGCGTATCTGGAGAAGTGGTGCAGGAGGGAGGGCTTTGGATTTCTGAAGCATTGGGACCATTTCTGGGGGAGGTGGGAGCTGTACAAATTGGGCGTGTTTACAACTGAACAGGAACAGGACCAACATCCTCACGGGGAGGTTTGCTAATGCTGTTGGAGCGGATTTAAATTAAATTAGCAGGGGGCGTGGGATCCTGAAAAGTAGTTCAGAGGGGAGAGAAGCTGAGATGGAATTAGAAGTTAAAACGCTAGTAAGCGAGAGTGGAAGGCAGAGGAAACAGGCTAGATAAGAAAGAAGTGAGTTTAACAAAGGCTAAATGGAATACATTTTAATGCAAGGAGCTTGAGGAATAAGACAGATGAGCTGAGGGCACAGATAGGCACATGGGGGTATGATATCATATCTATGACTGAGACTTGGCTAAACGAAGGGCAGGATTGGCACCTCAACATTCCTGGTTATAGAGCATTCAGAAGAGATAGAGAGGGGGATAGAAGAGGAGGGGAGGGTCGCAATATTGATCAAGGAGCCAATTATAGCAGTGAGGAGGGATGATATCTTGGAAGGATCATCAAATGAGGCCATTTGAGTAGAAGTAAAAAACTCAAAAGGGGCAAACACGCTGTTGGGTGTGTACTATAGGCCCCTAAACATTAAGGGAGAAATAGAGAATCAAATATATAATCAAATTTCAGAGAAGTGTAAGAATCATACGGGAGTAGGAGTAGGGGCTTTTAACTACCCAAATATAAATGAGATAGTTTGAGTGTGCAAGGTAGGGAGGGAGCAAAACTCTTACATAGCATCCAGGAGAACTTTTTTAGCCAGTACGTAGAAAGCCCAACAAGGGAGGGGGCAGTTCTGGACCCTAATATTCAGAAATGAGCCCATGCAGGTAGGAAGTGTATCAGTAGGGGAACATTTTGGAGATGGTGACCATAACTCAGTTAGATCTAGGATACTTATGGAAAAGGATAAGGTTGGGCTAGGAATAAAAGTTCTCATGGAACTATAGGCGAGACAGGAGAGGGGGTACAAGAGGAGGAGGTGTTGCATTATTAGTTAAGGAGTCAGTTACTGCAGTAAGGAGAGATGCTATCTTGAAGAGGGTATCAAATGAAGCTTTGTAGGTAGAGTTTAGGAATAAAAAAAGGGACAGCCACATTGTTAGGTGTTTATTATAGACCCCCAGATAGACAGCAGGAAATTGAGGAGCAAATATATGCACAATTTGCAGAGATGTGTAAAAACAATAACAATAGGGTAAATATATTAGGTGATTTCAACTTTCCCAACATTAATTGGGATAGATATAGCGTGAATGGAGTGGATTTCTTAAAATGTGTACAGGAGAACTTTTTAGGTCAATATGTAGTGGGTCCAACAAGGGGCGGTGCAGTGCTGGACCTAATTCTGGGGAATGAAGCTGGACAGGTGGCTGAGGTGGTGGTGGGGGAGCATTTTAGTGATAGCGACCACAACATGGTACAGTTGAAGTTTGTTATGGAGAAAGAAATAGACAAGTTGCAAACAAATGTTTTGGATTGGGGGAGAGTAGATTTTAGTAAAATAAGGTAGGATCTGGCCAAGGTAGACTGGGAACAGCTACTTGTGGGGAAATCTACAGAGGAGCACTGGGAGGCATTCAAGAAGGAAATGTGGAAGGTACAGGCTCAACATGTTCCCTCTAGGGTGATAGGAAGTAGTAACAAGCCCAGAGAACTATGTATGACCAGAGATATTCAAGTTACGATGAGAGGGAAAAGAGAGGCTTTTAGCAGGTACAGGGGAAATAAATCTGCAGAGGCATTACTGGAGTACAGAAAGTGCAGCTTAAGAAAGCAATTAGGAGAGCAAAGAGGGGATATGAGAAAGCTCTGGCTGGAAAAAGTAGGGAAAATCCCAAGATATTCTATAAGTATATCAATGGGAAGAGGATAACCAGGGAAAGAGTAGGGCCCATTAGGCACCAAGGGGGCAATCTATGGCTGGAGCCAGAGGACATCGCCAGAATGTTGAACGAATACTTCACATCCGTCTTCACACAAGAGAATGAAGATGAAGGTATCGAACCCGGGGAGAGAGATTGCGAGGGTCTTAAGCAAATTGATGTAGGGAGTGACAAGGTATTGGAGGTGTTGGCAGGCTGAAAAGTGGACAAATCTCTAGGTCCAGATGATTTGTGTTCCAGACTGCTGAGGGAGGCAAGGGAGGAGATCGCAGGGGCTCTGACCCAAATTTTTAATTCCTCTCTGGCCATGGAGGAGCTGCCAGAGGACTAGAGAACAGCTAATGTGGTTCCGCTATTTAAGAGGGGTTGTAGAGATAAGCCAGGGAACTAGAGGCCAGTCAGTCTCACGTCAGTGCTCGGGAAACTATTGGAAAAAATTCTGAAGGAGAGAATCTATCTCCACTTGGAGAGGCAAGGTTTGTTCAGGGATCGTCAGCATGGCTTTGTCAGAGGGAGGTCATGCCTAACAAACTTGATTGAATTTTTTGAGGAGATGACCAGGTGTGTAGATGAGGGTAGTGCAGTTGATGTAGTTTATATGGATTTCAGCAAAGCCTTTGGCAAGGTACCACATAGGAGACTTATAAAGAAGGCAAATGCACATGGAACACAGGGTAATTTGATAAGGTGGATTCAAAATTGGCTTAGTTGTAGGAGACATAACGTGATGACAAAGGATGCTTTAGTGACTGGAAGCTAGTGTCCAGTGGCATGCCACAGGGACCTTTGCTGGATCCCCTATTATTCTTCATTTATAGAAACTACATAGATGACTACGTGGGGGGTAGGATTTGTAAGTTTGCGGATGACACAAAGATTGGCCAAATGGTTAACAGTGAATTTGAGTGTCTTGGGCTACTGGAAGTTATAGACGGGATGGTCAAATGGGCAGATAAGTGGCAGTTGGAATTTAACCCTGAAAAGTGTGAGGTGATACACTTTGGAAGGAGTAATTTGACAAGGAAGTATTCAATGAATGGCATGACACGAGGAAGTTCTGAGGAACAAAGGGACCTTGGCGTATGTGTCCATAGATCTCTGAAGGTGGAGGGGCATGTAAGTGGGGTGGTGAAGAAGGCATATGGGACACTTGCCTTTTTCAATCGAGGCATAGATTACAAAAGTAGGGAGGTCATGTTGGAGTTGTATAGAACGTTGGTGTGGCCACAGCTGGAGTACTGTGTGCAGTTCTGGTCGCCATATTATAGGGATGATGTGATTGCACTGGAGGGGGTGCAGAGGAGATTTTCCAGGGTGTTGCCTGGGATGAAACATTTAAGTTATGAAGAGAGGTTGGATAGACTAGAGTTGTTTTTGTTGGAGCAGAGAAGTCTGAGGGGCAACCTGATCAAGGTGTAGATTATGAGGGGCATGGACATAGTGTATTAAGGAGCAGCTGTTCCCCTTAGTTGAAGGGTCAGTCACAAGGGGACATAAGTTCAAGATGAGGGGCAGGAGGTATAGGGGGAATGTGAGGAAACTCTTTTTTACCCAGAGGGTGGTGACGGTCTGGAATACGCTGCCTGGGAGGGTGGTGGAGGCGGGTTGCCTCACATCCTTTAAGAAGTACCTGGATGAGCACTTGGCACATCATAACATTCAAGGCTTTTGGCCAAGTGCTGGTAAAGGGGATTAGGTAGGTAGGTTAGATATTTCTCACGAGTCGGTGCCGACTCGATGGGCCAAAGGGCCTCTTCTGCACTGTGAGATTCTGTGATTCTTTGATAAACTGGGGAAAGGCCAATCTTACTAAGGTGAGATACAATTTGGTCCCAGCAAACTGGGAGCAGCTACTTGTAGATAAAACTGTGTCAGGGCAGTGGGAGGCATTCAAGGAGGAAATAGCGAGAGTGCAGGGCTAATATGTTTCCATAAGGACAAAGGCGGGGTCCAAATCCAGATAACTCTGGATGTCAAGGGACATAAAGGTTAGGATTAAGAAAGACAGAGAAGCTTATGGCAGATACCAAGGGCTCAATATGGCAGAGTCCCGAGAGGAGTATAAAATTTGCAGGGGGAACTAAAAAAGGAAATTAGGAAAGCTAAGAGTGTGCATGAGAAAGCATTGGTGGGTAGAATAAAGAAAACCCAAAAGGTTTATTTAAAAATGTATAAAGAGCAAGAGAATAACTAGGGAAAGAGTAGGGCCAATTAGGGACCATAGAGGTAATCTGTGGAGGACCCAGAAGACGTGAGTACAGTCCTCACTGAATACTTTGCATCGGTCTTCTCAATGGAATAGGATGACCCAGGTATAGGCATCAGGTTGGAGGACTGTGAAATATTAGAAGAAATTAACAGAGAGAGAGAAGAGATTCTCACGGTGTTAGCAGCCTTAAAAGTAGATAAACCTGCATGCCCAGGTGAGATGTATCCAGGCTGTTGAGGGAGGCAAGGGAAGAGATATCAGGGGCCCTGGCAGTCATTTTAAAATCCTCTCTGGCCACAGCTGAGGTGCCACATTGTCCCATTATTAAAAAAAGGAAGAAGGGATAGACCAGGAAATTAAAGGCCAGTCAGTCTAAACTCAGTGGTGGGAAGTTGCTAAAAAGAGTTCTGAGGGACAGAATATATCTGCACTTGAAAAGACATGGATGAAACAGGGATATTCAGCATGGATTTGTTAAGGGAAAATCATGTTTGACAAATTTGAGTGAATTTTTTGAGGAGGTATCCAGGAGTGTTGATAAGGGTAATGCATTTGATGTGGTCTACATGGAATTTAGCAAGGCTTTTGATAAGGTCCCTCATGGCAGACTGGTCAAGAAAGTAAGAGCCCATGGGATCCATGGCCAGGTGGCACATTGGATCCAAAATTGGCTGAGAGGCAAGAAGCAGAGGGTGATGGTCGAGGGTTGTTTCAGTGACTGGAAGTCTGTTTCCAATGGAGTTCCACAGGGCTCAGTGCTGAGGCTCTTGCTGTTTGTGGTGTACATAAATGATTGGGACTTGAATGTAGGGGGTGCGATCAAGAAGTTCGCGGTTGACCTGAAAATTGGTAGGGTGGTAAATAGTGAGGAGAATAGCCATTAACTGCAAGAGGATATCAATGGTCAGGTCAGGTGGGCATAGCAGTGGCAAATGGAATTCAACCCAGAACATGTGAGATGTTGCACTTGGAAAGGGCTAATAAGGCAAGGAATTATGCTGGGCCCTGGAAAATACTGAAGATCAGAGGGACCGTGGTGTGCATATCCACAGATCCCTGAAGGTAGCAGGGCAGGTAGGTGGTTAAGAAGACTTTTGGGATACTTACCTTTAATAGCCAAGGCACAGAATACAACAGCAGGGAGGTTACGCTGGAACTGTATAAACTGCTGGTTAGGGCACAACTGGAGTACTGCATGCAGTTCGGGTCACCACATTATAGGAAGGATGTGATTACACCAGAGAGGGTGCAGAGGAGACTTACCAGGATGCTGCCTGGACTGGAGGCTTTGAGCTATGAGAAAAGATTGGATAGGCTGGAGTTGTTTTCCTTGGAGCAACAAAGGTTAAGAAGGGACCTGATAGAGGTGCATTAGATTACGAGGGGCATAGATAGGAAGGATAAGAAGGTGCTTTTCCATTAGTAGAGCGGTCAATATCCGGGGGCATAGAAGGCTAAGAGGGGAGTTGAGGAGAAATGTTTTCACCAAGAGGGTGTTGGGAGTCTGGAACTCCCTTGCTTGAAAGAGCCTTGGTGAATTCCTGCAGTGCATCTTGTAGATGGTACACACAGCTGCTACTGCACGATGGTGGAGGAGGGAGCGAATGTTTGTGGATGTGGTGCCAATCAAGTGGACTGCTTTGTCCTGGACTGTGTCCAGCTTCTTGAGTGTTGTAAGAGTTGCACTCATCCAGGCAAGTGGGGAGTGTTCTATCACATTTCTGACTTGTAATTGTAAATGGAGGGTAGGCTTTGGGAGTCAGGAGGCAAGTTACTTGTCACACGATTCCTAGCCTATGACCTGCTCTTGTGGCCACAGTATTCAAGCTGAGGTTGTTTTCCTTGGAATAGAGGAGGTTGAGGGGAGATTTGATTGAGATACAAAATTGTGAGGGGCCTGGGTAGAGTGGATGGGAAGGATCTATCATAAAGAACAAATCCTTTTATTTCTGTTGGTCTGTGGATTAAATTTACAATGGCTGCAGTTTGAAAGAAATGTCTACTGTAAGTGTGTGGCATGTATACAATGTTGCTGTCCTGGAACAGGGTCTGCCCTGAAAGACAGGATGGTGCCGAGGAGGAGTCCAGTCTGACGGGGAACTGCCTGGCACCAACATTTTTAATTGGCTCCTGACCAGGTGAACAGGGTTTGTGTGAAAGCGGTGGAGCTTCTAGTCTGAAAAAAGCCTCTAAAGCCTCTTTCTCCTGTGTGTGTAAGATACCAGTAACTCCACAGTAATAGCTAGCTGTTTCTTTACTCATATCTCCATAACCTGCTCTCTCTGAAAGGCCTGGTCAAGAGGAAAACGGGAAAATCACCATTAGAGACATTGAATAGAAAGTGCTTAACCGGTGAATTAAAGACTGAAAGGGCTGGGAAGACCACCTCTTGTCACCAACAAAGAACTGAAAGGAATTTGGAAGATGTCGATCAAAATCAACCCATCGAATTCTGTGCTCCGGAATTGGTGCTATTGAATTGTTTTATCCCACCTTAAAATCCATGTTTTTGTGTGTCATATATGTGTGTATAGGGATTTAAGAAGGGGTAGAGTTTAGGTTATGGAGTTAGAAATTAGCAGTTCATATTTCTTCCTTTTGCCACTGGTTAAAGACAATTTGTTCAATTAACAGTTATTTACTTACTAAATTTGCAAACCTGGTGCTTGTATTCTGTTAACTTAATTAAACAATTAGGTGGTTTGATCAAACTTTTCAGATTGTCGCGGCTCGGAGATCCGTAGGGCTTGATATTGCAGCGCATGAACTCCAGTGAGTCGTGACACCATTTACTTTGGCAGAGAAGTCAGTGACTACGGGAAGAGATTTAAAGTGATTGGTAAAAAGATTAAAGGGGAGATGAGGGAACATTTTTTCACCCAGAGGTTTATGGGGGTCTGGATCTCACTGCCTCAACTTATTCAAAAGGCTTCCGGATGTGCACCTCAAGTGCGTAACTTGCAGGGCTACGGACCAAATGCTGGAAAGTGGGATTAGGCTCATTGGCTCCTTTCTTGGCCAGCACAAACATGATGGGCCAAGTGGCCTTTTCTGTGCCGTCAACTTTTTATGATTCTAAAGGCCAACATGCCATTTGCCTTCCTGATTGCTTTCTGCACCAGCATGATAACTTTGTGTTCCTTGTAGAAGCAAACCCAACTCACTTTGAACATCAACAAGTTTCTTAGCTTTTCAAAAAATATTCTGCTTTTTAATTCTTACAAACAAAGTGAATAATTTCACACTTCCCTATATGAGATGCCATCCGCCATCTTGTTGTTCACCTAAACTGTCTGTATCTCTTTACAGCCTCTGTGTCCTCCAGCAGCTTAACTTTCCACCTAGCTTAGTATCATCAGAAAACTTAGACACATTACTCTGTCTCTTCATCTTTGTCTTAATATGGATTGTAAGTAACTGAGGGCCCAGCACTGATCCTTGCAGCACTCCACTATTCATTGCCTGCCAACTTTGAAAAATCCCCATTGAAGCCCACACTGTTTTTATCTGTGAACCAATCCTTTATCCCTGTTATTACCCCCGACTCCATGAGCCTTTATGTTATCTATTAAACTTATGCGTGGCACCTTATCAAATGCCTTTTGGAATTCAAGGGATACTACATCTACTGATTCGCCTCTATCTACCCTACCAGTTATATCCTCAAAAAACTCTAACAATTTGTTAAACAGGATTTCCTTTTAGTAAATCCATGTTGACCAGTTCTAATCATACTTTGCTTTTCTGAATGCCTTGTTAAGACTTCCTTAATTTTGCCAACAACTGCTCTTGGGATAACTGGCCTGTAGTTGACTGTATTCTCTCTCCCTCCTTCCTTGAAAAGCGGTGTAACATTTGCCAACATTCAATTGAGTGGTAAAAACAAAAAAACCGCAGATGCTGGAAATCTGGAAGTTCTGTCGAAGGGTCATGAGGACTCGAAACGTCAACTCTTTTCTTCTCCGCTGATTCTGCCGGACCTGCTGAGTTTTTCCAGGTAATTCTGTTTTTGTATTCAATTGAGTGGGACTGTTCCTGAATCTAACGAATTTTGGAAAATCATAGCTAGCACATCACTATCTCCGCAGCTATCTTTTGGAACCCTAGGGTGTAGGTCATCAGATTTTGGGGATTTGTCGGTTTTTAGTCCCTTAAGTTTCTCCAATACTTTATCTCTGCTGATATTAATTTCCCTAATGTCCTCACTCTTCTTAGCCCCTAGGTTATCGTCTATTTTTGATATGGAACTTGTGTCCTCTATTGTGAAAATAGACACAAGATATTTGTACAATGCCTCTACCATTTCCTCATTTCCCATGATAATTCCTCCTGCCTCTGCTTCTAAGGGACAAGAGGTTATTTTAATTACTCTTGTCCTTTTTATACACTTAGAAAAGCTCTCCCAATCTGTTTTTTCCTTCCTGGCACATTTACTCTCATTCTATTTTTTACCCTTTTGACCAACTTTTTAGTGGCCTTTTGCTGGTTTCTAAACATTCCCAATCCTCGGAGTTGCTACCATTTCTCACGGATGAGTCCATCTTGCTGAGTTTTATTTTTCATGGAATGTATTTTTGTTGAACATTTGTTCATTTACCTGCTTACCCTGTAGGCTATTTAACCAATTAACGTTAGACAGTTCTCCCTCAGAGTACACCTCTGTAATATTTTTTATTCATTCATGGGATGTGGTCATCGCTGGCTAGGCCAGCATTTATTGCCCATCCCTAGCTGCACTTGAGAAGGTGGTGGTGAGCTGCTTTCTTGAAGCGCTGCAGTCCCTGTTGTTTAGGTACACCCACAGTACTGTTAGGGAGGGAGTTCCAGGGTTTTGACCCAGCGACAGTGAAAGAACGACGATATATTTCCAAGTCAGGATGGGGAGTGACTTGGAGGGGACATTCCACGTGTGGTGTTCCTATGTATCTGCTATCCTTTCCTTCTTGATGATAGCAGTCTTAGGTTTGGAAGGTGTTGTCTAAGGAGTCATCATGAGTACCTGCACTGCTATTTGTAAATGTTACACACTGCTCGCACTACGAGTTGGTGGTGGAGGGAGTGAATGTTTGTGGATGGGGTGTCAATCAAGTTGTCAAGCTTCTTGAGCAGTGTTGGAGTTGCACACATCTAGGAAAATGCAATGTATTCCATCACACTCCTGACTTGTGCCTTGTAGATGGTGGACAGGCTGTGGGGAGTCAGGAGCTGAGTTACTCACCACAGGATTCCCAGCCTCTGACCTGCTCTTGTGGCCATAGTATTTATATGGCTAGTTCCATTTCAGTCTGGTCAATGGTAACCTCCTGGATGCTGATAGTGGGGGATTCAGTGATGGGAATGCCATTGAATGTCAAGACTGGCATCTGTGATGCTGGGGACTGGATTTCATTTAGACTCTACTGTGACTCTGGTCTAGTATAGAGTGCGGTCCATGATAAGTCCTAGTCAGGGACTGGTCCACAGTGAAACTGCTTATAGCTTAGTGACCAGACAAAACCCAGGCTCACTGTGGACCAGAAGAGGCCAATGTGAATCATCCACTTAGCATTTCTGGCTGAAGAATGTAGCAAATGCTTCAGTCTTATCTTTTGTACTGACGTGCTGGGCTCCTCCGTCATTGAGGATGAGGATATTTGTAGAGCCCCCTCCTCCAGTGAGTTGTTTCATTGTCCACCACCATTCACGACTGGATATGGCAGGATTACAGAGCTTGGAACACATCCGTTGGTTGTGGAATTGCCTACATGTGTCTATCACTTGCTGCTTCTGCTGTTTGACACGCAAGTAATCCTGTATTATAGCTTCACTAGATTCACTAGACACCTCATTTTTAGATATTCCTGGTGTTGCTCCTGCCATGCCCTCCTGCACTCTTCATTGAACCAGGGATGATCCCCTGGCTTGATGGTAATGGTAGAGTGGGGGATATGCCAGAGGTGACAGATTATGGCTGAGTACAATTCTGCTGCTGCTGGTAGACCACTGCACCTCATGTTTGTCCAGCCATGCATTGCTAGATCTGTTAGAAATCTATCTCATTTAGCCACAGTAGTGAGTGCCACACAGCACGATGGAGGGTATTCTCAATAAGGAGATGCGACTTCGTCTTCAAAAGGACTGTGAGGCAGTCACTCCTACTGATACTATTATGGACAGATGCAACTGCAGCAGGCAGGTTGCTGAGGATGAGGGTAGGTGAGGTTTGCTTTGTTTAAGTATATCCCAATCATATAGGTTTTACACATGCTGAAGTAGATTAAAATTATGCCCCACATTGATTTCATTTAGACTCCACTGTGACTCTGGTCTGGTATAGAGTCCGGTCCACGATAAATCCTTGTCCAGTCTAGGGACTGGTCTACAGTGAAACCGCTTATAGCTTAGTGACTGGACAAGACGCAGACTCGCTGTGGGCCGGTCTCTATACTACACCCAGACTTACTGTGTTCTAGATCTCTGTACTACACCTGGACTCACTATGGGCTGGTCTCTATAATAGAGCAGATGCATTGTGGATCCTAAATGAAATTAATATGCGGCATAATATTAATCTAATTCAGTAAATGTAAAACGGGGGGATCTGGAGGACACCTGGGTTTACACCCCAGTTTCATAGCACCTCAGATCATTCCCAATGTTTCCCCATGGAGGGGGCAGCAATAGATGAAAATTGCCCCCATTATCCTCTCTCTCTGCAGGTCTGTCCCCAGCTGTCTGAGATGGACATTGAAAACAGCCACCTCAGATCTTAATCAGCTGCTTCAGTCCCTTTCTCCCAGTGATTTTCCACTTTATTGTCTTCCATTTTGGAGTCATTTTCAATTCTCTTCTCTCTTTCCACAACCTGGCTCAGATGGCAATACATATGCTTCACCAATTTGTCACTTCAGTCGCATGTTCTTTTATGAAAGTTTCCTTCAGCCATTAACCCCATTATGATAGTAATTTGCTCACCTCACTGTTTGCTATGTGTTCCCTTTCTTCTCTCCAATCCTATTCAGAGATTTCATTATTTTTGAGTTTCAATTGCTGATGAACAGTCAGCACTGGGTCCATTAACTTACCTGTTTCAGATGTTTATTTCAGATTCTGTGCAATTTTCTATATGGAAGCAGGTGATGTTGGCTAAAGGCTTGATCTTTGTGTCAAACAGCCTTGAGCTTGGGTAACAGACAAGGAAGCAGTAAGCCCTGTGGTCAAGGACTTAGATAATCATTAGCAATCAGTACCCTCGCCTGAGGGCTTTGTTAAGGATTAGGAAGCGCGAGGTTGTGTCACTGACGATTAGGTAAGGATAAATAAGCAGCATCTTAGGTCTGGTTAGGGGATCTTGTGGCACAGTGGGTAATGTCGCTGCCTCTGAGGCAGAAGCTCCAGGTTCAAGTCTCATCCCAGGACTGGAAGGTCAAGGAAGGTGCTATTATAACACGGCCAAACAAGTTGAGTATAAATCTGTAATTCTTACCAACACATGCCAATGGCAGGCTGCAAGAGGAGCAGGAGAGATTCCTCATCAGCCATGTGGTGGAAAACACATTGGATCCTCTACCACCAGTATCCACAGCTCCAGACTGCAACATGCATGTAGAAGTGTATGCAGCCACAACAACTTGGACTCTGAGTGAACTGTAACACACCACCACCATCTTACAAGTGAGGGCTTAGCTAAGAACTTAAGCTTCTTCGGTTCTCTGCCCAAAGGCAGCTCCTTGATGATTATTTGCTGAACCACAGCAAAGTGCCGTGATTTTCACAAAGGGTATGGCAAGGAGACAGGCCCCAATTCTACCTCAGCCTGAACGGGGATCAAACCTCTTGCTGTTGGCAATATTCCAATCCACACACTAGCCATCTAGCCAAGTGAGCTAACCGACCCCAGATAAGAAATAGGAGAGGTTAAATTTTATGGTTCATGACTTAGGGGAACACGAGGAATGATTAAGTCTGACAAATGAGGCTTGGATAATGGGGCAAGGTTCAGTTGTTTGCTTGAGAGAATTGTGTAATGAGTTCTTCACAATGTTACAGAATAATGTACCACTTGCTCAAGCCCCTCACATGATGGTTACAACAATCTGATACGTGATTGTGTTATTGAGAGATACCTTCACCAGTAACGAACAAAACATGTTTTGGTTGGTGAAATGTAATGATATCACATTAACAGGCTCACCCTCACCCACACATTTTGCTGCTTTATCAAGTATTCCCAATTACATTACCCTGGCAGTACTTTCATCTTTAATTCATCCACCATCTTTCTAAGTGCTCCACTACCTGACTTTAATAATAGGAACATTGAAACAGGAGGAGGCCATTCAGCCCCTTGTATCTGCTCCACCCATGCAATTAAACCATGACCGATCTGTATCTTAACTCCATCAATCAGCCTTGGATGTTTATTCCTTATTCCTTCAGTTTACAATTTGCAAATAATGCCCAGTCTCAATAGTTTTTTAGGGAGCCTCTTCCCTTGGTGGAAGGAAGTGCCTGCCGACATCAACTCTGAACAGTTTCCCCTTCTTCTGGACTCCCCCATCCATGGAAATAGTTTCTCTCTATCTACCCCGTTAAATCCGTGAAACGTATTAATCACCTAGAATCATAAAATGGTTATGGCACAGAAGGAGGCCATTTGGTCCACCGTATTCATACTGCCTCTCTGCAAGAACAACTCAGTCAGTCCTCTGCCTTTTCCAAATAGCTCTTTTTTCTCTTCAGCTAGATATCCAATTCTCTTTTGAAAGCCATGATATCACTGTAGCACAGTGTCTTTACATTGCAGAAGGAGGTCATTTGGCCCATCAAGTCTGGACTGGCTCTCTGAAAAAGCATTCCACCTGGTCCCATTCCCCTGCCTTATCCCTGTAACCTTGCACATTCTCTCTTTTCAGGTAGCAATCCAATTCCCTTTTCAATACCTTGATCAAACCTGCCTCCACCACCCTTTCAGGAAGTTTGTTTCAGATTCCAACCACCCTCTGGGTGAAAAAATATTTCCTCACATCACATTTACTCCTTTTGTCAATTATTTTGAATCTGTGCTCTCTAGTTCTTGATGTTCGCTTGAGTGGGAACAGTTTCTCACTATTTACCCAGTCCATACCCCTCAGGATCTTCAATACCTTTATTAAGTCTCCTCTCAGCCTTCTTTTCTTCAAGGAAAACAGTCACAACCTCTCCAATCTATCCTCATAGCCACAGTTCTTCATTCCGGGAATCATTCCTGTGAATCTCCTCTGTACTCTCTCCAATGCCTTCACATCCTTTCTCACGAATGGCACCCAGAACTGGGCGCAGTACTCTAGATGAGGCCTAACTAGTGTCTTACACAAGTTAACATGACCTCCTTACTCTTGTACTCAATGCTCCTATTAATAAAGCCTAAAGGTGCTATATTAAGTGCTAATAATTAAGTGCTCTCTCAACATGCCCTGCCATCTTTCATGACCTATGTACATATACACTGAGTTCCCTCTGTTCCTGCACCTCGTTTAGAGGCTCTCCCTTTATTTTATGCCGCCTCACCACATCTTTCCTGCCAAAACAAATCACCTCACACTTCTCTGCATTGAAGTTCATCTGCCACTTGCCTGTCCAATCCATCAACATGTCTATGTCCTTTTGAAGTTCATGACTATCCCCATTACAGTTGACAACATTTCCAATCTTCGAATCATCTGCAAATTTGGAAACCATGCCCTGCCTACCAGTCTAGGTCATAAATATATATCAGGAAGAGCAAGGATCCCAAAACTGACCCTTGAGGAACTCCACTACAAACCTGCCTCCAATCTGAAAAACAGCCATTTATCACTGCTCTCTGTTTCCTGTCACACAGCCAATTTCTTATCCAGAGTTTACTTTCCCTTTTATTTATTGACCTAGAATTTTTCTCACAAGTCTATTGTGTGGTACTGTATCAAATGTTTTTTGAAAATCTAGATACACCACATCAACACTTTCTTGGAGGTTCCGCTGAAATGAGTAACCCCTAGGGTTGGGTTACTGAGCGCCACTGAGGCCTCATGGTTCAAGGACTCATCAGCCCGCGGCAGCCCGATTTGGGCTTCTGGGGTTCGTTGACCCACAATCTGCCTTCGCCTGCCTGTGGCTGACTCTTAGGGTAAGTCATCTATTTAAGTGTTTAGGAGATTAGTTGTTTCGGACCAGGACAGTTTTGGCCAGAATATACTCAGGGTTGGAGCCCCTGGAGTTTAGGTTTAGTTTTAGAATATACTCGGGGTTGGAGGCCCTGGAGTTTAGGTTTGGTTTTAGTGTACACTTGGGGTTGGAGCCCCTGGAGTTTAAGTTTAGTTTTAGTATATACACGGGGTTGGAGCCCCTGGAGTTTAGGTTTAGTTTTAGAGTATACTCAGTGTTGGAGCCCCTGGAGTTTAGGTTTAGTTTTAGTGTATACTCGGGGTTGGAGCCCCTGGAGTTTAGATTTAGTTTTAGTGAATACTCGGGGTTGGAGCCCCTGGAGTTTAGGTTTAGTTTTAGTATATGCTCGAGGTTGGAGCCCCTGGAATTTAGGTTTAGTTTTAGTGTATATTCGGGGTTGCAGCCCCTTGAGTTTAGGTTTAGTTTTAGTGTATACTTGCGGTTGGAGCCCCTGGAGTTTAGTTTTAGTATACATTCGGGGTTGGAGCCTCTGGAGTTTAGGTTCAGTTTTAGTGTATATTCAGGGTTGGAGCCGCTGGAGTTTAGGTTTAGTTTTAGTGTATACTTGGGGTTGGAGCCCCTGGAGTTTAGGTTTAGCTTTAGTGTATACTCGGGGATGGAGCCCCTAGAGTTTAGGTTTAATTTTAGTGTATACTCGGGGATGGAGCCGCTGGAGTTTAGGTTTAGTTTTAGTGTATACTTGGGGTTGGAACCCCTGGAGTTTAGTTTTAGTATATACTCTGGGTTGGAGCCTCTGGAGTTTAGGTTTAGTTTTAGTGAATACCCGGTGTTGGAGCCCCTGGAGTTTAGGTTTAGTTTTAGTGTATACTCGGGATGGAGCCCCTAGAGTTTAGGTTTAATTTTAGTGTATACTCGGGGATGGAGCCCTTGGAGTTTAGGTTTAGTTTTAGTGTAAACTTGGGGTTGGAGCCACTGGAGTTTAGGTTTAGTTTTAGTGTATACTTGGGGTTGGAACCCCTGGAGTGTAGTTTTAGTATATACTTGGGTTTGGAGCCCCTGGCGTTTAGGTTTAGTTTTGGTGTATTCTCTGGGTTGGAGCCTCTGGAGTTTAGGTTTAGTTTTAGTGTATACTCGGTGTTAGAGCCTCTGGAGTTTAGTTTTAGTGTATACTCGGGTTTGGAGCCCCTGGCGTTTAGGTTTAGTTTTAGTGTGTACTCTGGGTTGGAGCCCCTGGAGTTTAGGTTTAGTTTTAGTGAATATTCGGGGTTGGAGTCCCTGGAGTTTAGTTTAGTTTTAGTGTACACTTGGGGTTGGAGCCCCTGGAGTTTAGGTTTAGTTTCAGTGTATACTCGGGGTTGGAGCCCCTGGGTCTAGGTTTAGTTTTAGTGTACACTTGGGGTTGGAGCCCCTGGAGTTTAGGTTTAGTTTTAGTATATACTCGGGGTTGGAGCCCCTGGAATTTAGGTTTAGTTTTAGTGTATACTCGGGGTTGAGCCCCTGGAGTTTAGGTTTAGTTTTAGAGTATACTCGGGGTTGGAACCCCTGGAGTTTAGGTTTAGTTTTAGTGTATACTCGGATTTGGAGCCCCTGGAGTTTAGTTTTAGTATACATTCGGGGTTGGAGCCTCTGGAGTTTAGGTTTAGTTTTAGTGGATACTCGGGGTTGGAGCCTCTGGAGTGTAGGTTTAGTTTTAGTATATGCTCGAGGTTGGAGCCCCTGGAATTAAGGTTTAGTTTTAGTGTATATTCGGGGTGGCAGCCCCTTGAGTTTAGGTTTAGTTTTAGTGTATACTTGGGGTTGGAGCCCCTGGAGTTTAGTTTTAGTATACATTCGGGGTTGGAGCCTCTGGAGTTTAGGTTTAGTTTTAGTGTATATTCAGGGTTGGAGCCGCTGGAGTTTAGGTTTAGTTTTAGCGTATACTTGGGGTTGGAGCCCCTGGAGTTTAGTTTTAGTATACATTCGGGGTTGGAGCCTCTGGAGTTTAGGTTTAGTTTTAGTGTATACTCAGGGATGGAGCCCCTAGAGTTTAGGTTTAATTTTAGTGTATACTCGGGAATGGAGCCCTTGGAGTTTAGGTTTAGTTTTAGTGTATACTCGGGGTTGGAGCCCCTGGAGTTTAGGTTTAGTTTTAGTGTATACTTGGGGTTGAGCCCCTGGAGTTTAGGTTTAGTTTTAGTGTATACTCGGGGTTGGAACCCCTGGAGTTTAGGTTTAGTTTTAGTGTATACTCGGGGTTGGAACCCCTGGAGTTTAGGTTTAGTTTTAGTGTATACTCGGGTTTGGTGCCCCTGGAGTTTAGTTTTAGTATACATTCGGGGTTTTAGCCTCTGGAGTTTAGGTTTAGTTTTAGTGGATACTCGGGGTTGGAGCCCCTGAAATTTAGGTTTGGTTTTAGTGTATACTCGGGGATGGAGCCCCTAGAGTTTAGGTTTAATTTTAGTGTATACTCGGGGATGGAGACCTTGGAGTTTAGGTTTAGTTTTAGTGTATACTCGGGGTCGGAGCCCCTGGAGTTTAGGTTTAGTTTTAGTGTATACTTGGGGTTGGAACCCATGGAGTTTAGTTTTAGTATATACTCTGGGTTGGAGCACCTGGAGTTTAGGTTTAGTTTTAGTGTATACTTGGGGTTGGAGCCCCTGGTGTTTAGGTTTAGTTTTAGTGTATACTTGGGGTTGGAGCCCCTTGAGTTTAGGTTTAGTTTTAGTGTATTTTCGGGGTTGGAACCCCTGGAGTTTAGTTTTAGTATATACTTGGGTTTGGAGCCCCTGGCGTTTAGGTTTAGTTTTGGTGTATTCTCTGGGTTGGAGCCTCTGGAGTTTAGGATTAGTTTTAGTGTATACTCGGGGTTGGAACCCCTGGAGTTTAGGTTTAGTTTTAGTGTATACTTGGGTTTGGAGCCCCTGGAGTTTAGTTTTAGTATACATTCGGGGTTGGAGCCTCTGGAGTTTAGGTTTAGTTTTAGTGGATACTCGGGGTTGGAGCCCCTGAAATTTAGGTTTGGTTTTAGTGTATACTCGGGGATGGAGCCCCTAGAGTTTAGGTTTAATTTTAGTGTATACTCGGGGATGGAGCCCTTGGAGTTTAGGTTTAGTTTTAGTGTATACTCGGCGTCGGAGCCCCTGGAGTTTAGGTTTAGTTTTAGTGTATACTTGGGGTTGGAACCCATGGAGTTTAGTTTTAGTATATACTCTGGGTTGGAGCACCTGGAGTTTAGGTTTAGTTTTAGTGTATACTAGGGGTTGGAGCCCCTGGTGTTTAGGTTTAGTTTTAGTGTATACTTGGGGTTGGAGCCCCTTGAGTTTAGGTTTAGTTTTAGTGTATATTCGGGGTTGGAACCCCTGGAGTTTAGTTTTAGTATATACTTGGGTTTGGAGCCCCTGGCGTTTAGGTTTAGTTTTGGTGTATTCTCTGGGTTGGAGCCTCTGGAGTTTAGGTTTAGTTTTAGTGTATACTCGGGGTTAGAGCCTCTGGAGTTTAGTTTTAGTATATACTCGGGTTTGGAGCCCCTGGCGTTTAGGTTTAGTTTAAGTGTATACTCTGGGTTGGAGCCCCTGGAGTTTAGGTTTAGTTTTAGTGAATATTCGGGGTTGGAGCCCCTGGAGTTTAGTTTAGTTTTAGTGTACACTTGGGGTTGGAGCCCCTGGAGTTTAGGTTTAGTTTTAGTATATACTCGGGGTTGGAGCCCCTGGAGTTTAGGTTTAATTTTAGTGTATACTCGGGGATGGAGCCCTTGGAGTTTAGGTTTAATTTTAGTGTATACTCGGGGATGGAGCCCCTGGTGTTTAGGTTTAGTTTTAGTGTATACTTGGGGTTGGAGCCCCTTGAGTTTAGGTTTAGTTTTAGTGTATATTCGGGGATGGAACCCCTGGAGTTTAGTTTTAGTATATACTTGGGTTTGGAGCCCCTGGCGTTTAGGTTTAGTTTTGGTGTATTCTCTGGGTTGGAGCCTCTGGAGTTTAGGTTTAGTTTTAGTGTATACTCGGGGTTAGAGCCTCTGGAGTTTAGTTTTAGTATATACTCGGGTTTGGAGCCCCTGGCGTTTAGGTTTAGTTTTAGTGTATACTCTGGGTTGGAGCCCCTGGAGTTTAGGTTTAGTTTTAGTGAATATTCGGGGTTGGAGCCCCTGGAGTTTAGTTTAGTTTTAGTGTACACTTGGGGTTGGAGCCCCTGGAGTTTAGGTTTAGTTTTAGTGTATACTCGGGGTTGGAGCCCCTGGAGTTTAGGTTTAATTTTAGTGTATACTCGGGGATGGAGCCCTTGGAGTTCAGGTTTAGTTTCAGTGTATACTTGGGGTTGGAGCCACTGGAGTTTAGGTTTAGTTTTAGTGTATACTTGGGGTTAGAGCCTCTGGAGTTTAGTTTTAATATATACTCGGGTTTGGAGCCCCTGGCGTTTAGGTTTAGTTTTAGTGTATACTGTGGGTTGGAGCCCCTGGAGTTTAGGTTTAGTTTTAGTGAATATTCGGGGTTGGAGCCCCTGGAGTTTAGTTTAGTTTTAGTGTACACTTGGGGTTGGAGCCCCTGGAGTTTAGGTTTAGTTTTAGTGTATACTCGTGGTTGGAACCCCTGGAGTTTAGGTTTAGTTTTAGTGTACACTTGGGGTTGGAGCCCCTGGAGTTTAGGTTTAGTTTTAGTATATACTCGGGGTTGGAGCCGCTGGAATTTAGGTTTAGTTTTAGTGTATACTCGGGGTTGAGCCCCTGGAGTTTAGGTTTAGTTTTAGTGTGTACTCGGGGTTGGAACCCCTGGAGTTTAGGTTTAGTTTTAGTGTATACTCGGGTTTGGAGCCCCTGGAGTTTAGTTTTAGTATACATTCGGGGTTGGAGCCTCTGGAGTTTAGGTTTAGTTTTAGTGGATACTCGGGGTTGGAGCCCCTGGCATTTAGGTTTGGTTTTAGTGTATACTCGGGTTTGGAGCCCCTAGAGTTTAGGTTTAATTTTAGTGTATACTCGGGGATGGAGCCCTTGGAGTTTAGGTTTAGTTTTAATGTATACTCGGGGTCGGAGCCCCTGGAGTTTAGGTTTAGTTTTAGTCTTTACTTGGGGCTGGAACCCATGGAGTTTAGTTTTAGTATATACTCTCGGTTAGAGCCCCTGGAGTTTAGGTTTAGTTTTAGTGTATACTCGGGGTTGGAGTCCCTGGTGTTTTGGTTTAGTTTTAGTGTATACTCGGGGTTGGAGCCCCTTGAGTTTAGGTTTAGTTTTAGTGAATATTCGGGGTTGGAGCCCCTGGAGTTTAGTTTAGTTTTAGTGTACACTGCGGGTTGGAGGCCCTGGAGTTTAGGTTTAGTTTTAGTGTATACTCGGGGTTGGAGACCCTGGAGTTTAGGTTTAGTTTTAGTGTACACTCGGGGTTGAGCCCCTGGAGTTTAGTTTTAGTATATACTTGGGTTTGGAGCCCCTGGCGTTTAGGTTTAGATTTGGTGCATTCTCTGGGTTGGAGCCTCTGGAGTTTAGGTTTAGTTTTAGTGTATACTCGGGGTTAGAGCCTCTGGAGTTTAGTTTTAGTATATACTCGGGTTTGGAGCCCCTGGCGTTTAGGTTTAGTTTTAGTGAATATTCGAGGTTGGAGCCCCTGGAGTTTAGGTTTAGTTTTAGTGTACACATGGGGTTGGAGCCCCTGGAGTTTAGGTTTAGTTTTAGTGTATACTCGGGGTTGGAGCCCCTGGAGTTTAGGTTTAGTTTTAGTGTACACTTTGGGTTGGAGCCCCTGGAGTTTAGGTTTAGTTTTAGGATATACTCGGTGTTGGAGCCCCTGGAGATTAGGTTTAATTTTAGTGTATACTCGGGGATGGACCCCTTGGAGTTTAGGTTTAGTTTTAGTGTATACTCGGGGTCGGAGCCCCTGGAGTTTAGGCTTAGTTTTAGTGTATACTTGGGGTTGGAACCCATGGAGTTTAGTTTTAGTATATACTCTGGGTTGGAGCACCTGGAGTTTAGGTTTAGTTTTAGTGTATACTTGGGGTTGGAGCCCCTGGTGTTTAGGTTTAATTTTAATGTATACTCGGGGTTGGAGCCCCTTGAGTTTAGGTTTAGTTTTAGTGTATATTCGGGGTTGGAACCCCTGGAGTTTAGTTTTAGTATATACTTGGGTTTGGAGACCCTGGCGTTTAGGTTTAGTTTTGGTGTATTCTCTGGGTTGGAGCCTCTGGAGTTTAGGTTTAGTTTTAGTGTATACTCGGGGTTAGAGCCTCTGGAGTTTAGTTTTAGTATATACTCGGGTTTGGAGCCCCTGGCGTTTAGGTTTAGTTTTAGTGTATACTCTGGGTTGGAGCCCCTGGAGTTTAGGTTTAGTTTTAGTGAATATTCGGGGTTGGAGCCCCTGGAGTTTAGTTTAGTTTTAGTGTACACTTGGGGTTAGAGCCTCTGGAGTTTAGTTTTAATATATACTCGGGTTTGGAGCCCCTGGTGTTTAGGTTTAGTTTTAGTGTATACTCTGGGTTGGAGCCCCTGGAGTTTAGGTTTAGTTTTAGTGAATATTCGGGGTTGGAGCCCCTGGAGTTTAGTTTAGTTTTAGTGTACACTTGGGGTTGGAGCCCCTGGAGTTTAGGTTTAGTTTTAGTGTATACTCGGGGTTGGAACCCCTGGAGTTTAGGTTTAGTTTTAGTGTACACTTGGGGTCGGAGCCCCTGGAGTTTAGGTTTAGTTTTAGTATATACTCGGGGTTGAGCCCCTGGAATTTAGGTTTAGTTTTAATGTATACTCGGGGTTGGAACCCCTGGAGTTTAGGTTTAGTTTTAGTGTATACTCGGGTTTGGAGCCCCTGGAGTTTAGTTTTAGTATACTTTCGGGGTTGGAGCCTCTGGAGTTTAGGTTTAGTTTTAGTGGATACTCGGGGTTGGAGCCCCTGGCATTTAGGTTTGGTTTTAGTGTATACTCGGGGATGGAGCCACTAGAGTTTAGGTTTAATTTTAGTGTATACTCGGGGATGGAGCCCTTGGAGTTTAGGTTTAGTTTTAATGTATACTCGGGGTCGGAGCCCCTTGAGTTTTGGTTTAGTTTTAGTCTTTACTTGGGGCTGTAACCCATGGAGTTTAGTTTTAGTATATTCTCTGGGTTAGAGCCCCTGGAGTTTAGGTTTAGTTTTAGTGTATACTCGCGGTTGGAGCCCCTGGAGTTTAGGTTTTGTTTTAGTGAATATTCGGGGTTGGAGCCCCTGGAGTTTAGTTTAGTTTTAGTGTACACTTCGGGTTGGAGGCCCTGGAGTTTAGGTTTAGTTTTAGTGTATACTCGGGGTTGGAGCCCCTGGAGTTTAGGTTTAGTTTTAGTGTACACTCGGGGTTGAGCCCCTGGAGTTTAGTTTTAGTATATACTTGGGTTTGGAGCCCCTGGCGTTTATGTTTTGTTTTGGTGTATTCTCTGGGTTGGAGCCTCTGGAGTTTAGGTTTAGTTTTAGTGTATACTCGGGGTTAGAGCCTCTGGAGTTTAGTTTTAGTATATACTCGGGTTTGGAGCCCCTGGCGTTTAGGTTTAGTTTTAGTGAATATGCGAGGTTGGAGCCCCTCGAGTTTAGGTTTAGTTTTAGAGTACACATGGGGTTGGAGCCACTGGAGTTTAGGTTTAGTTTTAGTGTATACTCGGGGTTGGAGCCCCTGGAGTTTAGGTTTAGTTTTAGTATATACTCGGTGTTGGAGCCCCTGGAGTTTAGGTTTAATTTTAGTGTATACTCGGGGTTGGAGCCCCTGGAGTTTAGATTTAGTTTTAGTGAATACTCGGGGTTGGAGCCCCTGGAGTTTAGGTTTAGTTTTAGTATATGCTCGAGGTTGGAGCCCCTGGAATTTAGGTTTAGTTTTAGTGTATATTCGGGGTTGCAGCCCCTTGAGTTTAGGTTTAGTTTTAGTGTATACTTGCGGTTGGAGCCCCTGGAGTTTAGTTTTAGTATACATTCGGGGTTGGAGCCTCTGGAGTTTAGGTTCAGTTTTAGTGTATATTCAGGGTTGGAGCCGCTGGAGTTTAGGTTTAGTTTTAGTGTATACTTGGGGTTGGAGCCCCTGGAGTTTAGGTTTAGCTTTAGTGTATACTCGGGGATGGAGCCCCTAGAGTTTAGGTTTAATTTTAGTGTATACTCGGGGATGGAGCCGCTGGAGTTTAGGTTTAGTTTTAGTGTATACTTGCGGTTGGAACCCCTGGAGTTTAGTTTTAGTATATACTCTGGGTTGGAGCCTCTGGAGTTTAGGTTTAGTTTTAGTGAATACCCGGTGTTGGAGCCCCTGGAGTTTAGGTTTAGTTTTAGTGTATACTCGGGATGGAGCCCCTAGAGTTTAGGTTTAATTTTAGTGTATACTCGGGGATGGAGCCCTTGGAGTTTAGGTTTAGTTTTAGTGTAAACTTGGGGTTGGAGCCACTGGAGTTTAGGTTTAGTTTTAGTGTATACTTGGGGTTGGAACCCCTGGAGTGTAGTTTTAGTATATACTTGGGTTTGGAGCCCCTGGCGTTTAGGTTTAGTTTTGGTGTATTCTCTGGGTTGGAGCCTCTGGAGTTTAGGTTTAGTTTTAGTGTATACTCGGTGTTAGAGCCTCTGGAGTTTAGTTTTAGTGTATACTCGGGTTTGGAGCCCCTGGCGTTTAGGTTTAGTTTTAGTGTGTACTCTGGGTTGGAGCCCCTGGAGTTTAGGTTTAGTTTTAGTGAATATTCGGGGTTGGAGTCCCTGGAGTTTAGTTTAGTTTTAGTGTACACTTGGGGTTGGAGCCCCTGGAGTTTAGGTTTAGTTTCAGTGTATACTCGGGGTTGGAGCCCCTGGGTCTAGGTTTAGTTTTAGTGTACACTTGGGGTTGGAGCCCCTGGAGTTTAGGTTTAGTTTTAGTATATACTCGGGGTTGGAGCCCCTGGAATTTAGGTTTAGTTTTAGTGTATACTCGGGGTTGAGCCCCTGGAGTTTAGGTTTAGTTTTAGAGTATACTCGGGGTTGGAACCCCTGGAGTTTAGGTTTAGTTTTAGTGTATACTCGGATTTGGAGCCCCTGGAGTTTAGTTTTAGTATACATTCGGGGTTGGAGCCTCTGGAGTTTAGGTTTAGTTTTAGTGGATACTCGGGGTTGGAGCCTCTGGAGTGTAGGTTTAGTTTTAGTATATGCTCGAGGTTGGAGCCCCTGGAATTAAGGTTTAGTTTTAGTGTATATTCGGGGTGGCAGCCCCTTGAGTTTAGGTTTAGTTTTAGTGTATACTTGGGGTTGGAGCCCCTGGAGTTTAGTTTTAGTATACATTCGGGGTTGGAGCCTCTGGAGTTTAGGTTTAGTTTTAGTGTATATTCAGGGTTGGAGCCGCTGGAGTTTAGGTTTAGTTTTAGCGTATACTTGGGGTTGGAGCCCCTGGAGTTTAGTTTTAGTATACATTCGGGGTTGGAGCCTCTGGAGTTTAGGTTTAGTTTTAGTGTATACTCAGGGATGGAGCCCCTAGAGTTTAGGTTTAATTTTAGTGTATACTCGGGAATGGAGCCCTTGGAGTTTAGGTTTAGTTTTAGTGTATACTCGGGGTTGGAGCCCCTGGAGTTTAGGTTTAGTTTTAGTGTATACTTGGGGTTGAGCCCCTGGAGTTTAGGTTTAGTTTTAGTGTATACTCGGGGTTGGAACCCCTGGAGTTTAGGTTTAGTTTTAGTGTATACTCGGGGTTGGAACCCCTGGAGTTTAGGTTTAGTTTTAGTGTATACTCGGGTTTGGTGCCCCTGGAGTTTAGTTTTAGTATACATTCGGGGTTTTAGCCTCTGGAGTTTAGGTTTAGTTTTAGTGGATACTCGGGGTTGGAGCCCCTGAAATTTAGGTTTGGTTTTAGTGTATACTCGGGGATGGAGCCCCTAGAGTTTAGGTTTAATTTTAGTGTATACTCGGGGATGGAGACCTTGGAGTTTAGGTTTAGTTTTAGTGTATACTCGGGGTCGGAGCCCCTGGAGTTTAGGTTTAGTTTTAGTGTATACTTGGGGTTGGAACCCATGGAGTTTAGTTTTAGTATATACTCTGGGTTGGAGCACCTGGAGTTTAGGTTTAGTTTTAGTGTATACTTGGGGTTGGAGCCCCTGGTGTTTAGGTTTAGTTTTAGTGTATACTTGGGGTTGGAGCCCCTTGAGTTTAGGTTTAGTTTTAGTGTATTTTCGGGGTTGGAACCCCTGGAGTTTAGTTTTAGTATATACTTGGGTTTGGAGCCCCTGGCGTTTAGGTTTAGTTTTGGTGTATTCTCTGGGTTGGAGCCTCTGGAGTTTAGGATTAGTTTTAGTGTATACTCGGGGTTGGAACCCCTGGAGTTTAGGTTTAGTTTTAGTGTATACTTGGGTTTGGAGCCCCTGGAGTTTAGTTTTAGTATACATTCGGGGTTGGAGCCTCTGGAGTTTAGGTTTAGTTTTAGTGGATACTCGGGGTTGGAGCCCCTGAAATTTAGGTTTGGTTTTAGTGTATACTCGGGGATGGAGCCCCTAGAGTTTAGGTTTAATTTTAGTGTATACTCGGGGATGGAGCCCTTGGAGTTTAGGTTTAGTTTTAGTGTATACTCGGCGTCGGAGCCCCTGGAGTTTAGGTTTAGTTTTAGTGTATACTTGGGGTTGGAACCCATGGAGTTTAGTTTTAGTATATACTCTGGGTTGGAGCACCTGGAGTTTAGGTTTAGTTTTAGTGTATACTTGGGGTTGGAGCCCCTGGTGTTTAGGTTTAGTTTTAGTGTATACTTGGGGTTGGAGCCCCTTGAGTTTAGGTTTAGTTTTAGTGTATATTCGGGGTTGGAACCCCTGGAGTTTAGTTTTAGTATATACTTGGGTTTGGAGCCCCTGGCGTTTAGGTTTAGTTTTGGTGTATTCTCTGGGTTGGAGCCTCTGGAGTTAAGGTTTAGTTTTAGTGTATACTCGGGGTTAGAGCCTCTGGAGTTTAGTTTTAGTATATACTCGGGTTTGGAGCCCCTGGCGTTTAGGTTTAGTTTAAGTGTATACTCTGGGTTGGAGCCCCTGGAGTTTAGGTTTAGTTTTAGTGAATATTCGGGGTTGGAGCCCCTGGAGTTTAGTTTAGTTTTAGTGTACACTTGGGGTTGGAGCCCCTGGAGTTTAGGTTTAGTTTTAGTATATACTCGGGGTTGGAGCCCCTGGAGTTTAGGTTTAATTTTAGTGTATACTCGGGGATGGAGCCCTTGGAGTTTAGGTTTAATTTTAGTGTATACTCGGGGATGGAGCCCCTGGTGTTTAGGTTTAGTTTTAGTGTATACTTGGGGTTGGAGCCCCTTGACTTTAGGTTTAGTTTTAGTGTATATTCGGGGTTGGAACCCCTGGAGTTTAGTTTTAGTATATACTTGGGTTTGGAGCCCCTGGCGTTTAGGTTTAGTTTTGGTGTATTCTCTGGGTTGGAGCCTCTGGAGTTTAGGTTTAGTTTTAGTGTATACTCGGGGTTAGAGCCTCTGGAGTTTAGTTTTAGTATATACTCGGGTTTGGAGCCCCTGGCGTTTAGGTTTAGTTTTAGTGTATACTCTGGGTTGGAGCCCCTGGAGTTTAGGTTTAGTTTTAGTGAATATTCGGGGTTGGAGCCCCTGGAGTTTAGTTTAGTTTTAGTGTACACTTGGGGTTGGAGCCCCTGGAGTTTAGGTTTAGTTTTAGTGTATACTCGGGGTTGGAGCCCCTGGAGTTTAGGTTTAATTTTAGTGTATACTCGGGGATGGAGCCCTTGGAGTTCAGGTTTAGTTTCAGTGTATACTTGGGGTTGGAGCCACTGGAGTTTAGGTTTAGTTTTAGTGTATACTTGGGGTTAGAGCCTCTGGAGTTTAGTTTTAATATATACTCGGGTTTGGAGCCCCTGGCGTTTAGGTTTAGTTTTAGTGTATACTGTGGGTTGGAGCCCCTGGAGTTTAGGTTTAGTTTTAGTGAATATTCGGGGTTGGAGCCCCTGGAGTTTAGTTTAGTTTTAGTGTACACTTGGGGTTGGAGCCCCTGGAGTTTAGGTTTAGTTTTAGTGTATACTCGTGGTTGGAACCCCTGGAGTTTAGGTTTAGTTTTAGTGTACACTTGGGGTTGGAGCCCCTGGAGTTTAGGTTTAGTTTTAGTATATACTCGGGGTTGGAGCCGCTGGAATTTAGGTTTAGTTTTAGTGTATACTCGGGGTTGAGCCCCTGGAGTTTAGGTTTAGTTTTAGTGTGTACTCGGGGTTGGAACCCCTGGAGTTTAGGTTTAATTTTAGTGTATACTCGGGGATGGAGCCCTTGGAGTTTAGGTTTAGTTTTAGTGTAAACTTGGGGTTGGAGCCACTGGAGTTTAGGTTTAGTTTTAGTGTATACTTGGGGTTGGAACCCCTGGAGTGTAGTTTTAGTATATACTTGGGTTTGGAGCCCCTGGCGTTTAGGTTTAGTTTTGGTGTATTCTCTGGGTTGGAGCCTCTGGAGTTTAGGTTTAGTTTTAGTGTATACTCGGTGTTAGAGCCTCTGGAGTTTAGTTTTAGTGTATACTCGGGTTTGGAGCCCCTGGCGTTTAGGTTTAGTTTTAGTGTGTACTCTGGGTTGGAGCCCCTGGAGTTTAGGTTTAGTTTTAGTGAATATTCGGGGTTGGAGTCCCTGGAGTTTAGTTTAGTTTTAGTGTACACTTGGGGTTGGAGCCCCTGGAGTTTAGGTTTAGTTTCAGTGTATACTCGGGGTTGGAGCCCCTGGGTCTAGGTTTAGTTTTAGTGTACACTTGGGGTTGGAGCCCCTGGAGTTTAGGTTTAGTTTTAGTATATACTCGGGGTTGGAGCCCCTGGAATTTAGGTTTAGTTTTAGTGTATACTCGGGGTTGAGCCCCTGGAGTTTAGGTTTAGTTTTAGAGTATACTCGGGGTTGGAACCCCTGGAGTTTAGGTTTAGTTTTAGTGTATACTCGGATTTGGAGCCCCTGGAGTTTAGTTTTAGTATACATTCGGGGTTGGAGCCTCTGGAGTTTAGGTTTAGTTTTAGTGGATACTCGGGGTTGGAGCCTCTGGAGTGTAGGTTTAGTTTTAGTATATGCTCGAGGTTGGAGCCCCTGGAATTAAGGTTTAGTTTTAGTGTATATTCGGGGTGGCAGCCCCTTGAGTTTAGGTTTAGTTTTAGTGTATACTTGGGGTTGGAGCCCCTGGAGTTTAGTTTTAGTATACATTCGGGGTTGGAGCCTCTGGAGTTTAGGTTTAGTTTTAGTGTATATTCAGGGTTGGAGCCGCTGGAGTTTAGGTTTAGTTTTAGCATATACTTGGGGTTGGAGCCCCTGGAGTTTAGTTTTAGTATACATTCGGGGTTGGAGCCTCTGGAGTTTAGGTTTAGTTTTAGTGTATACTCAGGGATGGAGCCCCTGGAGTTTAGGTTTAGTTTTAGTGTATACTCGGGGTTGGAACCCCTGGAGTTTAGGTTTAGTTTTAGTGTATACTCGGGTTTGGTGCCCCTGGAGTTTAGTTTTAGTATACATTCGGGGTTTTAGCCTCTGGAGTTTAGGTTTAGTTTTAGTGGATACTCGGGGTTGGAGCCCCTGAAATTTAGGTTTGGTTTTAGTGTATACTCGGGGATGGAGCCCCTAGAGTTTAGGTTTAATTTTAGTGTATACTCGGGGATGGAGACCTTGGAGTTTAGGTTTAGTTTTAGTGTATACTCGGGGTCGGAGCCCCTGGAGTTTAGGTTTAGTTTTAGTGTATACTTGGGGTTGGAACCCATGGAGTTTAGTTTTAGTATATACTCTGGGTTGGAGCACCTGGAGTTTAGGTTTAGTTTTAGTGTATACTTGGGGTTGGAGCCCCTGGTGTTTAGGTTTAGTTTTAGTGTATACTTGGGGTTGGAGCCCCTTGAGTTTAGGTTTAGTTTTAGTGTATTTTCGGGGTTGGAACCCCTGGAGTTTAGTTTTAGTATATACTTGGGTTTGGAGCCCCTGGCGTTTAGGTTTAGTTTTGGTGTATTCTCTGGGTTGGAGCCTCTGGAGTTTAGGATTAGTTTTAGTGTATACTCGGGGTTGGAACCCCTGGAGTTTAGGTTTAGTTTTAGTGTATACTTGGGTTTGGAGCCCCTGGAGTTTTGTTTTAGTATACATTCGGGGTTGGAGCCTCTGGAGTTTAGGTTTAGTTTTAGTGGATACTCGGGGTTGGAGCCCCTGAAATTTAGGTTTGGTTTTAGTGTATACTCGGGGATGGAGCCCCTAGAGTTTAGGTTTAATTTTAGTGTATACTCGGGGATGGAGCCCTTGGAGTTTAGGTTTAGTTTTAGTGTATACTCGGCGTCGGAGCCCCTGGAGTTTAGGTTTAGTTTTAGTGTATACTTGGGGTTGGAACCCATGGAGTTTAGTTTTAGTATATACTCTGGGTTGGAGCACCTGGAGTTTAGGTTTAGTTTTAGTGTATACTTGGGGTTGGAGCCCCTGGTGTTTAGGTTTAGTTTTACTGTATACTTGGGGTTGGAGCCCCTTGAGTTTAGGTTTAGTTTTAGTGTATATTCGGGGTTGGAACCCCTGGAGTTTAGTTTTAGTATATACTTGGGTTTGGAGCCCCTGGCGTTTAGGTTTAGTTTTGGTGTATTCTCTGGGTTGGAGCCTCTGGAGTTTAGGTTTAGTTTTAGTGTATACTCGGGGTTAGAGCCTCTGGAGTTTAGTTTTAGTATATACTCGGGTTTGGAGCCCCTGGCGTTTAGGTTTAGTTTAAGTGTATACTCTGGGTTGGAGCCCCTGGAGTTTAGGTTTAGTTTTAGTGAATATTCGGGGTTGGAGCCCCTGGAGTTTAGTTTAGTTTTAGTGTACACTTGGGGTTGGAGCCCCTGGAGTTTAGGTTTAGTTTTAGTATATACTCGGGGTTGGAGCCCCTGGAGTTTAGGTTTAATTTTAGTGTATACTCGGGGATGGAGCCCTTGGAGTTTAGGTTTAATTTTAGTGTATACTCGGGGATGGAGCCCCTGGTGTTTAGGTTTAGTTTTAGTGTATACTTGGGGTTGGAGCCCCTTGAGTTTAGGTTTAGTTTTAGTGTATATTCGGGGTTGGAACCCCTGGAGTTTAGTTTTAGTATATACTTGGGTTTGGAGCCGCTGGCGTTTAGGTTTAGTTTTGGTGTATTCTCTGGGTTGGAGCCTCTGGAGTTTAGGTTTAGTTTTAGTGTATACTCGGGGTTAGAGCCTCTGGAGTTTAGTTTTAGTATATACTTGGGTTTGGAGCCCCTGGCGTTTAGGTTTAGTTTTAGTGTATACTCTGGGTTGGAGCCCCTGGAGTTTAGGTTTAGTTTTAGTGAATATTCGGGGTTGGAGCCCCTGGAGTTTAGTTTAGTTTTAGTGTACACTTGGGGTTGGAGCCCCTGGAGTTTAGGTTTAGTTTTAGTGTATACTCGGGGTTGGAGCCCCTGGAGTTTAGGTTTAATTTTAGTGTATACTCGGGGATGGAGCCCTTGGAGTTCAGGTTTAGTTTCAGTGTATACTTGGGGTTGGAGCCACTGGAGTTTAGGTTTAGTTTTAGTGTATACTTGGGGTTAGAGCCTCTGGAGTTTAGTTTTAATATATACTCGGGTTTGGAGCCCCTGGCGTTTAGGTTTAGTTTTAGTGTATACTGTGGGTTGGAGCCCCTGGAGTTTAGGTTTAGTTTTAGTGAATATTCGGGGTTGGAGCCCCTGGAGTTTAGTTTAGTTTTAGTGTACACTTGGGGTTGGAGCCCCTGGAGTTTAGGTTTAGTTTTAGTGTATACTCGTGGTTGGAACCCCTGGAGTTTAGGTTTAGTTTTAGTGTACACTTGGGGTTGGAGCCCCTGGAGTTTAGGTTTAGTTTTAGTATATACTCGGGGTTGGAGCCGCTGGAATTTAGGTTTAGTTTTAGTGTATACTCGGGGTTGAGCCCCTGGAGTTTAGGTTTAGTTTTAGTGTGTACTCGGGGTTGGAACCCCTGGAGTTTAGGTTTAGTTTTAGTGTATACTCGGGTTTGGAGCCCCTGGAGTTTAGTTTTAGTATACATTCGGGGTTGGAGCCTCTGGAGTTTAGGTTTAGTTTTAGTGGATACTCGGGGTTGGAGCCCCTGGCATTTAGGTTTGGTTTTAGTGTATACTCGGGTTTGGAGCCCCTAGAGTTTAGGTTTAATTTTAGTGTATACTCGGGGATGGAGCCCTTGGAGTTTAGGTTTAGTTTTAATGTATACTCGGGGTCGGAGCCCCTGGAGTTTAGGTTTAGTTTTAGTCTTTACTTGGGGCTGGAACCCATGGAGTTTAGTTTTAGTATATACTCTCGGTTAGAGCCCCTGGAGTTTAGGTTTAGTTTTAGTGTATACTCGGGGTTGGAGTCCCTGGTGTTTTGGTTTAGTTTTAGTGTATACTCGGGGTTGGAGCCCCTTGAGTTTAGGTTTAGTTTTAGTGAATATTCGGGGTTGGAGCCCCTGGAGTTTAGTTTAGTTTTAGTGTACACTGCGGGTTGGAGGCCCTGGAGTTTAGGTTTAGTTTTAGTGTATACTCGGGGTTGGAGACCCTGGAGTTTAGGTTTAGTTTTAGTGTACACTCGGGGTTGAGCCCCTGGAGTTTAGTTTTAGTATATACTTGGGTTTGGAGCCCCTGGCGTTTAGGTTTAGATTTGGTGCATTCTCTGGGTTGGAGCCTCTGGAGTTTAGGTTTAGTTTTAGTGTATACTCGGGGTTAGAGCCTCTGGAGTTTAGTTTTAGTATATACTCGGGTTTGGAGCCCCTGGCGTTTAGGTTTAGTTTTAGTGAATATTCGAGGTTGGAGCCCCTGGAGTTTAGGTTTAGTTTTAGTGTACACATGGGGTTGGAGCCCCTGGAGTTTAGGTTTAGTTTTAGTGTATACTCGGGGTTGGAGCCCCTGGAGTTTAGGTTTAGTTTTAGTGTACACTTTGGGTTGGAGCCCCTGGAGTTTAGGTTTAGTTTTAGGATATACTCGGTGTTGGAGCCCCTGGAGTTTAGGTTTAATTTTAGTGTATACTCGGGGATGGACCCCTTGGAGTTTAGGTTTAGTTTTAGTGTATACTCGGGGTCGGAGCCCCCGGAGTTTAGGCTTAGTTTTAGTGTATACTTGGGGTTGGAACCCATGGAGTTTAGTTTTAGTATATACTCTGGGTTGGAGCACCTGGAGTTTAGGTTTAGTTTTAGTGTATACTTGGGGTTGGAGCCCCTGGTGTTTAGGTTTAATTTTAATGTATACTCGGGGTTGGAGCCCCTTGAGTTTAGGTTTAGTTTTAGTGTATATTCGGGGTTGGAACCCCTGGAGTTTAGTTTTAGTATATACTTGGGTTTGGAGACCCTGGCGTTTAGGTTTAGTTTTGGTGTATTCTCTGGGTTGGAGCCTCTGGAGTTTAGGTTTAGTTTTAGTGTATACTCGGGGTTAGAGCCTCTGGAGTTTAGTTTTAGTATATACTCGGGTTTGGAGCCCCTGGCGTTTAGGTTTAGTTTTAGTGTATACTCTGGGTTGGAGCCCCTGGAGTTTAGGTTTAGTTTTAGTGAATATTCGGGGTTGGAGCCCCTGGAGTTTAGTTTAGTTTTAGTGTACACTTGGGGTTAGAGCCTCTGGAGTTTAGTTTTAATATATACTCGGGTTTGGAGCCCCTGGCGTTTAGGTTTAGTTTTAGTGTATACTCTGGGTTGGAGCCCCTGGAGTTTAGGTTTAGTTTTAGTGAATATTCGGGGTTGGAGCCCCTGGAGTTTAGTTTAGTTTTAGTGTACACTTGGGGTTGGAGCCCCTGGAGTTTAGGTTTAGTTTTAGTGTATACTCGGGGTTGGAACCCCTGGAGTTTAGGTTTAGTTTTAGTGTACACTTGGGGTCGGAGCCCCTGGAGTTTAGGTTTAGTTTTAGTATATACTCGGGGTTGGAGCCCCTGGAATTTAGGTTTAGTTTTAGTGTATACTCGGGGTTGAGCCCCTGGAATTTTGGTTTAGTTTTAATGTATACTCGGGGTTGGAACCCCTGGAGTTTAGGTTTAGTTTTAGTGTATACTCGGGTTTGGAGCCCCTGGAGTTTAGTTTTAGTATACTTTCGGGGTTGGAGCCTCTGGAGTTTAGGTTTAGTTTTAGTGGATACTCGGGGTTGGAGCCCCTGGCATTTAGGTTTGGTTTTAGTGTATACTCGGGGATGGAGCCACTAGAGTTTAGGTTTAATTTTAGTGTATACTCGGGGATGGAGCCCTTGGAGTTTAGGTTTAGTTTTAATGTATACTCGGGGTCGGAGCCCCTGGAGTTTTGGTTTAGTTTTAGTCTTTACTTGGGGCTGTAACCCATGGAGTTTAGTTTTAGTATATTCTCTGGGTTAGAGCCCCTGGAGTTTAGGTTTAGTTTTAGTGTATACTCGCGGTTGGAGCCCCTGGAGTTTAGGTTTTGTTTTAGTGAATATTCGGGGTTGGAGCCCCTGGAGTTTAGTTTAGTTTTAGTGTACACTTCGGGTTGGAGGCCCTGGAGTTTAGGTTTAGTTTTAGTGTATACTCGGGGTTGGAGCCCCTGGAGTTTAGGTTTAGTTTTAGTGTATACTCGGGGTTGGAGCCCCTGGAGTTTAGGTTTAATTTTAGTGTATACTCGGGGATGGAGCCCTTGGAGTTCAGGTTTAGTTTCAGTGTATACTTGGGGTTGGAGCCACTGGAGTTTAGGTTTAGTTTTAGTGTATACTTGGGGTTAGAGCCTCTGGAGTTTAGTTTTAATATATACTCGGGTTTGGAGCCCCTGGCGTTTAGGTTTAGTTTTAGTGTATACTGTGGGTTGGAGCCCCTGGAGTTTAGGTTTAGTTTTAGTGAATATTCGGGGTTGGAGCCCCTGGAGTTTAGTTTAGTTTTAGTGTACACTTGGGGTTGGAGCCCCTGGAGTTTAGGTTTAGTTTTAGTGTATACTCGTGGTTGGAACCCCTGGAGTTTAGGTTTAGTTTTAGTGTACACTTGGGGTTGGAGCCCCTGGAGTTTAGGTTTAGTTTTAGTATATACTCGGGGTTGGAGCCGCTGGAATTTAGGTTTAGTTTTAGTGTATACTCGGGGTTGAGCCCCTGGAGTTTAGGTTTAGTTTTAGTGTGTACTCGGGGTTGGAACCCCTGGAGTTTAGGTTTAGTTTTAGTGTATACTCGGGTTTGGAGCCCCTGGAGTTTAGTTTTAGTATACATTCGGGGTTGGAGCCTCTGGAGTTTAGGTTTAGTTTTAGTGGATACTCGGGGTTGGAGCCCCTGGCATTTAGGTTTGGTTTTAGTGTATACTCGGGTTTGGAGCCCCTAGAGTTTAGGTTTAATTTTAGTGTATACTCGGGGATGGAGCCCTTGGAGTTTAGGTTTAGTTTTAATGTATACTCGGGGTCGGAGCCCCTGGAGTTTAGGTTTAGTTTTAGTCTTTACTTGGGGCTGGAACCCATGGAGTTTAGTTTTAGTATATACTCTCGGTTAGAGCCCCTGGAGTTTAGGTTTAGTTTTAGTGTATACTCGGGGTTGGAGTCCCTGGTGTTTTGGTTTAGTTTTAGTGTATACTCGGGGTTGGAGCCCCTTGAGTTTAGGTTTAGTTTTAGTGAATATTCGGGGTTGGAGCCCCTGGAGTTTAGTTTAGTTTTAGTGTACACTGCGGGTTGGAGGCCCTGGAGTTTAGGTTTAGTTTTAGTGTATACTCGGGGTTGGAGACCCTGGAGTTTAGGTTTAGTTTTAGTGTACACTCGGGGTTGAGCCCCTGGAGTTTAGTTTTAGTATATACTTGGGTTTGGAGCCCCTGGCGTTTAGGTTTAGATTTGGTGCATTCTCTGGGTTGGAGCCTCTGGAGTTTAGGTTTAGTTTTAGTGTATACTCGGGGTTAGAGCCTCTGGAGTTTAGTTTTAGTATATACTCGGGTTTGGAGCCCCTGGCGTTTAGGTTTAGTTTTAGTGAATATTCGAGGTTGGAGCCCCTGGAGTTTAGGTTTAGTTTTAGTGTACACATGGGGTTGGAGCCCCTGGAGTTTAGGTTTAGTTTTAGTGTATACTCGGGGTTGGAGCCCCTGGAGTTTAGGTTTAGTTTTAGTGTACACTTTGGGTTGGAGCCCCTGGAGTTTAGGTTTAGTTTTAGGATATACTCGGTGTTGGAGCCCCTGGAGTTTAGGTTTAATTTTAGTGTATACTCGGGGATGGACCCCTTGGAGTTTAGGTTTAGTTTTAGTGTATACTCGGGGTCGGAGCCCCCGGAGTTTAGGCTTAGTTTTAGTGTATACTTGGGGTTGGAACCCATGGAGTTTAGTTTTAGTATATACTCTGGGTTGGAGCACCTGGAGTTTAGGTTTAGTTTTAGTGTATACTTGGGGTTGGAGCCCCTGGTGTTTAGGTTTAATTTTAATGTATACTCGGGGTTGGAGCCCCTTGAGTTTAGGTTTAGTTTTAGTGTATATTCGGGGTTGGAACCCCTGGAGTTTAGTTTTAGTATATACTTGGGTTTGGAGACCCTGGCGTTTAGGTTTAGTTTTGGTGTATTCTCTGGGTTGGAGCCTCTGGAGTTTAGGTTTAGTTTTAGTGTATACTCGGGGTTAGAGCCTCTGGAGTTTAGTTTTAGTATATACTCGGGTTTGGAGCCCCTGGCGTTTAGGTTTAGTTTTAGTGTATACTCTGGGTTGGAGCCCCTGGAGTTTAGGTTTAGTTTTAGTGAATATTCGGGGTTGGAGCCCCTGGAGTTTAGTTTAGTTTTAGTGTACACTTGGGGTTAGAGCCTCTGGAGTTTAGTTTTAATATATACTCGGGTTTGGAGCCCCTGGCGTTTAGGTTTAGTTTTAGTGTATACTCTGGGTTGGAGCCCCTGGAGTTTAGGTTTAGTTTTAGTGAATATTCGGGGTTGGAGCCCCTGGAGTTTAGTTTAGTTTTAGTGTACACTTGGGGTTGGAGCCCCTGGAGTTTAGGTTTAGTTTTAGTGTATACTCGGGGTTGGAACCCCTGGAGTTTAGGTTTAGTTTTAGTGTACACTTGGGGTCGGAGCCCCTGGAGTTTAGGTTTAGTTTTAGTATATACTCGGGGTTGGAGCCCCTGGAATTTAGGTTTAGTTTTAGTGTATACTCGGGGTTGAGCCCCTGGAATTTTGGTTTAGTTTTAATGTATACTCGGGGTTGGAACCCCTGGAGTTTAGGTTTAGTTTTAGTGTATACTCGGGTTTGGAGCCCCTGGAGTTTAGTTTTAGTATACTTTCGGGGTTGGAGCCTCTGGAGTTTAGGTTTAGTTTTAGTGGATACTCGGGGTTGGAGCCCCTGGCATTTAGGTTTGGTTTTAGTGTATACTCGGGGATGGAGCCACTAGAGTTTAGGTTTAATTTTAGTGTATACTCGGGGATGGAGCCCTTGGAGTTTAGGTTTAGTTTTAATGTATACTCGGGGTCGGAGCCCCTGGAGTTTTGGTTTAGTTTTAGTCTTTACTTGGGGCTGTAACCCATGGAGTTTAGTTTTAGTATATTCTCTGGGTTAGAGCCCCTGGAGTTTAGGTTTAGTTTTAGTGTATACTCGCGGTTGGAGCCCCTGGAGTTTAGGTTTTGTTTTAGTGAATATTCGGGGTTGGAGCCCCTGGAGTTTAGTTTAGTTTTAGTGTACACTTCGGGTTGGAGGCCCTGGAGTTTAGGTTTAGTTTTAGTGTATACTCGGGGTTGGAGCCCCTGGAGTTTAGGTTTAGTTTTAGTGTACACTCGGGGTTGAGCCCCTGGAGTTTAGTTTTAGTATATACTTGGGTTTGGAGCCCCTGGCGTTTATGTTTTGTTTTGGTGTATTCTCTGGGTTGGAGCCTCTGGAGTTTAGGTTTAGTTTTAGTGTATACTCGGGGTTAGAGCCTCTGGAGTTTAGTTTTAGTATATACTCGGGTTTGGAGCCCCTGGCGTTTAGGTTTAGTTTTAGTGAATATTCGATGTTGGAGCCCCTCGAGTTTAGGTTTAGTTTTAGAGTACACATGGGGTTGGAGCCACTGGAGTTTAGGTTTAGTTTTAGTGTATACTTGGGGTTGGAGCCCCTGGAGTTTAGGTTTAGTTTTAGTATATACTCGGTGTTGGAGCCCCTGGAGTTTAGGTTTAATTTTAGTGTATACTCGGGGATGGAGCCCTTGGAGTTTAGGTTTAGTTTTAGTGTATACTTGGGGTTAGAGCCTCTGGAGTTTAGTTTTAGTATATACTCGGGTTTGGAGCCCCTGGCGTTTAGGTTTAGTTTTAGTGCATACTCTGGGTTGGAGCCCCTAGAGTTTAGGTTTAATTTTAGTGTATACTCGGGGATGGAGCCCTTGGAGTTTAGGTTTAGTTTTAGTGTATACTTGGAGTTGGAGCCACTGGAGTTTAGGTTTAGTTTTAGTGTATACTTGGGGTTGGAACCTCTGGAGTTTAGTTTTAGTATATACTTGGGTTTGGAGCCCCTGGCGTTTAGGTTTAGTTTTCGTGTATTCTCTGGGTTGGAGCCTCTGGAGTTTAGGTTTAGTTTTAGTGTATACTCGGTGTTAGAGCCTCTGGAGTTTAGTTTTAGTGTATACTCGGGTTTGGAGCCCCTGGCGTTTAGGTTTAGTTTTAGTGTATTCTCTGGTTTGGAGTCCCTGGAGTTTAGGTTTAGTTTTAGTGAATATTCGGGGTTGGAGCCCCTGGAGTTTAGTTTAGTTTTAGTGTACACTTGGGGTTGGAGCCCCTGGAGTTTAGGTTTAGTTTTAGTGTACACTTGGGGTTGGAGCCCCTGGAGTTTAGGTTTAGTTTTAGTATATACTCGGGGTTGGAGCCCCTGGAATTTAGGTTTAGTTTTCGTGTATACTCGAGGTTGAGCCCCTGGAGTTTAGGTTTAGTTTTAGTGTATACTCGGGGTTGGAACCCCTGGAGTTTAGGTTTAGTCTTAGTGTATACTCGGGTTTGGAGCCCCTGTAATTTAGGTTTAGTTTTAGTGTATACTCGGGGTTGAGCCCCTGGAGTTTAGGTTTAGTCTTAGTGTATACTCGGGTTTGGAGCCCCTGGAGTTTAGTTTTAGTATACATTCGGGGTTGGAGCCTCTGGAGTTTAGGTTTAGTTTTAGTGGATACTCGGGGTTGGAGCCCCTGGCATTTTGGTTTGGTTTTAGTGTATACTCGGGGATGGAGCCCCTAGAGTTTAGGTTTAATTTTAGTGTATACTCGGGGATGGAGCCCTTGGAGTTTAGGTTTAGTTTTAATGTATACTCGGGGTCAGAGCCCCTGGTGTTTAGGTTTAGTTTTAGTCTTTACTTGGGGTTGGAACCCATGGAGTTTAGTTTTAGTATATACTCCCCGTTAGAGCCCCTGGAGTTTAGGTTTAGTTTTAGTGTATACTCGGGGTTGGAGCCCCGGTGTTTCGGTTTAGTTTTAGTGTATATTCGGGGTTGGAACCCCTGGAGTTTAGGTTTAATTTTAGTGTATACACTGGGTTGGTGCCCCTGGAGTTTAGGTTTAGTTTTAGTGAATATTCGGGTTGGAGCCCCTGGAGTTTAGTTTAGTTTTAGTGTACACTTCGGGTTGGAGCCCCTGGAGTTTAGGTTCAGTTTTAGTGTATACTCGGGGTTGGAGCCCCTGGAGTTTAGGTTTAGTTTCAGTGTACACTTGGGGTTAGAGCCTCTGGAGTTTAGTTTTAATATATACTCGGGTTTGGAGCCCCTGGAAATTAGCTTTAGTTTTAGTGTATACTCTGGGTTGAGCCCCTGGAGTTTAGTTTTAGTATATACTTGGGTTTGGAGCCCCTGGCGTTTAGGTTTAGTTTTGGTGTATTCTCTGGGTTGGAGCCTCTGGAGTTTAGGTTTAGTTTTAGTGTATACTCGGGGTTAGAGCCTCTGGAGTTTAGTTTTAGTATATACTCGGGTTTGGAGCCCCTGGCGTTTAGGTTTAGTTTTAGTGAATATTCGAGGTTGGAGCCCCTGGAGATTAGGTTTAGTTTTAGTGTACACATGGGGTTGGAGCCCCTGGAGTTTAGGTTTAGTTTTAGTGTATACTCGGGGTTGGAGCCCCTGGAGTTTAGGTTTAGTTTTAGTATATACTCGGTGTTGGAGCCCCTGGAGTTTAGGTTTAATTTTAGTGTATACTCGGGGATGGAGCCCTTGGAGTTTAGGTTTAGTTTTAGTGTATACTTGGGGTTGGAGCCACTGGAGTTTAGGTTTAGTTTTAGTGTATACTTGGGGTTAGAGCCTCTGGAGTTTAGTTTTAGTATATACTTGGGTTTGGAGCCCCTGGCGTTTAGGTTTAGTTTTAGTGTATACTCTGGGTTGGAGCCCCTAGAGTTTAGGTTTAATTTTAGTGTATACTCGGGGATGGAGCCCTTGGAGTTTAGGTTTAGTTTTAGTGTATACTTGGGGTTGGAGCCACTGGAGTTTAGGTTTAGTTTTAGTGTATACTTGGGGTTGGAGCCCCTGGTGTTTCGGTTTAGTTTTAGTGTATACTCGGGGTTGGAGCCCCTTGAGTTTAGGTTTAGTTTTAGTTTATATTCGGGGTTGGAACCCCTGGAGTTTAGGTTTAATTTTAGTGTATACACTGGGTTGGAGCCCCTGGAGTTTAGGTTTAGTTTTAGTGAATATTTGGGTTTGGAGCCCCTGGAGTTTAGTTTAGTTTTAGTGTACACTTCGGGTTGGAGCCCCTGGAGTTTAGGTTTAGTTTTAGTGTATACTCGGGGTTGGAGCCCCTGGAGTTTAGGTTTAGTTTCAGTGTACACTTGGGGTTAGAGCCTCTGGAGTTTTGTTTTAATATATACTCGGGTTTGGAGCCCCTGGAAATTAGCTTTAGTTTTAGTGTATACTCTGGGTTGAGCCCCTGGAGTTTAGTTTTAGTATATACTTGGGTTTGGAGCCCCTGGCGTTTAGGTTTAGTTTTGGTGTATTCTCTGGGTTGGAGCCTCTGGAGTTTAGGTTTAGTTTTAGTGTATACTTGGGGTTAGAGCCTCTGGAGTTTAGTTTTAGTATATACTCGGGTTTGGAGCCCCTGGCGTTTAGGTTTAGTTTTAGTGAATATTCGAGGTTGGAGCCCCTGGAGATTAGGTTTAGTTTTAGTGTACACATGGGGTTGGAGCCCCTGGAGTTTAGGTTTAGTTTTAGTGTATACTCGGGGTTGGAGCCCCTGGAGTTTAGGTTTAGTTTTAGTGTACACTTGGGGTTGGAGCCCCTGGAGTTTAGGTTTAGTTTTAGTATATACTCGGTGTTGGAGCCCCTGGAGTTTAGGTTTAATTTTAGTGTATACTCGGGGATGGAGCCCTTGGAGTTTAGGTTTAGTTTTAGTGTATACTTGGGGTTGGAGCCACTGGAGTTTAGGTTTAGTTTTAGTGTATACTTGGGGTTAGAGCCTCTGGAGTTTAGTTTTAGTATATACTTGGGTTTGGAGCCCCTGGCGTTTAGGTTTAGTTTTAGTGTATACTCTGGGTTGGAGCCCCTAGAGTTTAGGTTTAATTTTAGTGTATACTCGGGGATGGAGCCCTTGGAGTTTAGGTTTTGTTTTATTGTATACTTGGGGTTGGAGCCACTGGAGTTTAGGTTTAGTTTTAGTGTATACTTGGGGTTGGAACCCCTGGAGTTTAGTTTTAGTATATACTTGGGTTTGGAGCCCCTGGCGTTTAGGTTTAGTTTTGGTGTATTCTCTGTGTTGGAGCCTCTGGAGTTTACGTTTAGTTTTAGTGTATACTCGGTGTTAGAGCCTCTGGAGTTTAGTTTTAGTGTATACTCGGGTTTGGAGCCCCTGGCGTTTAGGTTTAGTTTTAGTGTATACTCTGGGTTGGAGCCCCTGGAGTTTAGGTTTAGTTTTAGTGAATATTCGGGGTTGGAGCCCCTGGAGTTTAGGTTTAGTTTTAGTGTACACTTGGGGTTGGAGCCCCTGGAGTTTAGGTTTAGTTTCAGTGTATACTCGGGGTTGGAGCCCCTGGAGTTTAGGTTTAGTTTTAGTGTAAACTTGTGGTTGGAGCCCCTGGAGTTTAGGTTTAGTTTTAGTATATACTCGGGGTTGGAGCCCCTGGAATTTAGGTTTAGTTTTAGTGTATACTCGGGGTTGAGCCCCTGGAAATTAGCTTTAGTTTTAGTGTATACTCGGGGTTGAGCCCCTGGAGTTTAGTTTTAGTATATACTTGGGTTTGGAGCCCCTGGCGTTTAGGTTTAGTTTTGGTGTATTCTCTGGGTTGGAGCCTCTGGAGTTTAGGTTTAGTTTTAGTGTATACTCGGGGTTAGAGCCTCTGGAGTTTAGTTTTAGTATATACTCGGGTTTGGAGCCCCTGGCGTTTAGGTTTAGTTTTAGTGAATATTCGAGGTTGGAGCCCCTGGAGATTAGGTTTAGTTTTAGTGTACACATGGGGTTGGAGTCCCTGGAGTTTAGGTTTAGTTTTAGTGTATACTCGGGGTTGGAGCCCCTGGAGTTTAGGTTTAGTTTTAGTGTACACTTGGGGTTGGAGCCCCTGGAGTTTAGGTTTAGTTTTAGTATATACTCGGTGTTGGAGCCCCTGGAGTTTAGGTTTAATTTTAGTGTATACTCGGGGATGGAGCCCTTGGAGTTTAGGTTTAGTTTTAGTGTATACTTGGGGTTGGAGCCACTGGAGTTTAGGTTTAGTTTTAGTGTATACTTGGGGTTAGAGCCTCTGGAGTTTAGTTTTAGCATATACTTGGGTTTGGAGCCCCTGGCGTTTAGGTTTAGTTTTAGTGTATACTCTGGGTTGGAGCCCCTAGAGTTTAGGTTTAATTTTAGTGTATACTCGGGGATGGAGCCCTTGGAGTTTAGGTTTAGTTTTAGTGTATACTTGGGGTTGGAGCCACTGGAGTTTAGGTTTAGTTTTAGTGTATACTTGGGGTTGGAACCCCTAGAGTTTAGTTTTAGTATGTACTTGGTTTTGGAGCCCCTGGCGTTTAGGTTTAGTTTTCGTGTATTCTCTGGGTTGGAGCCTCTGGACTTTAGGTTTAGTTTTAGTGTATACTCGGTGTTAGTGCCTCTGGAGTTTAGTTTTAGTGTATACTCGGGTTTGGAGCCCCTGGCGTTTAGGTTTAGTTTTAGTGTATACTCTGGGTTGGAGCCCCTGGAGTTTAGGTTTAGTTTTAGTGAATATTCGGGGTTGGAGCCCCTGGAGTTTAGTTTAGTTTTAGTGTACACTTGGGGTTGGAGCCCCTGGCGTTTCGGTTTAGTTTTAGTGTATACTCTGGGTTGGTGCCCTTGGAGTTTAGGTTTAGTTTTAGTGAATATTCGGGGTTGGAGCCCCTGGAGTTTAGTTTAGTTTTAGTGTACACTTGGGGTTGGAGCCCCTGGAGTTTAGGTTTAGTTTCAGTGTATACTCGGGGTTGGAGCCCCTGGAGTTTAGGTTTAGTTTTAGTGTAAACTTGTGGTTGGAGCCCCTGGAGTTTAGGTTTAGTTTTAGTATATACTCGGGGTTGGAGCCCCTGGAATTTAGGTTTAGTTTTAGTGTATACTCGGGGTTGAGCCCCTGGAGTTTCGGTTTAGTTTTAGTGTATACTCGGGGTTGGAACCCCTGGAGTTTAGGTTTAGTCTTAGTGTATACTCGGGTTTAGAGCCCCTGGAATTTAGGTTTAGTTTTAGTGTATACTCGGGGTTGAGCCCCTGGAGTTTAGGTTTAGTTTTAGTGTATACTCGGGGTTGGAACCCCTGGAGTTTAGGTTTAGTTTTAGTGTACACTCGGGGTTGAGCCCCTGGAGTTTAGTTTTAGTATATACTTGGGTTTGGAGCCCCTGGCGTTTAGGTTTAGTTTTGGTGTATTCTCTGGGTTGGAGCCTCTGGATTTAGGTTTAGTTTTAGTGTATACTCAGGGTTAGAGCCTCTGGAGTTTAGTTTTAGTATATACTCGGGTTTGGAGCCCCTGGCGTTTAGGTTTAGTTTTAGTGAATATTCGAGGTTGGAGCCCCTCGAGTTTAGGTTTAGTTTTAGAGTACACATGGGGTTTGAGCCCCTGGAGTTTAGGTTTACTTTTAGTGTATACTCGGGGTTGGAGCCCCTGGAGTTTAGGTTTAGTTTTAGTATATACTCAGTGTTGGAGCCCCTGGAGTTTAGGTTTAATTTTAGTGTATACTAGGGTTTGGAGCCCTTGGGGTTTAGGTTTAGTTTTAGTGTATACTTGGGGTTGGAGCCACTGGAGTTTAGGTTTAGTTTTAGTGTATACTTGGGGTTAGAGCCTCTGGAGTTTAGTTTTAGTATATACTCGGGTTTGGAGCCCCTGGCGTTTAGGTTTAGTTTTAGTGTATACTCTGGGTTGGAGCCCCTAGAGTTTAGGTTTAATTTTAGTGTATACTCGGGGATGGAGCCCTTGGAGTTTAGGTTTAGTTTTAGTGTATACTTGGGGTTGGAGCCACTGGAGTTTAGGTTTAGTTTTAGTGTATACTTGGGGTTGGAACCTCTGGAGTTTAGTTTTAGTATATACTTGGGTTTGGAGCCCCTGGCGTTTAGGTTTAGTTTTGGTGTATTCTCTGGGTTGGAGCCTCTGGAGTTTAGGTTTAGTTTTAGTGTATACTCGGTGTTAGAGCCTCTGGAGTTTAGTTTTAGTGTATACTCGGGTTTGGAGCCCCTGGCGTTTAGGTTTAGTTTTAGTGTATACTCTGGTTTGGAGTCCCTGGAGTTTAGGTTTAGTTTTAGTGAATATTCGGGGTTGGAGCCCCTGGAGTTTAGTTTAGTTTTAGTGTACACTTGGGGTTGGAGCCCCTGGAGTTTAGGTTTAGTTTCAGTGTATACTCGGGGTTGGAGCCCCTGGAGTTTAGGTTTAGTTTTAGTGTACACTTGGGGTTGGAGCCCCTGGAGTTTAGGTTTAGTTTTAGTTTATACTCGGGTTTGGAGCCCCTGGAATTTAGGTTTAGTTTTCGTGTATACTCGGGGTTGAGCCCCTGGAGTTTAGGTTTAGTTTTAGTGTATACTCGGGGTTGGAACCCCTGGAGTTTAGGTTTAGTCTTAGTGTATACTCGGGTTTGGAGCCCCTGGAATTTAGGTTTAGTTTTAGTGTATACTCGGGGTTGAGCCCCTGGAGTTTAGGTTTAGTCTTAGTGTATACTCGGGTTTGGAGCCCCTGGAGTTTTGTTTTAGTATACATTCGGGGTTGGAGCCTCTGGAGTTTAGGTTTAGTTTTAGTGGATACTCGGGGTTGGAGCCCCTGGCATTTAGGTTTGGTTTTAGTGTATACTCGGGGATGGAGCCCCTAGAGTTTAGGTTTAATTTTAGTGTATACTCGGGGATGGAGCCCTTGGTGTTTAGGTTTAGTTTTAATGTATACTCGGGGTCGGAGCCCCTGGTGTTTAGGTTTAGTTTTAGTCTTTACTTGGGGTTGGAACCCATGGAGTTTAGTTTTAGTATATACTCCCCGTTAGAGCCCCTGGAGTTTAGGTTTAGTTTTAGTGTATACTCGGGGTTGGAGCCCCTGGTGTTTCGGTTTAGTTTTAGTGTATACTCGGGGTTGGAGCCCCTTGAGTTTAGGTTTAGTTTTAGTGTATATTCGGGGTTGGAACCCCTGGAGTTTAGGTTTAATTTTAGTGTATACACTGGGTTGGAGCCCCTGGAGTTTAGGTTTAGTTTTAGTGAATATTCGGGGTTGGAGCCCCTGGAGTTTAGTTTAGTTTTAGTGTACACTTCGGGTTGGAGCCCCTGGAGTTTCGGTTTAGTTTTAGTGTATACTCGGGGTTGGAGCCCCTGGAGTTTAGGTTTAGTTTCAGTGTACACTTGGGGTTCGAGCCTCTGGAGTTTAGTTTTAATATATACTCGGGTTTGGATCCCCTGGAAATTAGCTTTAGTTTTAGTGTATACTCTGGGTTTAGCCCCTGGAGTTTAGTTTTAGTATATACTTTGGTTTGGAGCCCCTGGCGTTTAGGTTTAGTTTTGGTGTATTCTCTGGGTTGGAGCCTCTGGAGTTTAGGTTTAGTTTTAGTGTATACCCGGGGTTAGAGCCTCTGGAGTTTAGTTTTAGTATATACTCGGGTTTGGAGCCCCTGGCGTTTAGGTTTAGTTTTAGTGAATATTCGAGGTTGGAGCCCCTGGAGTTTAGGTTTAGTTTTAGTGTACACTTGGGGTTGGAGCCCCTGGAGTTTAGGTTTAGTTTTAGTATATACTCGGTGTTGGAGCCCCTGGAGTTTAGGTTTAATTTTAGTGTATACTCGGGGATGGACCCCTTGGAGTTTAGGTTTAGTTTTAGTGTATACTTGGGGTTGGAGCCACTGGAGTTTAGGTTTTGTTTTAGTGTATACTTGGGGTTGGAACCTCTGGAGTTTAGTTTTAGTATATACTTGGGTTTGGAGCCCCTGGCGTTTAGGTTTAGTTTTGGTGTATTCTCTGTGTTGGAGCCTCTGGAGTTTAGGTTTAGTTTTAGTGTATACTCGGTGTTAGAGCCTCTGGAGTTTAGTTTTAGTGTATACTCGGGTTTGGAGCCCCTGCCGTTTAGGTTTAGTTTTAGTGTATACTCTGGTTTGGAGTCCCAGGAGTTTAGGTTTAGTTTTAGTGAATATTCGGGGTTGGAGCCCCTGGAGTTTAGTTTAGTTTTAGTGTACACTTGGGGTTGGAGCCCCTGGAGTTTAGGTTTAGTTTCAGTGTATACTCGGGGTTGGAGCCCCTGGAATTTAGGTTTAGTTTTCGTGTATACTCGGGGTTGAGCCCCTGGAGTTTAGGTTTAGTTTTAGTGTATACTCGGGGTTGGAACCCCTGGAGTTTAGGTTTAGTCTTAGTGTATACTCGGGTTTGGAGCCCCTGGAATTTAGGTTTAGTTTTAGTGTATACTCGGGGTTGAGCCCCTGGAGTTTAGGTTTAGTCTTAGTGTATACTCGGGTTTGGAGCCCCTGGAGTTTAGTTTTAGTATACATTCGGGGTTGGAGCCTCTGGAGTTTAGGTTTAGTTTTAGTGGATACTCGGGGTTGGAGCCCCTGGCATTTAGGTTTGGTTTTAGTGTATACTCGGGGATGGAGCCCCTAGAGTTTAGGTTTAATTTTAGTGTATACTCGGGTTTGGAGCCCCTGGCGTTTAGGTTTAGTTTTAGTGTATACTCTGGGTTGGTGCCCCTGGAGTTTAGGTTTAGTTTTAGTGAATAGTCGGGGTTGGAGCCCCTGGAGTTTAGTTTAGTTTTAGTGTACACTTGGGGTTGGAGCCCCTGGAGTTTAGGTTTAGTTTCAGTGTATACTCGGGGTTGGAGCCCCTGGAGTTTAGGTTTAGTTTTAGTGTAAACTTGTGGTTGGAGCCCCTGGAGTTTAGGTTTAGTTTTAGTATATACTCGGGGTTGGAGCCCCTGGAATTTAGGTTTAGTTTTAGTGTATACTCGGGGTTGAGCCCCTGGAAATTAGCTTTAGTTTTAGTGTATACTCGGGGTTGAGCCCCTGGAGTTTAGTTTTAGTATATACTTGGGTTTGGAGCCCCTGGCGTTTAGGTTTAGTTTTGGTGTATTCTCTGGGTTGGAGCCTCTGGAGTTTAGGTTTAGTTTTAGTGTATACTCGGGGTTAGAGCCTCTGGAGTTTAGTTTTAGTATATACTCGGGTTTGGAGCCCCTGGCGTTTAGGTTTAGTTTTAGTGAATATTCGAGGTTGGAGCCCCTGGAGATTAGGTTTAGTTTTAGTGTACACATGGGGTTGGAGCCCCTGGAGTTTCGGTTTAGTTTTAGTGTATACTCGGGGTTGGAGCCCCTGGAGTTTAGGTTTAGTTTTAGTGTACACTTGGGGTTGGAGCCCCTGGAGTTTAGGTTTATTTTTAGTATATACTCGGTGTTGGAGCCCCTGGAGTTTAGGTTTAATTTTAGTGTATACTCGGGGATGGAGCCCTTGGAGTTTAGGTTTAGTTTTAGTGTATACTTGGGGTTGGAGCCACTGGAGTTTAGGTTTAGTTTTAGTGTATACTTGGGGTTAGAGCCTCTGGAGTTTAGTTTTAGTATATACTTGGGTTTGGAGCCCCTGGCATTTAGGTTTAGTTTTAGTGTATACTCTGGGTTGGAGCCCCTAGAGTTTAGGTTTAATTTTAGTGTATACTCGGGGATGGAGCCCTTGGAGTTTAGGTTTAGTTTTAGTGTATACTTGGGGTTGGAGCCACTGGAGTTTAGGTTTAGTTTTAGTGTATACTTGGGGTTGGAACCCCTAGAGTTTAGTTTTAGTATGTACTTGGGTTTGGAGCCCCTGGCGTTTAGGTTTAGTTTTGGTGTATTCTCTGGGTTGGAGCCTCTGGACTTTAGGTTTAGTTTTAGTGTATACTCGGTGTTAGTGCCTCTGGAGTTTAGTTTTAGTGTATACTCGGGTTTGGAGCCCCTGGCTTTTAGGTTTAGTTTTAGTGTATACTCTGGGTTGGAGCCCCTGGAGTTTAGTTTTAGTTTTAGTGAATATTCGGGGTTGGAGCCCCTGGAGTTTAGTTTAGTTTTAGTGTACACTTGGGGTTGGAGCCCCTGGAGTTTAGGTTTAGTTTCAGTGTATACTCGGGGTTGGAGCCCCTGGAGTTTAGGTTTAGTTTTAGTGTAAACTTGTGGTTGGAGCCCCTGGAGTTTAGGTTTAGTTTTAGTATATACTCGGGGTTGGAGCCCCTGGAATTTAGGTTTAGTTTTAGTGTATACTCGGGGTTGAGCCCCTGGAGTTTAGGTTTAGTTTTAGTGTATACTCGGGGTTGGAACCCCTGGAGTTTAGGTTTAGTCTTAGTGTATACTCGGGTTTGGAGCCCCTGGAATTTAGGTTTAGTTTTAGTGTATACTCGGGGTTGAGCCCCTGGAGTTTAGGTTTAGTTTTAATGTACACTTGGGGTTGGAGCCCCTGGAATTTAGGTTTAGTTTAAGTGTATACTCAGGGTTGAGCCCCTGGAGTTTAGGTTTAGTTTTAGTGTATACTCGGGGTTGAGCCCCTGGAGTTTAGGTTTAGTCTTAGTGTATACTCGGGTTTGGAGCCCTTGGAGTTTAGTTTTAGTATACATTCGGGGTTGGAGCCTCTGGAGTTTAGGTTTAGTTTTAGTGGATACTCGGGGTTGCAGCCCCTGGAGTGTAGGTTTAGTTTTAGTATATGCTCGAGGTTGGAGCCCCTGGAATTTAGGTTTAGTGTTAGTGTGTATTCGGGGTTGCAGCCCCTTGAGTTTAGGTTTAGTTTTAGTGTATACTTGGGTTTGGAGCCCCTGGAGTTTAGTTTTAGTATACATTCGGGGTTGGAGCCTCTGGAGTTTAGGTTTAGTTTTAGTGTATATTCAGGGTTGGAGCCGCTGCAGTTTAGGTTTAGTTTTAGTGTATACTTGGGGTTGGAGCCCCTGGAGTTTAGTTTTAGTATACATTCTGGGTTGGAGCCTCTGGAGTTTAGGTTTAGTTTTAGTGTGTACTCGGGGATGGAGCCCCTAGAGTTTAGGTTTAATTTTAGGGTATACTCGGGGATGGAGCCCTTGGAGTTTAGGTTTAGTTTTAGTGTATACTCGGGGTTGGAGCCCCTGGAGTTTAGGTTTAGTTTTAGTGTATACTTGGGGTTGGAGCCCCTGGAATTTAGGTTTAGTTTAAGTGTATACTCAGGGTTGAGCCCCTGGAGTTTAGGTTTAGTTTTAGTGTATACTCGGGGTTGGAACCCCTGGAGTTTAGGTTTAGTTTTAGTGAATATTCGGGGTTGGAGCCCCTGGAGTTTAGTTTAGTTTTAGTGTACACTTGGGGTTGGAGCCCCTGGAGTTTAGGTTTAGTTTCAGTGTATACTCGGGGTTGGAGCCCCTGGAATTTAGGTTTAGTTTTCGTGTATACTCGGGGTTGAGCCCCTGGAGTTTAGGTTTAGTTTTAGTGTATACTCGGGGTTGGAACCCCTGGAGTTTAGGTTTAGTCTTAGTGTATACTCGGGTTTGGAGCCCCTGGAATTTAGGTTTAGTTTTAGTGTATACTCGGGGTTGAGCCCCTGGAGTTTAGGTTTAGTCTTAGTGTATACTCGGGTTTGGAGCCCCTGGAGTTTAGTTTTAGTATACATTCGGGGTTGGAGCCTCTGGAGTTTAGGTTTAGTTTTAGTGGATACTCGGGGTTGGAGCCCCTGGCATTTAGGTTTGGTTTTAGTGTATACTCGGGGATGGAGCCCCTAGAGTTTAGGTTTAATTTTAGTGTATACTCGGGTTTGGAGCCCCTGGCGTTTAGGTTTAGTTTTAGTGTATACTCTGGGTTGGTGCCCCTGGAGTTTAGGTTTAGTTTTAGTGAATAGTCGGGGTTGGAGCCCCTGGAGTTTAGTTTAGTTTTAGTGTACACTTGGGGTTGGAGCCCCTGGAGTTTAGGTTTAGTTTCAGTGTATACTCGGGGTTGGAGCCCCTGGAGTTTAGGTTTAGTTTTAGTGTAAACTTGTGGTTGGAGCCCCTGGAGTTTAGGTTTAGTTTTAGTATATACTCGGGGTTGGAGCCCCTGGAATTTAGGTTTAGTTTTAGTGTATACTCGGGGTTGAGCCCCTGGAAATTAGCTTTAGTTTTAGTGTATACTCGGGGTTGAGCCCCTGCAGTTTAGTTTTAGTATATACTTGGGTTTGGAGCCCCTGGCGTTTAGGTTTAGTTTTGGTGTATTCTCTGGGTTGGAGCCTCTGGAGTTTAGGTTTAGTTTTAGTGTATACTCGGGGTTAGAGCCTCTGGAGTTTAGTTTTAGTATATACTCGGGTTTGGAGCCCCTGGCGTTTAGGTTTAGTTTTAGTGAATATTCGAGGTTGGAGCCCCTGGAGATTAGGTTTAGTTTTAGTGTACACATGGGGTTGGAGCCCCTGGAGTTTCGGTTTAGTTTTAGTGTATACTCGGGGTTGGAGCCCCTGGAGTTTAGGTTTAGTTTTAGTGTACACTTGGGGTTGGAGCCCCTGGAGTTTAGGTTTATTTTTAGTATATACTCGGTGTTGGAGCCCCTGGAGTTTAGGTTTAATTTTAGTGTATACTCGGGGATGGAGCCCTTGGAGTTTAGGTTTAGTTTTAGTGTATACTTGGGGTTGGAGCCACTGGAGTTTAGGTTTAGTTTTAGTGTATACTTGGGGTTAGAGCCTCTGGAGTTTAGTTTTAGTATATACTTGGGTTTGGAGCCCCTGGCATTTAGGTTTAGTTTTAGTGTATACTCTGGGTTGGAGCCCCTAGAGTTTAGGTTTAATTTTAGTGTATACTCGGGGATGGAGCCCTTGGAGTTTAGGTTTAGTTTTAGTGTATACTTGGGGTTGGAGCCACTGGAGTTTAGGTTTAGTTTTAGTGTATACTTGGGGTTGGAACCCCTAGAGTTTAGTTTTAGTATGTACTTGGGTTTGGAGCCCCTGGCGTTTAGGTTTAGTTTTGGTGTATTCTCTGGGTTGGAGCCTCTGGACTTTAGGTTTAGTTTTAGTGTATACTCGGTGTTAGTGCCTCTGGAGTTTAGTTTTAGTGTATACTCGGGTTTGGAGCCCCTGGCGTTTAGGTTTAGTTTTAGTGTATACTCTGGGTTGGAGCCCCTGGAGTTTAGTTTTAGTTTTAGTGAATATTCGGGGTTGGAGCCCCTGGAGTTTAGTTTAGTTTTAGTGTACACTTGGGGTTGGAGCCCCTGGAGTTTAGGTTTAGTTTCAGTGTATACTCGGGGTTGGAGCCCCTGGAGTTTAGGTTTAGTTTTAGTGTAAACTTGTGGTTGGAGCCCCTGGAGTTTAGGTTTAGTTTTAGTATATACTCGGGGTTGGAGCCCCTGGAATTTAGGTTTAGTTTTAGTGTATACTCGGGGTTGAGCCCCTGGAGTTTAGGTTTAGTTTTAGTGTATACTCGGGGTTGGAACCCCTGGAGTTTAGGTTTAGTCTTAGTGTATACTCGGGTTTGGAGCCCCTGGAATTTAGGTTTAGTTTTAGTGTATACTCGGGGTTGAGCCCCTGGAGTTTAGGTTTAGTTTTAATGTACACTTGGGGTTGGAGCCCCTGGAATTTAGGTTTAGTTTAAGTGTATACTCAGGGTTGAGCCCCTGGAGTTTAGGTTTAGTTTTAGTGTATACTCGGGGTTGAGCCCCTGGAGTTTAGGTTTAGTCTTAGTGTATACTCGGGTTTGGAGCCCTTGGAGTTTAGTTTTAGTATACATTCGGGGTTGGAGCCTCTGGAGTTTAGGTTTAGTTTTAGTGGATACTCGGGGTTGCAGCCCCTGGAGTGTAGGTTTAGTTTTAGTATATGCTCGAGGTTGGAGCCCCTGGAATTTAGGTTTAGTGTTAGTGTGTATTCGGGGTTGCAGCCCCTTGAGTTTAGGTTTAGTTTTAGTGTATACTTGGGTTTGGAGCCCCTGGAGTTTAGTTTTAGTATACATTCGGGGTTGGAGCCTCTGGAGTTTAGGTTTAGTTTTAGTGTATATTCAGGGTTGGAGCCGCTGCAGTTTAGGTTTAGTTTTAGTGTATACTTGGGGTTGGAGCCCCTGGAGTTTAGTTTTAGTATACATTCTGGGTTGGAGCCTCTGGAGTTTAGGTTTAGTTTTAGTGTGTACTCGGGGATGGAGCCCCTAGAGTTTAGGTTTAATTTTAGGGTATACTCGGGGATGGAGCCCTTGGAGTTTAGGTTTAGTTTTAGTGTATACTCGGGGTTGGAGCCCCTGGAGTTTAGGTTTAGTTTTAGTGTATACTTGGGGTTGGAGCCCCTGGAATTTAGGTTTAGTTTAAGTGTATACTCAGGGTTGAGCCCCTGGAGTTTAGGTTTAGTTTTAGTGTATACTCGGGGTTGGAACCCCTGGAGTTTAGGTTTAGTTTTAGTGTATACTCGGGTTTGGAGCCCCTGGAGTTTAGTTTTAGTATACATTCAGGGTTAGAGCCTCTGGAGTTTAGGTTTAGTTTTAGTGGATACTCGGGGTTGGAGCCCCTGGAATTTAGGTTTGGTTTTAGTGTAAACGCGGGGATGGAGCCCCTAGAGTTTAGGTTTAATTTTAGTGTATACTCGGGGATGGAGCCCTTGGAGTTTAGGTTCAGTTTTAGCGTATACTCGGGGTTGGAGCCCCTGGAGTTTAGGTTTACTTTTAGTGTATACTTGGGGTTGGAACCCATGGAGTTTAGTTTTAGTATATACTCTGGGTTGGAGCCCCTGGAGTTTAGGTTTAGTTTTAGTGTATATTCGGGGTTGGAACCCCTGGAGTTTAGTTTTAGTATATACTTGGGTTTGGAGCCCCTGGCGTTTAGGTTTAGTTTTGGTGTATTCTCTGGGTTGGAGCCCCTGGAGTTTAGGTTTAGTTTTAGTGAATATTCGGGGTTAGAGCCCCTGGAGTTTAGTTTAGTTTTAGTGTACACTTGGGGTTGGAGCCCCTGGAGTTTAGGTTTAGTTTTAGTGTATACTCGGGGTTGGAGCCCCTGGAGTTTAGGTTTAGTTTTAGTGTACACTTGGGGTTTGGATCCCCTGGAGTTTAGGTTTAGTTTTAGTATATACTCAGGGTTGGAGCCCCTGAAGTTTAGGTTTAGTTTTAGTGTATACTTGGGGTTGGAGCCACTGGAGTTTAGGTTTAGTTTTAGTGTATACTTGGGGTTGGAACCCCTGGAGTTTAGTTTTAGTATATACTTGGGTTTGGAGCCCCTGGCGTTTAGGTTTAGTTTTGGTGTATACTCGGGGTTGGAGCCCCTGGAGTTTAGGTTTTTTTTTAGTGTATACTTGGGGTTGGAGCCCCTGGAGTTTAGGTTTAGTTTAAGTGAATATTCGGGGTTGGAGCCCCTGGAGTTTAGTTTATTTTTAGTGTACACTTGGGGTTGGAGCCCCTGGAGTTTAGGTTTAGTTTTAGTGTATACTCGGGGTTGGAGCCCCTGGAGTTTAGGTTTAGTTTTAGTGTACACTTGGGGTTGGAGTCCCTGGAGTTTAGGTTTAGTTTTAGTATATACTCGGGGTTGGAGCCCCTGGAATTTAGGTTTAGTTTTAGTGTATACTCGGGGTTGAGCCCCTGGAGTTTAGGTTTAGTATTAGTGTATACTCGGGGTTGGAACCCCTGGAGTTTAGGTTTAGTTTTAGTGTATACTCGGGGTTGGAGCCCCTGGAGTTTAGGTTTAGTTTTAGTGTACACTTGGGGTTTGGATCCCCTGGAGTTTAGGTTTAGTTTTAGTCTTTACTTGGGGCTGGAACCCATGGAGTTTAGTTTTAGTATATACTCTGGGTTAGAGCCCCTGGAGGTTAGGTTTAGTTTTAGTGTATACTCGGGGTTGGAGCCCCTGGTGTTTCGGTTTTGTTTTAGAGTATACTCGGGGTTGGAGCCCCTTGAGTTTAGGTTTAGTTTTACTGTATATTCGGGGTTGGAACCCCTGGAGTTTAGGTTTAATTTTAGTGTATACTCTGGGTTGGAGCCCCTGGAGTTTAGGTTTAGTTTTTGTGAATATTCGGGGTTGGAGCCCCTGGAGTGTAGTTTATTTTTAGTGTACACTTCGGGTTGGAGGCCCTGGAGTTTAGGTTTAGTTTTAGTGTATCCTCGGGGTTGGAGCCCCTGGAGTTTAGGTTTAGTTTTAGTGTACACTCGGGGTTAAGCCCCTGGAGTTTAGTTTTAGTATATACTTGGGTTTGGAGCCCCTGGCGTTTAGGTTTAGTTTTGGTGTATTCTCTGGGTTGGAGCCTCTGGAGTTTAGGTTTAGTTTTAGTGTATACTCGGGGTTAGAGCCTCTGGAGTTTAGTTTTAGTATATACTCGGGTTTGGAGCCCCTGGCGTTTAGGTTTAGTTTTAGTGTATACTCTGGGTTGGAGCCCCTGGAGTTTAGGTTTAGTTTTAGTGAATATTCGAGATTGGAGCCCCTGGAGTTTAGGTTTAGTTTTAGTGTTCACATGGGGTTGGAGCCCCTGGAGTTTAGGTTTAGTTTTAGTGTATACTCGGGGTTGGAGCCCCTGGAGTTTAGGTTTAATTTTAGTGCATACTCGGGGATGGAGCCCTTGGACTTTAGGTTTAGTTTTAGTGTATACTTGGGGTTGGAGCCACTGGAGTTTAGGTTTAGTTTTAGTGTATACTTGGGGTTAGAGCTTCTGGAGTTTAGTTTTAGTATATACTTGGGTTTGGAGCCCCTGGCGTTTAGGTTTAGTTTTAGTGTATACTCTGGGTTGGAGCCCCTAGAGTTTAGGTTTAATTTTAGTGTATACTCGGGGATGGAGCCCTTGGAGTTTAGGTTTAGTTTTAGTGTATACTTGGGGTTGGAGCCACTGGAGTTTAGGTTTCGTTTTAGTGTATACTTGGGGTTGGAACCCCTAGAGTTTCGTTTTAGTATGTACTTGGGTTTGGAGCCCCTGGCGTTTAGGTTTAGTTTTGGTGTATTCTCTGGTTTGGAGCCTCTGGACTTTAGGTTTAGTTTTAGTGTATACTCGGTGTTAGTGCCTCTGGAGTTTAGTTTTAGTGTATACTCGGGTTTGGAGCCCCTGGCGTTTAGGTTTAGTTTTAGTGTATACTCTGGGTTGGAGCCCCTGGAGTTTAGGTTTAGTTTTAGTGAATATTCGGGGTTGGAACCCCTGGAGTTTAGTTTAGTTTTAGTGTAGACTTGGGGTTGGAGCCCCTGGAGTTTAGGTTTAGTTTCAGTGTATACTCGGGGCTGGAGCCCCTGGAGTTTAGGTTTAGTTTTAGTGTAAACTTGTGGTTGGAGCCCCTGGAGTTTAGGTTTAGTTTTAGTATATACTCGGGGTTGGAGCCCCTGGAATTTAGGTTTAGTTTTAGTGTATACTCGGGGTTGAGCCCCTGGAGTTTAGGTTTAGTTTTAGTGTATACTCGGGGTTGGAACCCCTGGAGTTTAGGTTTAGTCTTAGTGTATACTCGGGTTTGGAGCCCCTGGAATTTAGGTTTAGTTTTAGTGTATACTCGGGGTTGAGCCCCTGGAGTTTAGGTTTAGTTTTAGTGTATGCTCGGGGTTGGAACCCCTGGAGTTTAGGTTTAGTCTTAGTGTATACTCGGGTTTGGAGCCCCTGGAGTTTAGTTTTAGTATACATTCGGGGTTGGAGCCTCTGGAGTTTAGGTTTAGTTTTAGTGGATACTCGGGGATGGACTCCCTGGAGTGTAGGTTTAGTTTTAGTATATGCTCGAGGTTGGAGCCCCTGGAGTTTAGGTTTAGTTTTAGTGTATATTCGGGGTTGCAGCCCCTTGAGTTTAGGTTTAGTTTTAGTGTATACTTGGGTTTGGAGCCCCTGGAGTTTAGTTTTAGTATACATTCGGGGTTGGAGCCTCTGGAGTTTAGGTTTAGTTTTAGTGTATATTCAGGGTTGGAGCCGCTGCAGTTTAGGTTTAGTTTTAGTGTATACTTGGGGTTGGAGCCCCTGGAGTTTAGTTTTAGTATACATTCTGGGTTGGAGCCTCTGGAGTTTAGGTTTAGTTTTAGTGTATACTCGGGGATGGAGCCCCTAGAGTTTAGGTTTAATTTTAGGGTATACTCGGGGATGGAGCCCTTGGAGTTTAGGTTTAGTTTTAGTGTATACTCGGGGTTGGAGCCCCTGGAGTTTAGGTTTAGTTTTAGTGTATACTTGGGGTTGGAGCCCCTGGAATTTAGGTTTAGTTTAAGTGTATACTCAGGGTTGAGCCCCTGGAGTTTAGGTTTAGTTTTAGTGTATACTCGGGGTTGGAACCCCTGGAGTTTAGGTTTAGTTTTAGTGTATACTCGGGGATGGAGCCCTTGGAGTTTAGGTTCAGTTTTAGTGTATACTCGGGGTTGGAGCCCCTGGAGTTTAGGTTTAGTTTTAGTGTATACTTGGGGTTGGAACCCATGGAGTTTAGTTTTAGTATATACTCTGGGTTGGAGCCCCTGGAGTTTAGGTTTAGTTTTAGTGTATATTCGGGGTTGGAACCCCTGGAGTTTAGTTTTAGTATATACTTGGTTTTGGAGTCCCTGGCGTTTAGGTTTAGTTTTGGTGTATTCTCTGGGTTGGAGCCCCTGGAGTTTAGGTTTAGTTTTAGTGAATATTCGGGGTTAGAGCCCCTGGAGTTTAGTTTAGTTTTAGTGTACACTTGGGGGTTGGAGCCCCTGGAGTTTAGGTTTAGTTTTAGTGTATACTCGGGGTTGGAGCCCCTGGAGTTTAGGTTTAGTTTTAGTGTACACTTGGGTTTGGATCCCCTGGAGTTTAGGTTTAGTTTTAGTATATACTCGGGGTTGAGCCCCTGGAGTTTAGGTTTAGTATTAGTGTATACTCGGGGTTGGAACCCCTGGAGTTTAGGTTTAGTTTTAGTGTATACTTGGGTTTGGAGCCCCTGGAGTTTAGTTTTAGTATACATTCGGGGTTGGAGCCCCTGGAGTTTAGTTTATTTTTAGTGCACACTTCGGGTTGCAGGCCCTGGAGTTTAGGTTTAGTTTTAGTGTATCCTCGGGGTTGGAGCCCCTGGAGTTTAGGTTTAGTTTTAGTGTACACTCGGGGTTGAGCCCCTGGAGTTTAGTTTTAGTATATACTTGGGTTTGGAGCCCCTGGCGTTTAGGTTTAGTTTTGGTGTATTCTCTGGGTTGGAGCCTCTGGAGTTTAGGTTTAGTTTTAGTGTATACTCGGGGTTAGAGCCTCTGGAGTTTAGTTTTAGTATTTACTCGGGTTTGGAGCCCCTGGCGTTTAGGTTTAGTTTTAGTGTATACTCTGGGTTGGAGCCCCTGGAGTTTAGGTTTAGTTTTAGTGAATATTCGAGATTGGAGCCCCTGGAGTTTAGGTTTAGTTTTAGTGTACACATGGGGTTGGAGCCCCTGGAGTTTAGGTTTAGTTTTAGTGCATACTCGGGGTTGGAGCCCCTGGAGTTTAGGTTTAGTTTTAGTGTACACTTGGGGTTGGAGCCCCTGGAGTTTAGGTTTAGTTTTAGTATATACTCGGTGTTGGAGCCCCTGGAGTTTAGGTTTAATTTTAGTGTATACTCGTGGATGGAGCCCTTGGAGTTTAGGTTTAGTTTTAGTGTATACTTGGGGTTGGAGCCACTGGAGTTTAGGTTTAGTTTTAGTGTATACTTGGGGTTAGAGCCTCTGGAGTTTAGTTTTAGTATATACTCGGGTTTGGAGCCCCTGGCGTTTAGGTTTAGTTTTGGTGTATTCTCTGGGTTGGAGCCTCTGGAGTTTAGGTTTAGTTTTAGTGTATACTCGGTGTTAGAGCCTCTGGAGTTTAGTTTTAGTGTATACTCTGGTTTGGAGTCCCTGGAGTTTAGGTTTAGTTTTAGTGAATATTCGGGGTTGGAGCCCCTGGAGTTTCGTTTAGTTTTAGTGTACACTTGGGGTTGGAGCCCCTGGAGTTTAGGTTTAGTTTCAGTGTATACTTGGGGTTGGAGCCCCTGGAGTTTAGGTTTAGTTTTAGTGTACCCTTGGGGTTGGAGCCCCTGGAGTTTAGGTTTAGTTTTAGTATATACTCGGGGTTGGAGCCCCTGGAATTTAGGTTTTATTTTAGTGTATACTCGGGGTTGAGCCCCTGGAGTTTAGGTTTAGTTTTAGTGTATACTCGGGGTTGGAACCCCTGGAGTTTAGGTTTAGTCTTAGTGTATACTCGGGTTTGGAGCCCCTGGAGTTTAGTTTTAGTATACATTCGGGGTTGGAGCCTCTGGAGTTTAGGTTTAGTTTTAGTGGATACTCGGGGTTGGAGCCCCTGGCATTTAGGTTTGTTTTTAGTGTATACTCGGGGATGGAGCCCCTAGAGTTTAGGATTAATTTTAGTGTATACTCGGGGATGGAGCCCTTGGAGTTTAGGTTTAATTTTAATGTATACTCGGGTTCGGAGCCACAGGAGTTTAGGTTTAGTTTTAGTCTTTACTTGGGTTTGGAACCCATAGAGTTTAGTTTTAGTATATACTCTGGGTTAGAGCCCCTGGAGTTTAGGTTTAGTTTTAGTGTATACTCGGGGTTGGAGCCCCTGATGTTTAGGTTTTGTTTTAGTGTATACTCGGGATTGGAGCCCCTTGAGTTGAGGTTTAGTTTTAGTGTATATTCGGGGTTGGAACCCCTGGAGTTTAGGTTTAATTTTAGTGTATACTCTGGGTTGGAGCCCCTGGAGTTTAGGTTTAGTTTTACTGAATATTCGGGGTTGGAGCCCCTGGAGTTTAGTTTAGTTTTAGTGTACACTTCGGGTTGGAGGCCCTGGAGTTTAGGTTTAGTTTTAGTGTATACTCGGGGTTGGAGCCCCTGGAGTTTAGGTTTAGTTTTAGTGTACACTTGGGGTTAGAGCCTCTGGAGTTTAGTTTTAATATATCCTCGGGTTTGGAGCCCCTGGAATTTAGCTTTAGTTTTAGTGTATACTCGGGGTTGAGCCCCTAGCGTTTAGTTTTAGTATATACTTGGGTTTGGAGCCCCTGGCGTTTAGGTTTAGTTTTGGTGTATTCTCTGGGTTGGAGCCTCTGGAGTTTAGGTTTAGTTTTAGTGTATACTCGGGATTAGAGCCTCTGGAGTTTAGTTTTAGTATATACTCGGGTTTGGAGCCCCTGGCGTTTTGTTTTAGTGTACATTCGGGGTTGGAGCCTCTGGAGTTTAGGTTTAGTTTTAGTGGATACTCGGGGTTGGAGCCCCTGGAATTTAGGTTTGGTTTTAGTGTATACTCGGGGATGGAGCCCCTAGAGTTTAGGTTTAATTTTAGTGTATACTCGGGGATGGAGCCCTTGGAGTTTAGGTTTAGTTTTAGTGTATACTCAGGGTTGGAGCCCCTGGAGTTTAGGTTTAGTTTTAGTGTATACTTGGGGTTGGAACCCATGGAGTTTAGTTTTAGTTTATACTCTGGGTTGGAGCCCCTGGAGTTTAGGTTTAGTTTTAGTGTATACTCGGGGTTGGAGCCCCTGGAGTTTAGGTTTAGTTTTAGTGTATATTCGGGGTTGGAACCCCTGGAGTTTAGTTTTAGTATATACTTGGGTTTGGAGCCCCTGGCGTTTAGGTTTAGTTTTGGTGTATTCTCTGGGTTGGAGCCCCTGGAGTTTAGGTTTAGATTTAGTGAATATTCGGGGTTAGAGCCCCTGGAGTTTAGTTTAGTTTTAGTGTACACTTGGGGTTGGAGCCCCTGGAGTTTAGGTTTAGTTTTAGTGTATACTCGGGGTTGGAGCCCCTGGAGTTTAGGTTTAGTTTTAGTGCACACTTGGGGTTGGATCCCCTGGAGTTTAGGTTTAGTTTTAGTATATACTCAGGGTTGGAGCCCCTGAAGTTTAGGTTTAGTTTTAGTGTATACTTGGGGTTGGAGCCACTGGAGTTTAGGTTTAGTTTTGTGTATACTTGGGGTTGGAACCCCTGGAGTTTAGTTTTAGTATATACTTGGGTTTGGAGCCCCTGGCGTTTAGGTTTAGTTTTGGTGTATTCTCTGGGTTGGAGCCTCTGGAGTTTAGGTTTAGTTTTAGTGTATACTCGAGGTTAGAGCCTCTGGAGTTTTGTTTTAGTATATACTCGGGTTTGGAGCCCCTGGCGTTTAAGTTTAGTTTTAGTGTATACTCTGGGTTGGAGCCCCTGGAGTTTAGGTTTAGTTTTAGTGAATATTCGGGGTTGGAGCCCCTGGTGTTTAGTTTAGTTTTAGTGTACACTTGGGGTTGGAGCCCCTGGAGTTTAGGTTTAGTTTTAGTGTATACTCGGGGTTGGAGCCCCTGGAGTTTAGGTTTAGTTTTAGTGTACACTTGGGGTTGGAGCCCCTGGAGTTTAGGTTTAGTTTTAGTATATACTCGGGGTTGGAGCCCCTGGAATTTAGGTTTAGTTTTAGTGTATACTCGGGGTTGAGCCCCTGGAGTTTAGGTTTAGTTTTAGTGTATTCTCGGGGTTGGAACCCCTGGCGTTTAGGTTTATTTTTGGTGTATTCTCTGGGTTGGAGCCCCTGGAGTTTAGGTTTAGTTTTAGTGAATATTCCGGGTTAGAGCCCCTGGAGTTTAGTTTAGTTTTAGTGTACACTTGGGGTTGGAGCCCCTGGAGTTTAGGTTTAGTTTTAGTGTATACTCGGGGTTGGAGCCCCTGGAGTTTAGGTTTAGTTTTAGTGTACACTTGGGGTTGGATCCCCTGGAGTTTAGGTTTAGTTTTAGTATATACTCAGGGTTGGAGCCCCTGAAGTTTAGGTTTAGTTTTAGTGTATACTTGGGGTTGGAGCCACTGGAGTTTAGGTTTAGTTTTAGTGTATACTTGGGGTTGGAACCCCTGGAGTTTAGTTTTAGTATATACTTGGGTTTGGAGCCCCTGGCGTTTAGGTTTAGTTTTGGTGTATTCTCTGGGTTGGAGCCTCTGGAGTTTAGGTTTAGTTTTAGTGTATACTCGGGGTTAGAGCCTCTGGAGTTTTGTTTTAGTATATACTCGGGTTTGGAGCCCCTGGCGTTTAGGTTTAGTTTTAGGGTATACTCTGGGTTGGAGCCCCTGGAGTTTAGGTTTAGTTTTAGTGAATATTCGGGGTTGGAGCCGCTGGAGTTTAGTTTAGTTTTAGTGTACACTTGGGGTTGGAGCCCCTGGAGTTTAGGTTTAGTTTTAGTGTATACTCGGGGTTGGAGCCCCTGGAGTTTAGGTTTAGTTTTAGTCTACACTTGGGGTTGGAGCCCCTGGAGTTTCGGTTTAGTTTTAGTAAATACTCGGGGTTGGAGCCCCTGGAATTTAGGTTTAGTTTTAGTGTATAGTCGGGGTTGAGCCCCTGGATTTTAGGTTTAGTTTTAGTGTATACTCGGGGTTGGAACCCCTGGAGTTTAGGTTTAGTTTTAGTGTATACTCAGGTTTGGAGCCCCGAGAGTTTAGTTTTAGTATACATTCGGGGTTGGAGCCTCTGGAGTTTAGGTTTAGTTTTAGTGGAAATGTCGGGGTTGGAGCCCCTGGCATTTAGGTTTGGTTTTAGTGTATACTCGGGGATGGAGCCCCTAGAGTTTAGGTTTAATTTTAGTGTATACTCGGGGATGGAGCCCTTGGAGTTTAGGTTTAGTTTTAATGTATACTCGGGGTCGGAGCCCCTGGAGTTTAGGTTTAGTTTTAGTCTTTACTTGGGGCTGGAACCCATGGAGTTTAGTTTTAGTATATACTCTGGGTTAGAGCCCCTGGAGGTTAGGTTTAGTTTTAGTGTATACTCGGGGTTGGAGCCCCTGGTGTTTCGGTTTTGTTTTAGTGTATACTCGGGGTTGGAGCCCCTTGAGTTTAGGTTTAGTTTTAGTGTATATTCGGGGTTGGAACCCCTGGAGTTTAGGTTTAATTTTAGTGTATACTCTGGGTTGGAGCCTCTGGAGTTTTGGTTTAGTTTTAGTGAATATTCGGGGTTGGTGCCCCTGGAGTTTAGTTTAGTTTTAGTGTACACTTCGGGTTGGAGGCCCTGGAGTTTAGGTTTAGTTTTAGTGTATACTCGGGGTTGGAGCCCCTGGTTTTAGGTTTAGTTTTAGTATATACTCGGTGTTGGAGCCCCTGGAGTTTAGGTTTAATTTTAGTGTATACTCGGGGATGGAGCCCTTGGAGTTTAGGTTTAGTTTTAGTGTATACTTGGGGTTGGAGCCACTGGAGTTTAGGTTTAGTTTTAGTGTATACTTGGGGTTTGAGCCTCTGGAGTTTAGTTTTAGTATATACTCGGGTTTGGCGCCCCTGGCGTTTAGGTTTAGTTTTAGTGTATACTCTGGGTTGGAGCCCCTAGAGTTTAGGTTTAGTTTTAGTGTACACTTGGGGTTAGAGCCTCTGGAGTTTAGTTTTAATATATACTCGGGTTTGGAGCCCCTGGAATTTAGCTTTAGTTTTAGTGTATACTCGGGGTTGAGCCCCTAGAGTTTAGTTTTAGTACATACTTGGGTTTGGAGCCCCTGGCGTTTAGGTTTAGTTTTGGTTTATTCTCTGGGTTGGAGCCTCTGGAGTTTAGGTTTAGTTTTAGTGTATACTCGGGGTTAGAGCCTCTGGAGTTTAGTTTTAGTATATACTCGGGTTTGGAGCCCCTGGCGTTTAGTTTTAGTATACATTCGGGGTTGGAGCCTCTGGAGTTTAGGTTTAGTTTTAGTGGATACTCGGGGTTGGAGCCCCTGGAATTTAGGTTTGGTTTTAGTGTATACTCGGGGATGGAGCCCCTAGAGTTTAGGTTTAATTTTAGTGTATACTCGGGGATGGAGCCCTTGGAGTTTAGGTTTAGTTTTAGTGTATACTCAGGGTTGGAGCCCCTGGAGTTTAGGTTTAGTTTTAGTGTATACTTGGGGTTGGAACCCATGGAGTTTAGTTTTAGTATATACTCTGGGTTGGAACCCCTGGAGTTTAGGTTTAGTTTTAGTGTATACTTGGGGTTGGAGCCCCTGGAGTTTAGGTTTACTTTTATTGTATATTCGGGGTTGGAACCCCTGGAGTTTAGTTTTATTATATACTTGGGTTTGGAGCCCCTGGCGTTTAGGTTTAGTTTTGGTGTATTCTCTGGGTTGGAGCCCCTGGAGTTTAGGTTTAGTTTTAGTGAATATTCGGGGTTAGAGCCCCTGGAGTTTAGTTTAGTTTTAGTGTACACTTGGGGTTGGAGCCCCTGGAGTTTAGGTTTAGTTTTAGTGTATACTCGGGGTTGGAGCCCCTGGAGTTTAGGTTTAGTTTTAGTGTACACTTGGGGTTGGATCCCCTGGAGTTTAGGTTTAGTTTTAGTATATACTCAGGGTTGGAGCCCCTGAAGTTTAGGTTTAGTTTTAGTGTATACTTGGGGTTGGAGCCACTGGAGTTTAGGTTTAGTTTTAGTGTATACTTGGGGTTGGAACCCCTGGAGTTTAGTTTTAGTATATACTTGGGTTTGGAGCCCCTGGCGTTTAGGTTTAGTTTTGTGTATTCTCTGGGTTGGAGCCTCTGGAGTTTAGGTTTAGTTTTAGTGTATACTCGGGGTTAGAGCCTCTGGAGTTTTGTTTTAGTATATACTCGGGGTTGGAGCCCCTGGAATTTTGGTTTAGTTTTAGTGTATACTCGGGGTTGAGCCCCTGGAGGTTAGGTTTAGTTTTAGTGTATACTCGGGGTTGGAACCCCTGGAGTTTAGGTTTACTTTTAGTGTATACTCGGGTTTGGAGCCCCTGGAGTTTAGTTTTAGTATACATTCGGGGTTGGAGCCTCTGGAGTTTAGGTTTAGTTTTAGTGGATACTCGGGGTTGGAGACCCTGGCATTTAGGTTTGGTTTTAGTGTATACTCGGGGATGGAGCCCCGAGAGTTTAGGTTTAATTTTAGTGTATACTCGGGGATGGAGCCCTTGGAGTTTAGGTTTAGTTTTAATGTATACTCGGGGTCGGAGCCCCTGGAGTTTAGGTTTAGTTTTAGTCTTTACTTGGGGCTGGAATCCATGGAGTTTAGTTTTAGTATATACTCTGGGTTAGAGCCCCTGGAGGTTAGGTTTAGTTTTAGTGTATACTCGGGGTTGGAGCCCCTGGTGTTTCGGTTTTGTTTTAGTGTATGCTCGGGGTTGGAGCCCCTTGAGTTTAGGTTTAGTTTTAGTGTATATTCGGGGTTGGAACCCCTGGAGTTTAGGTTTAATTTTAGTGTATACTCTGGGTTGGAGCCCCTGGAGTTTAGGTTTAGTTTTAGTGAATTTTCGGGGTTGGAGCCCCTGGAGTTTAGTTTAGTTTTAGTGTACACTTCGGGTTGGAGGCCCTGGAGTTTAGGTTTAGTTTTAGTGTATACTCGGGGTTGGAGCCCCTGGAGTTTAGGTTTAGTTTTAGTGTACACTTGGGGTTGAGCCCCTGGAGTTTAGTTTTAGTATATACTTGGGTTTGGAGCCCCTGGCGTTTAGGTTTAGTTTTGGTGTATTCTCTGGGTTGGAGCCTCTGGAGTTTAGGTTTAGTTTTAGTGTATACTCGGGGTTAGAGCCTCTGGAGTTTAGTTTTAGTATATACTCGGGTTTGGAGCCCCTGGCGTTTAGGTTTAGTTTTAGTGTATACTCTGGGTTGGAGCCCCAGGAGTTTAGGTTTAGTTTTAGTGAATATTCGAGATTGGAGCCCCTGGAGTTTAGGTTTAGTTTTAGTGTACACATGGGGTTGGAGCCCCTGGAGTTTAGGTTTAGTTTTAGTGTATACTCGGGGTTGGAGCCCCTGGAGTTTAGGTTTAGTTTTAGTGTACACTTGGGGTTGGAGCCCCTGGAGTTTAGGTTTAGTTTTAGTATATACTCGGTGTTGGAGCCCCTGGGGTTTAGGTTTAATTTTAGTGTATACTCGGGGATGGAGCCCTTGGAGTTTAGGTTTAGTTTTAGTGTATACTTTGGGTTGGAGCCACTGGAGTTTAGGTTTAGTTTTAGTGTATACTTGGGGTTAGAGCCTCTGGAGTTTAGTTTTAGTATATACTCGGGTTTGGAGCCCCTGGCGTTTAGGTTTAGTTTTAGTGTATATTCTGGGTTGGAGCCCCTAGAGTTTAGGTTTAATTATAGTGTATACTCGGGGATGGAGCCCTTGGAGTTTAGGTTTAGTTTTAGTGTATACTTGGGGTTGGAGCCACTGGAGTTTAGGTTTAGTTTTAGTGTATACTTGGGGTTGGAACCCCTGGAGTTTAGTTATAGTATATACTTGTGTTTGGAGCCCCTGCCGTTTAGGTTTAGTTTTGGTGTATTCTCTGGGTTGGAGCTTCTGGAGTTTAGGTTTAGTTTTAGTGTATACTTGGGGTTAGAGCCTCTGGAGTTTAGTTTTAGTATATACTCGGGTTTGGAGCCCCTGGCGTTTAGGTTTAGTTTTAGTGTATACTCTGGGTTGGAGCCCCTGGAGTTTAGGTTTAGTTTTAGTGAATATTCGAGATTGGAGCCCCTGGAGTTTAGGTTTAGTTTTAGTGTACACATGGGGTTGGAGCCCCTGGAGTTTAGGTTTAGTTTTAGTGTATACTCGGGGTTGGAGCCCCTGGAGTTTAGGTTTAGTTTTAGTGTACACTTGGGGTTGGAGCCCCTGGAGTTTAGGTTTAGTTTTAGTATATACTCGGTGTTGGAGCCCCTGGGGTTTAGGTTTAATTTTAGTGTATACTCGGGGATGGAGCCCTTGGAGTTTAGGTTTAGTTTTAGTGTATACTTGGGGTTGGAGCCACTGGAGTTTAGGTTTAGTTTTAGTGTATACTTGGGGTTAGAGCCTCTGGAGTTTAGTTTTAGTATATACTCGGGTTTGGAGCCCCTGGCGTTTAGGTTTAGTTTTAGTCTATACTCTGGGTTGGAGCCCCTAGAGTTTAGGTTTAGTTTTAGTGTATACTCGGTGTTAGAGCCTCTGGAGTTTAGTTTTAGTATATACTCGGGTTTGGAGCCCCTGGCGTTTAGGTTTAGTTTTAGTGTATACTCTGGGTTGGAGCCCCTGGAGTTTAGGTTTAGTTTTAGTGAATATTCGGGGTTGGAGCCCCTGGAGTTTAGTTTAGTTTTAGTGTACACTTGGGGTTGGAGCCCCTGGAGTTTAGGTTTAGTTTCAGTGTATACTCGGGTTTGGAGCCCCTGGAGTTTAGGTTTAGTTTTAGTGTACACTTGGGGTTGGAGCCCCTGGAGTTTAGGTTTAGTTTTAGTATATACTCGGGGTGGAGCCCCTGGAATTTTGGTTTAATTTTAGTGTGTACTCGGGGTTGAGCCCCTGGAGTTTAGGTTTAGTTTTAGTGTATACTCGGGGTTGGAACCCCTGGAGTTTAGGTTTAGTCCTAGTGTATACTCGGGTTTGGAGCCCCTGGAATTTAGGTTTAGTTTTAGTGTATACTCGGGGTTGAGCCCCTGGAGTTTAGGTTTAGTTTAAGTGTATACTCGGGGTTGGAACCCCTGGAGTTTAGGTTTAGTCTTAGTGTATACTCGGGTTTGGAGCCCCTGGAGTTTAGTTTTAGTATACATTCGGGGTTGGAGCCTCTGGAGTTTAGGTTTAGTTTTAGTGGATTCTCGGGGTTGGAGCCCCTGGCATTTAGGTTTGGTTTTAGTGTATACTCGGGGATGGAGCCCCTGGACTTTAGGTTTAATTTTAGTGTATACTCGGGGATGGAGCCCTTGGAGTTTAGGTTTAGTTTTAATGTATACTCGGGTTCGGAGCCCCTGGAGTTTAGGTTTAGTTTTAGTGTATACTCGGGGTTAGAGCCTCTGGAGTTTAGTTTTATTATATACTCGGGTTTGGAGCCCCTGGGGTTTAGGTTTAGTTTTAGTGTATACTCTGGGTTGGAGCCCCTGGAGTTTAGGTTTAGTTTTAGTGAATATTCGGGTTTGGAGCCCCTGGAGTTTAGTTTAGTTTTAGTGTACACTTGGGGTTGGAGCCCCTGGAGTTTAGGTTTAGTTTTAGTGTATACTCGGGGTTGGAGCCCCTGGAGTTTAGGTTTAGTTTTAGTGTACACTTGGGGTTGGAGCCCCTGGAGTTTAGGTTTAGTTTTAGTGTATACTCGGGGTTGGAGCTCCTGGAGTTTAGGTTTAGTTTTAGTGTACACTTGGGGTTGGAGCCCCTGGAGTTTAGATTTAGTTTTAGTGTATACTTGGAGTTGGAACCCCTGGAGTTTAGCTTTAGTATATACTTGATTTTGGAGCCCCTGGCGTTTAGGTTTAGTTTTGGTGTATTCTCTGGGTTGGAGCCTCTGGAGTTTAGGTTTAGTTTTAGTGTATACTCGGGGTTAGAGCCTCTGGAGTTTAGTTTTAGTATATTCTCGGGTTTGGAGCCCCTTGCGTTTAGGTTTAGTTTTAATGTATACTCTGGGTTGGAGCCCCTGGAGTTTAGGTTTAGTTTTAGTGAATATTCGGGTTTGGAGCCCCTGGAGTTTAGTTTAGTTTTAGTGTACACTTGGCGTTGGAGCCCCTGGAGTTTAGGTTTAGTTTTAGTATATACTCGGGGTTGGAGCCCCTGGAATTTAGGTTTAGTTTTAGTGTATACTGGGGGTTGAGCCCCTGGAGTTTAGGTTTAGTTTTAGTGTATACTCGGGGTTGGAACCCCTGGAGTTTAGGTTTAGTTTTAGTGTATACTCGGGTTTGGAGCCCCTGGAGTTTAGGTTTAGTTTTAGTGTATACTCGGGGATGGAGCCCTTGGAGTTTAGGTTTAGTTTTAGTTTTTACTTGGGGTTGGAACCCATGGAGTTTAGTTTTAGTATATACTCTGGGTTGGAGCCCCTGGAGTTTAGGTTTAGTTTTAGTGTATACTCGGGGTTGGAGCCCCTGGTGTTTTGGTTTAGTTTTAGTGTATTCTCGGGGTTGGAGCCCCTTGAGTTTAGGTTCAGTTTTAGTGTATATTCGGGGTTGGAACCCCTGGAGTTTAGGTTTAATTTTAGTGTATACTCTGGGTTGGAGCCACTGGAGTTTAGGTTTAATTTTAGTGAATATTCGGGGTTGGAGCCCCTGGAGTTTAGTTTAGTTTTAGTGTACACTTGGGGTTGGAGCCCCTGGAGTTTAGGTTCAGTTTTAGTATATACTCGGGGTTGGAGCCCCTGGAATTTAGGTTTAGTTTTAGTGTATACTCGGGGTTGAGCCCCTTGAGTTTAGGTTTAGTTTTAGTGTATACTCGGGGTTGGAACCCCTGGAGTTTAGGTTTAGTTTTAGTGTATACTCGGGTTTGGAGCCCCTGGAGTTTAGGTTTAGTTTTAGTGTATACTTGGGGTTGGAACCCATGGAGTTTAGTTTTAGTATATACTCTGGGTTGGAGCACCTGGAGTTTAGGTTTAGTTTTAGTGTATACTTGGGGTTGGAGCCCCTGGTGTTTAGGTTTAGTTTTAGTGTATACTCGGGGTTGGAGCCCCTTGAGTTTAGGTTTAGTTTTAGTGTATATTCGGGGATGGAGCCGTTGGAGTTTAGGTTTAGTTTTAGTGTATACTTGGGGTTGGAGCCCCTGGAGTTTAGGTTTAGTTTTAGTGTATACTCGGGGTTAGAGCCTCTGGAGTTTAGTATTATTATATACTCGGGTTTGGAGCCCCTGGGGTTTAGGTTTAGTTTTAGTGTATACTCTGGGTTGGAGCCCCTGGAGTTTAGGTTTAGTTTTAGTGAATATTCGGGGTTGGAGCCCCTGGAGTTTAGTTTAGTTTTAGTGTACACTTGGGGTTGGAGCCCCTGGAGTTTAGGTTTAGTTTTAGTGTATACTCGGGGTTGGAGCCCCTGGAGTTTAGGTTTAGTTTTAGTGTACACTTGGGGTTGGAGCCCCTGGAGTTTAGGTTTAGTTTTAGTGAATATTCGGGGTTGGAGCCCCTGGAGTTTAGTTTAGTTTTAGTGTACATTTGGGGTTGGAGCCCCTGGAGTTTAGGTTTAGTTTTAGTGTATACTCGGGGTTGGAGCTCCTGGAGTTTAGGTTTAGTTTTAGTGTACACTTGGGGTTGGAGCCCCTGGAGTTTAGATTTAGTTTTAGTGTATACTTGAGGTTGGAGCCACTAGAGTTTATGTTTAGTTTTAGTGTATACTTCGGGTTGGAACCCCTGGAGTTTAGCTTTTGTATATACTTGATTTTGGAGCCCCTGGCGTTTAGGTTTAGTTTTGGTGTATTCTCTGGGTTGGAGCCTCTGGAGTTTAGGTTTAGTTTTAGTGTATACTCGGGGTTAGAGCCTCTGGAGTTTTGTTTTAGTATATACTCGGGTTTGGAGCCCCTGGAGTTTAGGTTTAGTTTTAGTGAATATTCGGGTTTGGAGCCCCTGGAGTTTAGGTTTAGTTTTAGTGTTTACTCGGGTTTGGAGCCCCTGGAGTTTAGGTTTAGTTTTAGTGTATACTTGGGGTTGGAACCCATGGAGTTTAGTTTTAGTATATACTCTGGGCTGGAGCACCTGGAGTTTAGGTTTAGTTTTAGTGTATACTTGGGGTTGGAGCCACTGGAGTTTAGGTTTAGTTTTGTGTATACTTGGGGTTGGAACCCCTGGAGTTTAGTTTTAGTATATACTTGGGTTTGGAGCCCCTGGCGTTTAGGTTTAGTTTTGGTGTATTCTCTGGGTTGGAGCCTCTGGAGTTTAGGTTTAGTTTTAGTGTATACTCGAGGTTAGAGCCTCTGGAGTTTTGTTTTAGTATATACTCGGGTTTGGAGCCCCTGGCGTTTAAGTTTAGTTTTAGTGTATACTCTGGGTTGGAGCCCCTGGAGTTTAGGTTTAGTTTTAGTGAATATTCGGGGTTGGAGCCCCTGGTGTTTAGTTTAGTTTTAGTGTACACTTGGGGTTGGAGCCCCTGGAGTTTAGGTTTAGTTTTAGTGTATACTCGGGGTTGGAGCCCCTGGAGTTTAGGTTTAGTTTTAGTGTACACTTGGGGTTGGAGCCCCTGGAGTTTAGGTTTAGTTTTAGTATATACTCGGGGTTGGAGCCCCTGGAATTTAGGTTTAGTTTTAGTGTATACTCGGGGTTGAGCCCCTGGAGTTTAGGTTTAGTTTTAGTGTATTCTCGGGGTTGGAACCCCTGGCGTTTAGGTTTATTTTTGGTGTATTCTCTGGGTTGGAGCCCCTGGAGTTTAGGTTTAGTTTTAGTGAATATTCCGGGTTAGAGCCCCTGGAGTTTAGTTTAGTTTTAGTGTACACTTGGGGTTGGAGCCCCTGGAGTTTAGGTTTAGTTTTAGTGTATACTCGGGGTTGGAGCCCCTGGAGTTTAGGTTTAGTTTTAGTGTACACTTGGGGTTGGATCCCCTGGAGTTTAGGTTTAGTTTTAGTATATACTCAGGGTTGGAGCCCCTGAAGTTTAGGTTTAGTTTTAGTGTATACTTGGGGTTGGAGCCACTGGAGTTTAGGTTTAGTTTTAGTGTATACTTGGGGTTGGAACCCCTGGAGTTTAGTTTTAGTATATACTTGGGTTTGGAGCCCCTGGCGTTTAGGTTTAGTTTTGGTGTATTCTCTGGGTTGGAGCCTCTGGAGTTTAGGTTTAGTTTTAGTGTATACTCGGGGTTAGAGCCTCTGGAGTTTTGTTTTAGTATATACTCGGGTTTGGAGCCCCTGGCGTTTAGGTTTAGTTTTAGGGTATACTCTGGGTTGGAGCCCCTGGAGTTTAGGTTTAGTTTTAGTGAATATTCGGGGTTGGAGCCGCTGGAGTTTAGTTTAGTTTTAGTGTACACTTGGGGTTGGAGCCCCTGGAGTTTAGGTTTAGTTTTAGTGTATACTCGGGGTTGGAGCCCCTGGAGTTTAGGTTTAGTTTTAGTCTACACTTGGGGTTGGAGCCCCTGGAGTTTCGGTTTAGTTTTAGTAAATACTCGGGGTTGGAGCCCCTGGAATTTAGGTTTAGTTTTAGTGTATAGTCGGGGTTGAGCCCCTGGATTTTAGGTTTAGTTTTAGTGTATACTCGGGGTTGGAACCCCTGGAGTTTAGGTTTAGTTTTAGTGTATACTCAGGTTTGGAGCCCCTGGAGTTTAGTTTTAGTATACATTCGGGGTTGGAGCCTCTGGAGTTTAGGTTTAGTTTTAGTGGAAATGTCGGGGTTGGAGCCCCTGGCATTTAGGTTTGGTTTTAGTGTATACTCGGGGATGGAGCCCCTAGAGTTTAGGTTTAATTTTAGTGTATACTCGGGGATGGAGCCCTTGGAGTTTAGGTTTAGTTTTAATGTATACTCGGGGTCGGAGCCCCTGGAGTTTAGGTTTAGTTTTAGTCTTTACTTGGGGCTGGAACCCATGGAGTTTAGTTTTAGTATATACTCTGGGTTAGAGCCCCTGGAGGTTAGGTTTAGTTTTAGTGTATACTCGGGGTTGGAGCCCCTGGTGTTTCGGTTTTGTTTTAGTGTATACTCGGGGTTGGAGCCCCTTGAGTTTAGGTTTAGTTTTAGTGTATATTCGGGGTTGGAACCCCTGGAGTTTAGGTTTAATTTTAGTGTATACTCTGGGTTGGAGCCTCTGGAGTTTTGGTTTAGTTTTAGTGAATATTCGGGGTTGGTGCCCCTGGAGTTTAGTTTAGTTTTAGTGTACACTTCGGGTTGGAGGCCCTGGAGTTTAGGTTTAGTTTTAGTGTATACTCGGGGTTGGAGCCCCTGGTTTTAGGTTTAGTTTTAGTATATACTCGGTGTTGGAGCCCCTGGAGTTTAGGTTTAATTTTAGTGTATACTCGGGGATGGAGCCCTTGGAGTTTAGGTTTAGTTTTAGTGTATACTTGGGGTTGGAGCCACTGGAGTTTAGGTTTAGTTTTAGTGTATACTTGGGGTTTGAGCCTCTGGAGTTTAGTTTTAGTATATACTCGGGTTTGGCGCCCCTGGCGTTTAGGTTTAGTTTTAGTGTATACTCTGGGTTGGAGCCCCTAGAGTTTAGGTTTAGTTTTAGTGTACACTTGGGGTTAGAGCCTCTGGAGTTTAGTTTTAATATATACTCGGGTTTGGAGCCCCTGGAATTTAGCTTTAGTTTTAGTGTATACTCGGGGTTGAGCCCCTAGAGTTTAGTTTTAGTACATACTTGGGTTTGGAGCCCCTGGCGTTTAGGTTTAGTTTTGGTTTATTCTCTGGGTTGGAGCCTCTGGAGTTTAGGTTTAGTTTTAGTGTATACTCGGGGTTAGAGCCTCTGGAGTTTAGTTTTAGTATATACTCGGGTTTGGAGCCCCTGGCGTTTAGTTTTAGTATACATTCGGGGTTGGAGCCTCTGGAGTTTAGGTTTAGTTTTAGTGGATACTCGGGGTTGGAGCCCCTGGAATTTAGGTTTGGTTTTAGTGTATACTCGGGGATGGAGCCCCTAGAGTTTAGGTTTAATTTTAGTGTATACTCGGGGATGGAGCCCTTGGAGTTTAGGTTTAGTTTTAGTGTATACTCAGGGTTGGAGCCCCTGGAGTTTAGGTTTAGTTTTAGTGTATACTTGGGGTTGGAACCCATGGAGTTTAGTTTTAGTATATACTCTGGGTTGGAACCCCTGGAGTTTAGGTTTAGTTTTAGTGTATACTTGGGGTTGGAGCCCCTGGAGTTTAGGTTTACTTTTATTGTATATTCGGGGTTGGAACCCCTGGAGTTTAGTTTTATTATATACTTGGGTTTGGAGCCCCTGGCGTTTAGGTTTAGTTTTGGTGTATTCTCTGGGTTGGAGCCCCTGGAGTTTAGGTTTAGTTTTAGTGAATATTCGGGGTTAGAGCCCCTGGAGTTTAGTTTAGTTTTAGTGTACACTTGGGGTTGGAGCCCCTGGAGTTTAGGTTTAGTTTTAGTGTATACTCGGGGTTGGAGCCCCTGGAGTTTAGGTTTAGTTTTAGTGTACACTTGGGGTTGGATCCCCTGGAGTTTAGGTTTAGTTTTAGTATATACTCAGGGTTGGAGCCCCTGAAGTTTAGGTTTAGTTTTAGTGTATACTTGGGGTTGGAGCCACTGGAGTTTAGGTTTAGTTTTAGTGTATACTTGGGGTTGGAACCCCTGGAGTTTAGTTTTAGTATATACTTGGGTTTGGAGCCCCTGGCGTTTAGGTTTAGTCTTGTGTATTCTCTGGGTTGGAGCCTCTGGAGTTTAGGTTTAGTTTTAGTGTATACTCGGGGTTAGAGCCTCTGGAGTTTTGTTTTAGTATATACTCGGGGTTGGAGCCCCTGGAATTTTGGTTTAGTTTTAGTGTATACTCGGGGTTGAGCCCCTGGAGGTTAGGTTTAGTTTTAGTGTATACTCGGGGTTGGAACCCCTGGAGTTTAGGTTTACTTTTAGTGTATACTCGGGTTTGGAGCCCCTGGAGTTTAGTTTTAGTATACATTCGGGGTTGGAGCCTCTGGAGTTTAGGTTTAGTTTTAGTGGATACTCGGGGTTGGAGACCCTGGCATTTAGGTTTGGTTTTAGTGTATACTCGGGGATGGAGCCCCGAGAGTTTAGGTTTAATTTTAGTGTATACTCGGGGATGGAGCCCTTGGAGTTTAGGTTTAGTTTTAATGTATACTCGGGGTCGGAGCCCCTGGAGTTTAGGTTTAGTTTTAGTCTTTACTTGGGGCTGGAATCCATGGAGTTTAGTTTTAGTATATACTCTGGGTTAGAGCCCCTGGAGGTTAGGTTTAGTTTTAGTGTATACTCGGGGTTGGAGCCCCTGGTGTTTCGGTTTTGTTTTAGTGTATGCTCGGGGTTGGAGCCCCTTGAGTTTAGGTTTAGTTTTAGTGTATATTCGGGGTTGGAACCCCTGGAGTTTAGGTTTAATTTTAGTGTATACTCTGGGTTGGAGCCCCTGGAGTTTAGGTTTAGTTTTAGTGAATTTTCGGGGTTGGAGCCCCTGGAGTTTAGTTTAGTTTTAGTGTACACTTCGGGTTGGAGGCCCTGGAGTTTAGGTTTAGTTTTAGTGTATACTCGGGGTTGGAGCCCCTGGAGTTTAGGTTTAGTTTTAGTGTACACTTGGGGTTGAGCCCCTGGAGTTTAGTTTTAGTATATACTTGGGTTTGGAGCCCCTGGCGTTTAGGTTTAGTTTTGGTGTATTCTCTGGGTTGGAGCCTCTGGAGTTTAGGTTTAGTTTTAGTGTATACTCGGGGTTAGAGCCTCTGGAGTTTAGTTTTAGTATATACTCGGGTTTGGAGCCCCTGGCGTTTAGGTTTAGTTTTAGTGTATACTCTGGGTTGGAGCCCCAGGAGTTTAGGTTTAGTTTTAGTGAATATTCGAGATTGGAGCCCCTGGAGTTTAGGTTTAGTTTTAGTGTACACATGGGGTTGGAGCCCCTGGAGTTTAGGTTTAGTTTTAGTGTATACTCGGGGTTGGAGCCCCTGGAGTTTAGGTTTAGTTTTAGTGTACACTTGGGGTTGGAGCCCCTGGAGTTTAGTTTTAGTTTTAGTATATACTCGGTGTTGGAGCCCCTGGGGTTTAGGTTTAATTTTAGTGTATACTCGGGGATGGAGCCCTTGGAGTTTAGGTTTAGTTTTAGTGTATACTTTGGGTTGGAGCCACTGGAGTTTAGGTTTAGTTTTAGTGTATACTTGGGGTTAGAGCCTCTGGAGTTTAGTTTTAGTATATACTCGGGTTTGGAGCCCCTGGCGTTTAGGTTTAGTTTTAGTGTATATTCTGGGTTGGAGCCCCTAGAGTTTAGGTTTAATTATAGTGTATACTCGGGGATGGAGCCCTTGGAGTTTAGGTTTAGTTTTAGTGTATACTTGGGGTTGGAGCCACTGGAGTTTAGGTTTAGTTTTAGTGTATACTTGGGGTTGGAACCCCTGGAGTTTAGTTATAGTATATACTTGTGTTTGGAGCCCCTGCCGTTTAGGTTTAGTTTTGGTGTATTCTCTGGGTTGGAGCTTCTGGAGTTTAGGTTTAGTTTTAGTGTATACTTGGGGTTAGAGCCTCTGGAGTTTAGTTTTAGTATATACTCGGGTTTGGAGCCCCTGGCGTTTAGGTTTAGTTTTAGTGTATACTCTGGGTTGGAGCCCCTGGAGTTTAGGTTTAGTTTTAGTGAATATTCGAGATTGGAGCCCCTGGAGTTTAGGTTTAGTTTTAGTGTACACATGGGGTTGGAGCCCCTGGAGTTTAGGTTTAGTTTTAGTGTATACTCGGGGTTGGAGCCCCTGGAGTTTAGGTTTAGTTTTAGTGTACACTTGGGGTTGGAGCCCCTGGAGTTTAGGTTTAGTTTTAGTATATACTCGGTGTTGGAGCCCCTGGGGTTTAGGTTTAATTTTAGTGTATACTCGGGGATGGAGCCCTTGGAGTTTAGGTTTAGTTTTAGTGTATACTTGGGGTTGGAGCCACTGGAGTTTAGGTTTAGTTTTAGTGTATACTTGGGGTTAGAGCCTCTGGAGTTTAGTTTTAGTATATACTCGGGTTTGGAGCCCCTGGCGTTTAGGTTTAGTTTTAGTCTATACTCTGGGTTGGAGCCCCTAGAGTTTAGGTTTAGTTTTAGTGTATACTCGGTGTTAGAGCCTCTGGAGTTTAGTTTTAGTATATACTCGGGTTTGGAGCCCCTGGCGTTTAGGTTTAGTTTTAGTGTATACTCTGGGTTGGAGCCCCTGGAGTTTAGGTTTAGTTTTAGTGAATATTCGGGGTTGGAGCCCCTGGAGTTTAGTTTAGTTTTAGTGTACACTTGGGGTTGGAGCCCCTGGAGTTTAGGTTTAGTTTCAGTGTATACTCGGGTTTGGAGCCCCTGGAGTTTAGGTTTAGTTTTAGTGTACACTTGGGGTTGGAGCCCCTGGAGTTTAGGTTTAGTTTTAGTATATACTCGGGGTGGAGCCCCTGGAATTTTGGTTTAATTTTAGTGTGTACTCGGGGTTGAGCCCCTGGAGTTTAGGTTTAGTTTTAGTGTATACTCGGGGTTGGAACCCCTGGAGTTTAGGTTTAGTCCTAGTGTATACTCGGGTTTGGAGCCCCTGGAATTTAGGTTTAGTTTTAGTGTATACTCGGGGTTGAGCCCCTGGAGTTTAGGTTTAGTTTAAGTGTATACTCGGGGTTGGAACCCCTGGAGTTTAGGTTTAGTCTTAGTGTATACTCGGGTTTGGAGCCCCTGGAGTTTAGTTTTAGTATACATTCGGGGTTGGAGCCTCTGGAGTTTAGGTTTAGTTTTAGTGGATTCTCGGGGTTGGAGCCCCTGGCATTTAGGTTTGGTTTTAGTGTATACTCGGGGATGGAGCCCCTGGACTTTAGGTTTAATTTTAGTGTATACTCGGGGATGGAGCCCTTGGAGTTTAGGTTTAGTTTTAATGTATACTCGGGTTCGGAGCCCCTGGAGTTTAGGTTTAGTTTTAGTGTATACTCGGGGTTAGAGCCTCTGGAGTTTAGTTTTATTATATACTCGGGTTTGGAGCCCCTGGGGTTTAGGTTTAGTTTTAGTGTATACTCTGGGTTGGAGCCCCTGGAGTTTAGGTTTAGTTTTAGTGAATATTCGGGTTTGGAGCCCCTGGAGTTTAGTTTAGTTTTAGTGTACACTTGGGGTTGGAGCCCCTGGAGTTTAGGTTTAGTTTTAGTGTATACTCGGGGTTGGAGCCCCTGGAGTTTAGGTTTAGTTTTAGTGTACACTTGGGGTTGGAGCCCCTGGAGTTTAGGTTTAGTTTTAGTGTATACTCGGGGTTGGAGCTCCTGGAGTTTAGGTTTAGTTTTAGTGTACACTTGGGGTTGGAGCCCCTGGAGTTTAGATTTAGTTTTAGTGTATACTTGGAGTTGGAACCCCTGGAGTTTAGCTTTAGTATATACTTGATTTTGGAGCCCCTGGCGTTTAGGTTTAGTTTTGGTGTATTCTCTGGGTTGGAGCCTCTGGAGTTTAGGTTTAGTTTTAGTGTATACTCGGGGTTAGAGCCTCTGGAGTTTAGTTTTAGTATATTCTCGGGTTTGGAGCCCCTTGCGTTTAGGTTTAGTTTTAATGTATACTCTGGGTTGGAGCCCCTGGAGTTTAGGTTTAGTTTTAGTGAATATTCGGGTTTGGAGCCCCTGGAGTTTAGTTTAGTTTTAGTGTACACTTGGCGTTGGAGCCCCTGGAGTTTAGGTTTAGTTTTAGTATATACTCGGGGTTGGAGCCCCTGGAATTTAGGTTTAGTTTTAGTGTATACTGGGGGTTGAGCCCCTGGAGTTTAGGTTTAGTTTTAGTGTATACTCGGGGTTGGAACCCCTGGAGTTTAGGTTTAGTTTTAGTGTATACTCGGGTTTGGAGCCCCTGGAGTTTAGGTTTAGTTTTAGTGTATACTCGGGGATGGAGCCCTTGGAGTTTAGGTTTAGTTTTAGTTTTTACTTGGGGTTGGAACCCATGGAGTTTAGTTTTAGTATATACTCTGGGTTGGAGCCCCTGGAGTTTAGGTTTAGTTTTAGTGTATACTCGGGGTTGGAGCCCCTGGTGTTTTGGTTTAGTTTTAGTGTATACTCGGGGTTGGAGCCCCTTGAGTTTAGGTTCAGTTTTAGTGTATATTCGGGGTTGGAACCCCTGGAGTTTAGGTTTAATTTTAGTGTATACTCTGGGTTGGAGCCACTGGAGTTTAGGTTTAATTTTAGTGAATATTCGGGGTTGGAGCCCCTGGAGTTTAGTTTAGTTTTAGTGTACACTTGGGGTTGGAGCCCCTGGAGTTTAGGTTCAGTTTTAGTATATACTCGGGGTTGGAGCCCCTGGAATTTAGGTTTAGTTTTAGTGTATACTCGGGGTTGAGCCCCTTGAGTTTAGGTTTAGTTTTAGTGTATACTCGGGGTTGGAACCCCTGGAGTTTAGGTTTAGTTTTAGTGTATACTCGGGTTTGGAGCCCCTGGAGTTTAGGTTTAGTTTTAGTGTATACTTGGGGTTGGAACCCATGGAGTTTAGTTTTAGTATATACTCTGGGTTGGAGCACCTGGAGTTTAGGTTTAGTTTTAGTGTATACTTGGGGTTGGAGCCCCTGGTGTTTAGGTTTAGTTTTAGTGTATACTCGGGGTTGGAGCCCCTTGAGTTTAGGTTTAGTTTTAGTGTATATTCGGGGATGGAGCCGTTGGAGTTTAGGTTTAGTTTTAGTGTATACTTGGGGTTGGAGCCCCTGGAGTTTAGGTTTAGTTTTAGTGTATACTCGGGGTTAGAGCCTCTGGAGTTTAGTATTATTATATACTCGGGTTTGGAGCCCCTGGGGTTTAGGTTTAGTTTTAGTGTATACTCTGGGTTGGAGCCCCTGGAGTTTAGGTTTAGTTTTAGTGAATATTCGGGGTTGGAGCCCCTGGAGTTTAGTTTAGTTTTAGTGTACACTTGGGGTTGGAGCCCCTGGAGTTTAGGTTTAGTTTTAGTGTATACTCGGGGTTGGAGCCCCTGGAGTTTAGGTTTAGTTTTAGTGTACACTTGGGGTTGGAGCCCCTGGAGTTTAGGTTTAGTTTTAGTGAATATTCGGGGTTGGAGCCCCTGGAGTTTAGTTTAGTTTTAGTGTACATTTGGGGTTGGAGCCCCTGGAGTTTAGGTTTAGTTTTAGTGTATACTCGGGGTTGGAGCTCCTGGAGTTTAGGTTTAGTTTTAGTGTACACTTGGGGTTGGAGCCCCTGGAGTTTAGATTTAGTTTTAGTGTATACTTGAGGTTGGAGCCACTAGAGTTTATGTTTAGTTTTAGTGTATACTTCGGGTTGGAACCCCTGGAGTTTAGCTTTTGTATATACTTGATTTTGGAGCCCCTGGCGTTTAGGTTTAGTTTTGGTGTATTCTCTGGGTTGGAGCCTCTGGAGTTTAGGTTTAGTTTTAGTGTATACTCGGGGTTAGAGCCTCTGGAGTTTTGTTTTAGTATATACTCGGGTTTGGAGCCCCTGGAGTTTAGGTTTAGTTTTAGTGAATATTCGGGTTTGGAGCCCCTGGAGTTTAGGTTTAGTTTTAGTGTTTACTCGGGTTTGGAGCCCCTGGAGTTTAGGTTTAGTTTTAGTGTATACTTGGGGTTGGAACCCATGGAGTTTAGTTTTAGTATATACTCTGGGCTGGAGCACCTGGAGTTTAGGTTTAGTTTTAGTGTATACTTGGGGTTGGAGCCCCTGGTGTTTAGGTTTAGTTTTAGTGTATATTTGGGGTTGGAACCCCTGGAGTTTAGTTTTAGTATATACTTGGGTTTGGTGCCCCTGGCGTTTAGGTTTAGTTTTGGTGTATTCTCTGGGTTGGAGCCTCTGGAGTTTAGGTTTAGTTTTAGTGTATACTCGGGGTTAGAGCCTCTGGAGTTTAGTTTTAGTATATACTCGGGGTTGGAGCCCCTGGAGTTTAGGTTTAATTTTAGTGTCTACTCGGGGCTGGATCCCTTGGAGTTTAGGTTTACTTTTAGTGTATACTTGGGGTTGGAGCCTCTGGAGTTTAGGTTTAGTTTTAGTGTATACTTGGGGTCAGAGCCTCTGGAGTTTAGTTTTAATATATACTCGGGTTTCGAGCCCCTGGCGTTTAGGTTTAGTTTTAGTGTATACTCTGGGTTGGAGCCCCTGGAGTTTAGGTTAAATTTTAGCGAATATTCGGGGTTGGAGCCCCTGGAGTTTAGTTTAGTTTTAGTGTACACTTGGGGTTGGAGCCCCTGGAGTTTAGGTTTAGTTTTGGTGTATACTCGGGGTTGGAGCCCCTGGAGTTTAGGTTTAGTTTTAGTGTACACTTGGGGTTGGAGCCCCTGGAGTTTAGGTTTAGTTTTAGTATATACTCGGGGTTGGAGCCCCTGGAATTTAGGTTTAGTTTTAGTGTATACTCGGGGTTGAGCCCCTGGAGTTTAGATTTAGTTTTAGTGTATACTCGGGGTTGGAACCCCTGGAGTTTAGGTTTAGTTTTGGTGTATACTCGGGTTTGGAGCCCCTGGAGTTTAGTTTTAGTATACATTCGGGGTTGGAGCCTCTGGAGTTTAGGTTTAGTTTTAGTGGATACTCGGGGTTGGAGCCCCTGGAGTTTAGTTTAGTTTTAGTGTACACTTGGGGTTGGAGCCCCTGGAGTTTAGGTTTAGTTTTATTGTATACTCGGGGTTGGAGCCCCTGGAGTTTAGGTTTAGTTTTAGTGTACACTTGGGGTTGGAGCCCCTGGAGTTTAGGTTTAGTTTTAGTATATACTCGGTGTTGGAGCCCCTGGAGTTTAGGTTTAATTTTAATGTATACTCGGGGATGGAGCCCTTGGAGTTTAGGTTAAGTTTTAGTGTATACTTGGGGTTGGAGCCACTAGAGTTTAGGTTTAGTTTTAGTGTATACTTGGGGTTAGAGCCTCTGGAGTTTAGTTTTAGTATATACTCGGGTTTGGAGCCCCTGGCGTTTAGGTTTAGTTTAGGTGTATACTCTGGGTTGGAGCCCCTGGAGTTTAGGTTTAGTTTTAGTGAATATTTGGGGTTGGAGCCCCTGGAGTTTAGTTTAGTTTTAGTGTATACTTGGGGTTGGAGCCCCTGGAGTTTAGGTTTAGTTTTGGTGTATACTCGGGGTTGGAGCCCCTGGAGTTTAGGTTTAGTTTTAGTATACACTTGGGGTTGGAGCCCCTGGAGTTTAGTTTTAGTTTTAGTATATTCTCGGGGTTGGAGCCCCTGGAATTTAGGTTTAGTTTTAGTGTTTTCTCGGGGTTGGAGCCCCTGGAGTTTAGGTTTAATTTTAATGTATACTCGGGGATGGAGCCCTTGGAGTTTAGGTTTAGTTTTAGTGTATACTTGGGGTTGGAGCCACTGGAGTTTAGGTTTAGTTTTAGTGTATACTTGGGGTTAGAGCCTCTGGAGTTTAGTTTTAGTATATACTCGGGTTTGGAGCCCCTGGCGTTTAGGTTTAGTTTTAGTGTATACTCTGGGTTGGAGCCCCTGGAGTTTAGGTTTAGTTTTAGTGAATATTTGGGGTTGGAGCCCCTGGAGTTTAGTTTAGTTTTAGTGTACACTTGGGGTTGGAGCCCCTGGAGTTTAGGTTTAGTTTTGGTGTATACTCGGGGTTGGAGCCCCTGGAGTTTAGGTTTAGTTTTAGTGTACACTTGGGGTTGGAGCCCCTGGAGTTTAGTTTTAGTTTTAGTATATACTCGGGGTTGGAGCCCCTGGAATTTAGGTTTAGTTTTAGTGTATACTCGGGGTTGGAGCCCCTGGTGTTTAGGTTTAGTTTTAGTGTATACTCGGGGTTGGAGCCCCTTCAGTTTAGGTTTAATTTTAGTGTACATTCGGGGTTGGAACCCCTGGAGTTTAGGTTTAGTATACATTCGGGGTTGGAGCCTCTGGAGTTTAGGTTTAGTTTTAGTGGATACTCGGGGTTGGAGCCCCTGGCATTTAGGTTTGGTTTTAGTGTATACTCGGGGATGGAGACCCTAGAGTTTAGGTTTAATTTTAGTGTATACTCGGGGATGGAGCCCTTGGAGTTTAGGTTTAGTTTTAATGTATACTCGGGGTCGGAGCCCCTGGAGTTTAGGTTTAGTTTTAGTTTTTACTTGGGGTTGGAACCCATGGAGTTTAGTTTTAGTATATACTCTGGGTTGGAGCCCCTGGAGTTTAGGTTTAGTTTTAGTGTATACTCGGGGTTGGAGCCCCTGGTGTTTAGGTTTAGTTTTAGTGTATACTCGGGGTTGGAGCCCCTTGAGTTTAGGTTTAGTTTTAGTGTATATTCGGGGTTGGAACCCCTGGAGTTTAGGTTTTATTTTAGTGTATACTCTGGGTTGGAGCCCCTGGAGTTTAGGTTTAATTTTAGTGAATATTCGGGGTTGGAGCCCCTGGAGTTTTGTTTAGTTTTAGTGTACACTTGGGGTTGGAGCCCCTGGAGTTTAGGTTTAGTTTTAGTGTATACTCGGGGTTGGAGCACCTGGAGTTTAGGTTTAGTTTTAGTGTACACTTGGGGTTGGAACCCCTGGAGTTTAGGTTTAGTTTTAGTGTATACTTGGGGTTAGAGCCTCTGGAGTTTAGTTTTAATATATTCTCGGGTGTGGAGCCCCTGGCGTTTAGGTTCAGTTTTAGTGTACACTTGGGGTTGGAGCCCCTGGAGTTTAGGTTTAGTTTTAGTATATACTCGGGGTTGGAGCCCCTGGAATTTAGCTTTAGTTTTAGTGTATACTCGGTGTTGAGCCCCTGGAGTTTAGTTTTAGTATATACTTGTGTTTGGAGCCCCTGGCGTTTAGGTTTAGTTTTGGTGTATTCTCTGGGTTGGAGCCTCTGGAGTTTAGGTTTAGTTTTAGTGTATACTCGGGGTTAGAGCCTCTGGAGTTTAGTTTTAGTATATACTCAGGTTTGGAGCCCCTGGCGTTTAGGTTTAGTTTTAGTGTATACTCTGGGTTGGAGCCCCTGGAGTTTAGGTTTAGTTTTAGTGAATATTCGAGGTTGGAGCCCCTGGAGTTTAGTTTTGTTTTAGTGTACACATGTGGTTGGATCCCTGGAGTTTAAGTTTAGTTTTAGTGTATACTCGGGGTTGGACCCCCTGGAGTTTAGGTTTAGTTTTAGTGTACACTTGGGGTTGGAGCCCCTGGAGTTTACGTTTAGTTTTAGTCTATACTCGGTGTTGGAGCCCCTGGAGTTTAGGTTTAATTTTAGTGTATACTCGGGGATGGAGCCCTTGGAGTTTAGGTTTAGTTTTTGTGTATACTTGGTTTTGGAGCCACTGGAGTTTAGGTTTAGTTTTTGTGTATACTTGGGGTTAGAGCCTCTGGAGTTTAGTTTTAGTATATACTCGGGTTTGGAGCCCCTGGCGTTTAGGTTTAGTTTTATTATATACTCTGGGTTGGAGCCCCTGGAGTTTAGGTTTAGTTTTAGTGAATATTCGGGGTTGGAGCCCCTGGACTTTAGTTTAGTTTTAGTGTACACTTGGGGTTGGAGCCCCTGGAGTTTAGGTTCAGTTTTAGTGTGTACTCAGGGTTGGAGCCCCTGGAATTTAGGTTTGGTTTTAGTTTACAATTGGGGTTGGAGCCCCTGGAGTTTCGGTTTAGTTTTAGTACATACTCGGGGTTGGAGCCTCTGGAGTTTTGTTTTAGTATATACTCGGGGTTGGAGCCCCTGGAATTTTGGTTTAGTTTTAGTGTATACTCGGGGTTGGAACCCCTGGAGTTTAGGTTTAGTTTTAGTGTATACTCGGGTTTGGAGCCCCGGGAGTTTAGTTTTAGTATACATTCGGGGTTGGAGCCTCTGGAATTTAGGTTTAGTTTTAGTGGATACTCGGGGTTGGAGCCCCTGGAATTTAGGTTTGGTTTTAGTGTATACTCGGGGATGGAGCCCCTAGAGTTTAGGTTTAATTTTAGTGTATACTCGGGGATGGAGCCCTTGGAGTTTTGGTTTAGTTTTAGTGTATACTTGGGGTTGGAACCCATGGAGTTTAGTTTTAGTCTATACTCTGGGTTGGAGCCCCTGGAGTTTAGGTTTAGTTTTAGTGTATACTCGGGGTTGGAGCCCCTGGTGTTTAGGTTTAGTTTTAGTGTATACTCGGGGTTGGAGCCCCTTCAGTTTAGGTTTAATTTTAGTGTATATTCGGGGTTGGAATCCCTGGAGTTTAGGTTTCGTTTTAGTGTATATTCGGGGTTGGAACCCCTGGAGTTTAGGTTTAATTTTAGTGTATACTCTGGTTTGGAGCCCCTGGAGTTTAGGTTTAGTTTTAGTGAATATTCGGGGTTGGAGCCCCTGGAGTTTAGTGTAGTTTTAGTGTACACTTGGGGTTGGAGCCCCTGGAGTTTAGGTTTAGTTTTAGTGTCTACTCGGGGTTGGAGCCCCTGGAGTTTAGGTTTAGTTTTAGTGTACACTTGGGGTTGGAGCCCCTGGAGTTTAGGTTTACTTTTAGTATATACTCGGGGTTGGAGCCCCTGGAATTTAGGTTTAGTTTTAGTGTATACTCGGGGTTGGAGCCCCTTCAGTTTAGGTTTAATTTTAGTGTACATTCGGGGTTGGAACCCCTGGAGTTTAGATTTAGTATACATTCGGGGTTGGAGCCTCTGGAGTTTAGGTTTAGTTTTAGTGGATACTCGGGGTTGGAGCCCCTGGCATTTAGGTTTGGTTTTAGTGTATACTCGGGGATGGAGACCCTAGAGTTTAGGTTTAATTTTAGTGTATACTCGGGGATGGAGCCCTTGGAGTTTAGTTTTAGTTTTAATGTATACTCGGGGTCGGAGCCCCTGGAGTTTAGGTTTAGTTTTAGTTTTTACTTGGGGTTGGAACCCATGGAGTTTAGTTTTAGTATATACTCTGGGTTGGAGCCCCTGGAGTTTAGGTTTAGTTTTAGTGTATACTCGGGGTTGGAGCCCCTGGTGTTTAGGTTTAGTTTTAGTGTATACTCGGGGTTGGAGCCCCTTGAGTTTAGGTTTAGTTTTAGTGTATATTCGGGGTTGGAACCCCTGGAGTTTAGGTTTAATTTTAGTGTATAGTCTGGTTTGGAGCCCCTGGAGTTTAGGTTTAATTTTAGTGAATATTCGGGGTTGGAGCCCCTGGAGTTTTGTTTAGTTTTAGTGTACACTTGGGGTTGGAGCCCCTGGAGTTTAGGTTTAGTTTTAGTGTATACTCGGGGTTGGAGCACCCGCAGTTTAGGTTTAGTTTTAGTGTACACTTGGGGTTGGAACCCCTGGAGTTTAGGTTTAGTTTTAGTGTATACTTGGGGTTAGAGCCTCTGGAGTTTAGTTTTAATATATACTCGGGTGTGGAGCCCCTGGCGTTTAGGTTTAGTTTTAGTGTATACTCTGGGTTGGAGCCCCTGGAGTTTAGGTTTAGTTTTAGTGAATATTCGGGGTTGGAGCTCCTGGAGTTTAGTTTAGTTTTAGTGTACACTTGGAGTTGGAGCCCCTGGAGTTTAGGTTTAATTTTAGTGTATACTCGGGCTTGGAGCCCCTGGAGTTTAGGTTTAGTTTTAGTGTACACTTGGGGTTGGTGCCCCTGGAGTTTAGGTTTAGTTTTAGTATATACTCGGGGTTGGAGCCCCTGGAATTTAGCTTTAGTTTTAGTGTATACTCGGGGTTGAGCCCCTGGAGTTTAGTTTTAGTATATACTTGGGTTTGGAGCCCCTGGCGTTTAGGTTTAGTTTTGGTGTATTCTCTGGGTTGGAGCCTCTGGAGTTTAGGTTTAGTTTTAGTGTATACTCGGGGTTAGAGCCTCTGGAGTTTAGTTTTAGTGTATACTCAGGTTTGGACCCCCTTGCGTTTAGGTTTAGTTTTAGTGTATACTCTGGGTTGGAGCCCCTGGAGTTTAGGTTTAGGTTTAGTGAATATTCGAGGTTGGAGCCCCTGGAGTTTAGTTTTGTTTTAGTGTACACATGTGGTTGGAGCCCCTGGAGTTTAGGTTTAGTTTTAGTGTATACTCGGGGTTGGACCCCCTGGAGTTTAGGTTTAGTTTTAGTGTACACTTGGGGTTGGAGCCCCTGGAGTTTACGTTTAGTTTTAGTATATACTCGGTGTTGGAGCCCCTGGAGTTTAGGTTTAATTTTAGTGTATACTCGGGGATGGAGCCCTTGGAGTTTAGGTTTAGTTTTTGTGTATACTTGGTGTTGGAGCCACTGGAGTTTAGGTTTAGTTTTAGTGTATACTTGGGGTTAGAGCCTCTGGAGTTTAGTTTTAGTATATACTCGGGTTTGGAGCCCCTGGCGTTTAGGTTTAGTTTCATTGTATACTCTGGGTTGGAGCCCCTGGAGTTTAGGTTTAGTTTTAGTGAATATTCGGGGTTGGAGCCCCTGGAGTTTAGTTTAGTTTTAGTGTACACTTGGGGTTGGAGCCCCTGGAGTTTAGGTTCAGTTTTAGTGTGTACTCAGGGTTGGAGCCCCTGGAATTTAGGTTTGGTTTTAGTGTACAATTGGGGTTGGAGCCCCTGGAGTTTCGGTTTAGTTTTAGTACATACTCGGGGTTGGAGCCCCTGGAATTTAGGGTTAGTTTTAGTGTATACTCGGGGTTGAGCCCCTGGAGTTTAGGTTTAGTTTTAGTGTATACTCGGGGTTGGAACCCCTGGAGTTTAGGTTTAGTTTTAGTGTATACTCGGGTTTGGAGCCCCGGGAGTTTAGTTTTAGTATACATTCGGGGTTGGAGCCTCTGGAATTTAGGTTTAGTTTTAGTGGATACTCGGGGATGGAGCCCCTAGAGTTTAGGTTTAATTTTAGTGTATACTCGGGGATGGAGCCCTTGGAGTTTCGGTTTAGTTTTAGGGTATACTTGGGGTTGGAACCCATGGAGTTTAGTTTTAGTCTATACTCTGGGTTGGAGCCCCTGGTGTTTAGGTTTAGTTTTAGTGTATACTCGGGGTTGGAGCCCCTGGTGTTTATGTTTAGTTTTAGTGTATACTCGTGGTTGGAGCCCCTTCAGTTTAGGTTTAATTTTAGTGTATATTCGGGGTTGGAATCCCTGGAGTTTAGGTTTCGTTTTAGTGTATATTCGGGGTTGGAACCCCTGGAGTTTAGGTTTAATTTTAGTGTATACTCTGGTTTGGAGCCCCTGGAGTTTAGGTTTAGTTTTAGTGAATATTCGGGGTTGGAGCCCCTGGAGTTTAGTTTAGTTTTAGTGTACACTTGGGGTTGGAGCCCCTGGAGTTTAGGCTTAGTTTTAGTGTCTACTCGGGGTTGGAGCCCCTGGAGTTTAGGTTTAGTTTTAGTGTACACTTGGGGTTGGAGCCCCTGGAGTTTAGGTTTAGTTTTAGTATATACTCGGGGTTGGAGCCCCTGGAATTTAGGTTTAGTTTTAGTGTATACTCGGGGTTGAGCCCCTGGAGTTCAGTTTTAGTATATACTTGGGTTTGCAGCCCCTGGCGTTTAGTTTTAGTTTTGGTGTATTCTCTGGGTTGGAGCCTCTGGAGTTTAGGTTTAGTTTTAGTGTATACTCGGGGTTAGAGCCCCTGGAGTTTAGTTTTAGTATATACTCGGGTTTGGAGCCCCTGGCGTTTAGGTTTAGTTTTAGTGTATACTCTGGGTTGGAGCTCCTGGAGTTTAGGTTTAGTTTTAGTGAATATTCGAGGTTGGAGCCCCTGGAGTTTAGGTTTAGTTTTAGTGTACACATGGGGTTGGAGCCCCTGGAGTTTAGGTTTTGTTTTAGTGTATACTCGGGGTTGGAGCCCCTGGAGTTTAGGTTTAGTTTTAGTGTACACTTGGGGTTGGAGCCCCTGGAGTTTAGGTTTAGTTTTAGTATATACTCGGGGTTGGAGCCCCTGGAGTTTAGGTTTAATTTTAGTGTATACTCGGGTATGGAGCCCTTGGAGTTTAGTTTTAGTATACATTCGGGGTTGGAGCCTCTGGAGTTTAGGTTTAGTTTTAGTGGATACTCGGGGTTGGAGCCCCTGGAATTTAGGTTTGGTTTTAGTGTATACTCGGGGATGGAGCCCCTAGAGTTTAGGTTTAATTTTCGTGTATACTCGGGGATGGAGCCCTTGGAGTTTAGGTTTAGTTTTAGTGTATACTCGGGGTCGGAGCCCCTGGAGTTTAGGTTTAGTTTTAGTGTATACTTGGGGTTGGAACCCATGGAGTTTAGTTTTAGTATATACTCTGGGTTGGAGCCCCTGGAGTTTAGGTTTAGTTTTAGTGTATACACGGGGTTGGAGCCCCTGGTGTTTAGGTTTAGTTTTAGTGTATACTCGGGGTTGGAGCCCCTTGAGTTTAGGTTTAGTTTTAGTGTATATTCGGGGTTGGAACCCCTGGAGTTTAGTTTTGGTATATACTTGGGTTTGGAGTCCCTGGCGTTTAGGTTTAGTTTTAGTGTATACTCTGGGTTGGAGCCCCTGGAGTTTAGGTTTAGTTTTAGTGTATATTCGGGGTTGGAGCCCCTGGAGTTTAGTTTAGTTTTAGTGTACACTTGGGGCTGGAGCCCCTGGAGTTTAGGTTTAATTTTAGGGTATACTCGGGTTTGGAGCCCCTGGAGTTTAGGTTTCGTTTTAGTATATACTCGGGGTTGGAGCCCCTGAAGTTTAAGTTTAGTTTTAGTGTATACTTGGGGTTGGAGCCCCCGGAGTTTAGGTTTAGTTTTAGTGTATACTCGGTTTTGGAGCCCCTAGAATTTAGGTTTAGTTTTAGTGTATACTCGGGTTTGGAGCCCCTGGAGTTTAGGTTTAATTTTAGTTTATAATCGGGGTTGGAACCATGGAGTTTAGGTTTAGTTTTAGTGTATACTTGGGGTTGGAGCCCCTGGATTCTAGGCTTAGTTTTAGTGTATACTCGGGCTTGGAACCCTGGAGTTGGTACTGAGTGTGTGGGTGCGTGTTTGCGGCTCTGGGTCCGGGACCTCTTGAGCATGTGAATGGCCTGATTGGTGAAAGTACCTTAGTAGTAAATTGGGGGTCGAGGACCCGCCAAGGACTGGACTTTTTTTTAATTATTAGATAGATAATAGGTAATATGGCATCAAAGGAACCCCAGGTTCCCTCTTCAAGGGGAACCCCAAATGCTTATATGTATGTCCATTATGGACCTGAAAGTGTCCAATATGTTTTTGAATGGGTTAAGTGGACCCAAGGTAAGGGAGAGAGCTTCCCAAAAGATGGAGTTTTTCATCGGGATAGAATTGAGCGCTTAGCATATGTTTTAAAGGAAGTAGAGAAGTCGGGTAAGTAGAAAGTGGGTTGGCCTGCGTATGTCCAATGGAAGGACAAAACGTAGACACGGGCTGATGATCGAGGAAAAGGAGTCAGGAATGTGGGAAAAAACCAAAGCAAATTGATCATAAAGAGAAATCCAGGATCCTGGTCGCGCAGTGAACCACGCAGCCCCCAATGCCCCTGCCATCTGATGATGAGCTCAGCGATCGAGACTGGCCTGTCTACGGGTCCCCTCCTCCTTATGATGATCATGAACAGGTTCCACCTCCGGCTGCAGCTGCCCTGCTGGCTCTGCTGCCTCCTAGGGGTGCGTCAGAACCTGATAGTACTACCAGTGTACAAACCCGATCCCGGTCCCAACGGAGACAGAACTCGGATCCAGCCCTCCCAACTGACTCTCCGCTCTCTGGCGCCCCGTTGCAGCTGCCAATGAGAGCATACCCTAATCCTGCAGGAGGTCAGATGCAAGTCTACTGTCCATGGACACCTTCCGACTTATGAGCAATTGTTGAATCCATCCTGAACCTAAAGAGGGAGTTGAGAAGTTTATACAGAAACTCGAAATTCTCCGTAAATGTCATAACCCTAATTGTAATGATACAGATATGTTTCTTGATACTTCTCTAGGTACCCAGCATTGGCGACCAATTCGGGAAAACTGTGAGTGGCTGCTGCTTGGCCCTGCCCTCTTACTGTGGATCAGGAGACACAACTCTGGCAGCGCATTTATGCAGCCGTGCGGAAGGCTTATCCTGACGTAGTTGATTGGCATAAAATCCACGGTACAGTGCAAAAACCCGACGAGGATGTTTGTGATTATGTTGAAAGATTCTGCAATATCTTTTTAAAATGTTCTGGTGTTAATCCTCAGGATTCTGTTCCCGCTCTTGTAAATGCTCTTGTACAGGGATTGCAGCCTGATGTTAAGAAAGCCTTTACCCTTACTTGCATTGGGTGGGAAGGTAAGGACAATCTTCAAGAAATTATTAGCACCCTCCAACATTGTGAGCGCCAATTGAACTGCTGCCAGAAACCCCCAAAGAAAGGAATAATGGCACCAGTGTTAGACGATCCAGCAGCACCAGTAGCAGCGTCTCCGCTCACAGCACCTCCGCCTGCAGCTCCGCTCACAGCGCCCACACTGGCACAGGCCCCTGTATTTTACGCTGCCCCTCAATTAGCTTCTCAGCCGCCCAACTTTTATAATTACCAACCCCAACCTGTTAATGTGGCCTCGGAATATGTGGCAGCCTAATTGGCACCAGGGTGCCCAGGGGAATTGATGGCAAGGGAGAGGGAGAGGCCGCCAGGCGGGAGCAAAAGGGGGCGGCCGCTTGACCTGTTTTAACTGTGGCCAGGAGGGTCGTTGGGCCTGTACCTGCCCTCGGCCACCTGCAGTTCCACCGAAGGTGGCACCTCAGCAGGCGTCAGCCCTAGCCCCTCAACTGATCCCTTATTCTGCCCCTCAAACAATCCCCTACTCGGTAGCTAACTCATTTGGGGGTATGACACAATAGAGTTGCCACACCCTTTTGCCTCTCATTACCGTTGAGGATCCCATTATCCCTTTGCCTACTAATGGCCATCTCTTGAATTTCCTTATTGATACTGGAGCGACTTATTCTACCCTTCAGCCTGTCGAGGCTCCTGATGTCACCCCCTCTAGAGATTCCATTCCCATCGTTGGGGTCTCGGGACAACCGCTTTCACTACCAGTTTCCAAAGAAGTGCCCTTTGACCTGAATGGAAGAAATGGATCCCATCGATTCCTCCTTGGGGCCGACGTCCCGGTCAATCTTTTGGGTCATGATCTCCTCTGCAAACTCGGTTGCACTTTAGACTGCTCTAATAATTCTATCAGTCTTCAAGTTCCCGAGTTTACTTATTCCACAGTCATCGGCCTTCTACAGGAAGAAACTTCGCGTCATCCTCACGTTTAGTGGTGGAATTTCGGACATTATGATTTATCCGACAAACTCAAGACTGTGCTACTCCGGTTTCTGACTGAGCATCGTGTTTCCACCGCGATAGCCATCCATCCGGCTCTGCAATACTGGCTTCAGGATCTTCACTGTACGGCGCACTACTCTGCCTGCCCGGATCATCAGTATTGCCCGTGAGATAACAGACCATCTGGGTGAGTGCTATGTTCTTTCTATATCTTCCCTTTGCGTCGGACCTGAAGGAGTTGCTGGCTCCATGTCCTTTCCTCCAGCTGCCCAACCACTTTTTCATGCCTGGGATGTTGCGCCTCATGTAACCCTCTGTGTCTCTGTTGGATATCAAGCCAGGGACCTTGGTCCTATGGTGTACCCCCTCCAGTGCACGGATCCCCAATCATATGTGGAATTGATGGACAGCTACCTGAATATCTATGATCAGGCTATCCAATTTTTTCCCCCTATGCCCCTTGAGTATCCTGCCTATTTTCAGCACCATGCTCTAGGTAGTGTAATCACTGATTCCCTTGATGCATTTATAACTATCCCCGATACCTTGTGGGCAAAGGGTCCTACTGATGTTGGTTGGGTATTAACAGCAGGACCTTTTTGGGTGCATTTGGACCCCTCTACACCCCTCCTTCGGAAAGCTCAATACCCTCTTAATCCTGAAGCGATGGAAGGCATAAAGCCTGTCCTTCAAGACCTTCTAAACTCCGATGTTGCTGTTCCCACCGATAGCCCCTGCAACACTCCTATACTCCCTGTGTAGAAGCCAGGCAAGAATATCTGGCAGCTTGTCTTGGACTTGCAGGCGGTAAACACTTGTGTGATCCCAGCCTATCCAGTAGTAACTAACCCGGCTACTATTCTTACCTATGTTCCCCCCAACTCCACTTGTTATACTGCTGTTGACCCCTGTGGAGCCTTTTTCTCCATTCCCATACACCCTGACTCCCAGTTTCTCTTCACCTTCACCTTTTATGGTACTCAGTATACATGGACTCGGTTGCCCCAGGGGTATACGGACAGCCCGACCATTTTCTCCCGTGCCCTGCAGTCTGATCTCGCCAATGTCTCCTTCCCCGGGGATGCTACTCTCCTCCAGTACATTGATGACTTGCTTCTTTGCCCTTTGTCTAAGCAAACTTGTCTCAATGACTCCCTCACCCTTTTGAAAGCCTTAGCCTGTAAAGGCCATAAGGCCTCCCGTGAAAAGTTACAGTTTTGCTAATCCCATGTTGAGTATTTGGGCCATGTTCTTGACGGCCCAGCTCGGCTCCTATCCAAACGCCATGTCGACAGCATTATCTCCCTTCCCCTTCGCTAAAAAGGATCTGATTCATTTTCTCGGCATATTGACGGGGTATTGTTGGCAGTGGAGCCCTAATTATGCGGAACTCACTAGGCCCTTTCAGAATCTCGCTCTCCCTTCAGCCCCTGAAGACCTCGGATGGGAGTCCGACTCCCAAGCTGCTTTTGCAGCTCTCAAGACAGCCCTTACTTCTGCCCCCGCCCTGGGTCTTCCAGATTATACTGAAACTTTTCACCTTTATGTTCACGAACGTTGCGGCTTTTCACAGGGGGTGCTTACCCAGTCCCATGGGAATGGCAAGCGACCAGTTGCTTATTACAGTACTCGCTTAGATCCTGTTGTGCGCAGTTATCCCTCCTGTATTCGATCCATTGCGGCAGCCCACCTCGCTGTCATCGCCGCCCAGTCCCTTACCCTTGGGTACCCTGTTGTCCTGCATGTTCCCCACGCAGTCGCGGCTCTCCTTAACCGTTCGGCTACCCAACATCTTACTGCTGCCCATCATCACCTGCTATGAAACAGCCCTTTTAGGGGATCCCTCATTGACTATTGTACGATGCACCACTCTCAACCCTGCTACCCTGTTACCCACGGAGGAAGACGGTGAGCCTCATGATGGCTCCACTATTGTCCAGCACTCCAACCTACCTCGTCCAGATCTACAGAATCATTATCTGTTAAATCCCGTCCTCATTCTTTTTGTCGATGGCTCCTCTACTCGATCATCAAGCGGCAATTTACTTACCGGCTATGCTATTTGTGACTCTTACTCTGTTATTGAAGCATCACGTCTCTTGCTGTCCTGCTCTGCCTAAGCCGCTGAACTTTTCGCCCTTATAAGAGCCTACATATTTGCTGCCAAACAATCGGCCAATATCTATACTGACTCTCGATAAGCTTTCGGCGTGACACATGACTTTGGGCAGCTTTGGAAACTCCGGGGATTCCTCACGTCAGCAGGAACCCCCGTCTGCCACAGGCAGCTCATCGCTTATCTTTTAACAGCTATCCAGCTCCTCTCTTGCTGTTATTAAATTTTCCGCCCATACACAGGGCGATGATTTTGTTTCTCAAGGTAATGATAGGGCTGGCCATGCCGCCCGTGCAGCCGCAGCCAGTCTCACTGGGTCTGTGGTTCTCCTTTGTTATCAGGCTGCAACCCCTTATCCTGTAGCTAGTCTAACTGATCTTGTTCACTTACAGTCACAGGCATCTACCTGTGAGCGACACAGTTGGACTCAAGCATCGTGTGCACAACGCTCTGACGGCCTCTGGATTTCTTCTGATGGCCGTGCTGTTGCCCCTGCTTCACTCCTGCCCTGGATTGCCCACATGTTACATCCATTTACCCATGCGGGCAAAGGGGGGATGAACAGAATGGCACAGCAGATGTGGTTTGCGCCTGGGTTTTTCGCTATGGCAGCTAAAATAGCTTCATATTGTCTGCTTTGTCAACGACATAACCCAGGCAAGACGCCCACAGTGACTGCTGGTACAGGACCCCAGCCATGGGGCCCGTTTGTACATCTACAAATGGACTTTATACAAATGCCTAAATGTATGGGGTATAATTATGTTTTAGTTCTAGTATGTTTGTTCTCGCGATGGGTGGAGGCGTATCCCACCCGACAGAATGATGCTATTATTGTTGTAAAATTGTTGTTGTGTGAATACATACCCAGGTTTGGGATATCAGGGATTTTATCAAGTGATAATGGACCTCATTTTATCGCTAAAGTGATAAAGGAACTGTTGAAGGCCTTACAATGCAACCATCACCTTTCCTGCCCATACCACCCCCAGTCTACTGGGGTGGTGGAAAGACAAAATGGTATTCTGGAAAACAAACTAGCTAAATTATGTTTGAAATGGCCTGAAGCTCTACCCCTGGCGCTCATGACTATGCGCTCTCACCCTAACCGTAACACCTCCCTTTCCCCTTACGAAGTTGTAATGGGATGTCCTATGCGCCTCCCAGTGGCACCACCTTTGTCTGCTAGGGAAATGGACATCCACGCTATGGATGAGGAAATGTTTACATGCTGTATAGCGCTCATTAATTCTCTCAAAAGCTTGCATACCCAGGTAGTAGAAGCTCAGAAAAAGCCCACCATTGAAGATTGCTATCAATACCAGCCTGGGGATCTAGTCCTGGTAAAGACCTTCAGGAAAAAGAACTGTTTGGAACTTCGATGGGAGGGGCCTTTCCAAGTCCTGCTCACCACCCATACAGCTGTGAAGGCTGAAGGACGATCCTTGCGGATCCACGCATCGCACGTCAAGCGGACGCTGATCTCAGACAGAACTACTTGTGCAGGAACTTTAACTGAGCCATCAGAATGCTAACTCTGATTTGGATCCTGTCCTGTGTGGTCTTTGCGGGGGCACGGACTACCAATTCTGCGGTTCAACGAGTGAAGGCCGTAGCCTCGCAAGTTAATCGGACTAAATGTTGGATTTGTACTCATTTTCCTGTTAACCCCTCCTCCTCCAAGATGCATTTTCTGGCTTTCCCCTCAGATTCCGCATGGTCCTTAGGTAATACAGGAGCCCTCATCCATCAAGTGCCCATTTGGAGACAGGAGCCCACCTTTGTGGTTGTTAAGGGGCTGGCCTGGCTGTGCGCCTGGAGAAATGATACTAAAGGTAGTACTCGGGTGGGCGAGCTGCCATTGGGTTGTGTGCCTACCTTGCTGATTATAATTACCGGGAGGGCCGATTCCGGTTCCACAACCAGTCCTATATAAAAACAAAAAAACTGCGGATGCTGGAAATCCAAAACAAGAACAGAATTACCTGGAAAAACTCAGCAGGTCTGGCAGCATCGGTGGAGAAGAAAAGAGTTGACGTTTCGAGTCCTCATGACCCTTCAACAGAACTTGAGTTCGAGTCCAAGAAAGAGTTGAAATATAAGCTGGTTTAAGGTGTGTGGGGAGGGTGGAGAGAGAGAGAGAGAGAGAGAAGTGGAGGTGGTTGGTGTGGTTGTAGGGACAAACAAGCAGTGATAGAAGCAGATCATCAAAAGATGTCAACAACAATAGAACAAAAGAACACATAGGTGTTAAAGTTGGTGATATTATCTAAACGAATGTGCTAATTAAGAATGGATGGTAGGGCACTCAAGGTACAGCTCCAGTGGGGGTGGGGAGAGCATAAAAGATTTAAAAATATTTAAAAATAATGGAAATAGGTGGGAAAAGAAAACTCTATATAATTTATTGGAAAAAAAAGTGGTCCTATGACTACCTTTTGGGAGTGCAAGGCCAATGAGGTGATGTGTTTTTCGCAGGCCCCAAGATCTGAGGATAGACTCATATACTTTAATGGGGGTAGGTGTGATTGCCAACGATCATACAATCTCACCTCAAACAATTCCACCTCCTCCTGGACTTCTACTGGCTACTACACTGAAGAATTTGGGCCTTGCAACTACAAAAATCTGTCTGGTTGCCCCGACTTGCTGGCCCTGCGAGCATTGCAGCTCAGTCAAACCTGCCACGTCCACTGGTATGACCAGACAAATTCCTCTTTTGTCTGGGACCGGCTTAGCTTTTGCCAAAATTCCACTTATTGGTACCCTACCCTTGTTCGCAATGGCTCATTCTGGCTTTGTGGGAACAGGGCGTACAAAACCCTCCCTGTCAATTGGGCAGGCACCTGCACCATTGGCTATATTGTCCCTGACGCCTTTGGGGTCAAGAGCCTTACCATTCACTCTCTCTACAACCATCTAAGGCCTGTGAAGCGTCATAAACGATCAACTTGGAACCCACTTGTCACCCGCGACACCGGATTCCACAAATTTGTCCGGGCCCTCATCCCAGGTCTAGGGGTCTCAGAGCTGGAAAAGGCCATTATTAATATTTCTACTACAATGGAACTCATTGAGAATAAGACTGTTGACGCTATTCAGAGTCTGTAGTTGGAAGCTAAGTTCCTTTCCAAGGTTGTCCTCCAGAACCGTATGGCCCTGGATTTCCTGCTAGCAGCATAGTGGGGAGTCTGTGCAGCTATTGATGAAACATGTTGTTTTTGCATTAACAAGGACCAGAGAATTGAAACTGATGTACATTTCATTCAGGACCAAGTGAACCTCCTCCATGCAGTTGCCCAGGAAAAATCCTTTGACTGGTGGGGGTGGCTCCCTAACATCGGCAGGTGGTTTGGGGGACTTTTCAAAACCCTCCTCAAATACCTTGTCAAAGGTTTTGCCCTACTCATTGTTCTGTATGTTGTTATCTAGCTTGTCCACTGTTGCATCCGCTCTGTCTGCCGACTACAGAACCTTCAGAGATGTGGTGGCAAGCCAGTTATCTATTCCCTCCCTCTCCTCAGGATTCCACTGAGGATGAAGCCCAATGGTTAGGATACATAGAACTTGGCTAAGGGCGGTGGGTTGTCCTTGTAGGACAAAAGGGGGGGAAGTGTGGTGGCCTAGGCAACTACAGGGAACCCATTTAGTGCTAAAAGGGTTAATGGGGAAATTGAATTATATGCCTAGGCCTGAGAGAAAAGTACTGCAACCTTGAGAACAATACCATTTTGTCTGACCACAGTTATAGGATGAGCCTTGAGACATTCCATTTTGTTCTTTCTCAGGCTGAATGTAATCAGGATCATGATAAGCATTTGCGTGTAAGTGCAACATCTGTTGTGCTGGGAATGAAAATTTACTGAAATAAGGATTGGTCAGTTAACTTATGCAAATAAGCGGATAGGTTTGCAAAATTTACGGATTGGCTTTAAAAATGCTTTTAGCAGGTCCTCGTGTATTGTACTACGAGACGGTACAGTAGCTCTCGTTGTATTGTCTCCCTTGTGCACAAGTACACACACACACACACACACAGACACACACACACAGACACAGACACACAGACACAGACACACACACACACACACACACAGACACACACACACAGACACACACACACAGACACACACACACACACAGACACAGACACACACACACACAGACACACACACACAGACACACACACACAACGCACACACACACACACACACACACACACACACACACACTCACAGACACAGACACACACACACAGACACAGACACACACACACACATGCACACACACAGACACACACACACACACACAGACACACACACACACACACACACAGACACAGACAAACAAAGGACAAACACATAAAATCTCTCTGCAGAGATGGGCTTTGGAGGGTGGGTGTTATAAAATAAAGGATAAAATTTGCAGGGTCTTGGCGCTGTCAACTCGGAGTTCCCATGTGTGAAGACGGGTTGCTGGTCCTGGTGGACGTCTGGAAGTTCTTACCAACTGGTCTCGGCTTTACAGGTCTAAATGCAGACCAGTTACACTCAGATGAGGGTTCTCTGGCTACAGGTTGATATCCACACACAATTGCCGACAATGCAGAGAGAGCGAGCCAGTCAGGGTAGCCTTCCTTCCTCAGCTTGTTCCCCAGCAAGACTGCCTTCAAAACCAGCAGGTTCACAACCTAAGTTTTTTTTATCTCTCTCCCGTGTGATTTTCAGCAAGTTATCAACCTTCCTTTTCAATTTTTTCCTCCATCAATTAGTGATTGCAGTTCAAAACAAACAACAAAATCTTCCTCAAGTACCGTAAGGGTCAGATGATTTCTCAGAAGAGGCCTGCTTACTGACAGCTCCAAGGTGAACTTATCACCTTTTAAAAAAGAAAACCCAGGTTAACATCCAGATGTCCAGATAATACCAAGTCCTTCCATTTTGTAAAACAAAAATGCAGTCATGAGAGATATGATTCTAACATTTCTCAACATTACTCATTACTCTGGCCTTCCATAAAACATGGTTTTCTTAGTAGTTTTCGCATAGCTCAGAATACTGAGATGAAATTGCTTATTGCTGACAGATAACAATACCTAATGTGCTCACTTAATGACTTCTAATAGCTCCAATGACATGCTTTAACTTGCTGGGATAAGATTCCTTGAAACATTGGGGTAACATTTCTCAATTTTCTGGGAAGGCACTCCTTAACGTCTTAGGGTAACATTCCTTCATGTAGAAACTTGAAAAATTTACAACACTGAAGGCCATTCAGCTCCTCATATCTGTCCAGCCAAAGAAAGTTATTCAGCCTAACACCGCCTCAGCCGTAGTCCTGTAGGTTATAACATTTCAAGTACATATCGAAGTGTATTTTAAATGCAGCAAGGTTTCCTGCCTCCACCACCTTGTCAGGCAGTGAGTTCCAGACCTCCACCACTCTTTGGGTGAGAAACCTCCGGAGTTCCACTCTAATCCTTAAACAGATTACATTAAATTTCTGCCCTCTGATTATTGACTTCCCTGCTAAAGGAAATAGGTGCTACCTATCCACTCTATCAAGGCCCCTCATAAGTTTATACATGTCCATTAAATCTCCTCTGAGGCTCCTCTGTTCCAAAGAAAACAACCCCAGCTGATTTTAGTTGCCAATGGGCAGAACTTTCTGTGCCCGCTGATGTCAGGCGTCATGGCGGGCATGAGCGGACAATATGGCGGGAAGGCCGAAAATCGGTTTCACGACGTTGTGAAACCAGTTTGCAATCGTCTGCTCTGCCTGTCAATGGCGGGCCGCATTTCCCACCGCCGCACATCAGGAACTTCATTGTAATACGTCTGCATATCATTATAACCCCAGCTCACCCGAATCATCCCCCCCAACATCAAATTTACTGCCCACATCAGCAGGAAAACACGTCAGTGCAGAACACGTCTTGACAAGGGTGACGTGCAGGAGTCAGGATTTACTCACCAGGGCCTTGCTCACATTGTGGACATTCAAGGAGCAGAAGATGCTGGACCTCGACAGCAACGGGAACCTGGAGGACCGTCCACGGCTTGCTGGGTGGATTCACATGGACATGGTTCCACTGCAAAGCAGCTCATGGAAGGTGCAAAATCACTGTTGGGGTCTGTTTTGGGACTTCAGTGTCTTGGCAAAGTTCTGCTACGAATGATCATTGAGGGAGTGGAGAGGAAGATCCAGCTGTGAGTGGGAGAGGAAGATGTACCGAGGGAGTAGAGAGGAAGATCTAGGTTTTACTTTTTCTTTATTCACTCATGGGAGTCCGTCGGTAGTGGAGGGAGTGAATGTTTGTGGATGGGGGTACCAATCAAGTAGGCGGCTTTGTCCTGGATGGTGTCAATCTTCTTGAGTTTTGTGGGAGCTGCACTCATCCAGGTAAGTGGGGAGTATTCCATCACACTCCTGACTTGTGCCTTGTAGATGGTTGAAAGTCTTTGGGGAGTCAGGAGGTGAGTTATCACCACAGGATTCCCAGCCTCTGACCTGTTCTTGTAGCCACAGGATTTATATGGCTAGTCCGGTTCAGTTTCTGGGAGTAGAAGGTGTGTCCAGGGTGGGGGGTGGGGGGTAGAGTTTGGGAGTGGGAGAAGAAAGGTGTCGGTGGATGTGAAGATGGGAGGTGGGGAGGGAGTATGGGGGAGGGAGAAATGGAGGAAACTGGGGTAGGTAGGTCAAAGTGGAGAGGAAGGTGTAAGGGAAGGAATTCGGATTGGGGAAGGAGTTCAGGGGGAGGAAGGAGTTCAGGGGAAGGAGTTCGTGGGAGGGAGGAGTTCAGAGAGCGAGAGGAGTAAGGGTGGGGTGAGGATGTTCAGGTGAATGTGCAAGGGAGGGATCTGTGGGGTTGATAACTGCCTCCTGAAGAGCGAAATGAGGGTGGGCATGGTAGGAGGGAATGGTAAGACTGAGAGAGGGCAGAGTGAGCCGTTAAGGTGGGAGGGTGAGGGTTCAACAATGTCAGTAGAAGGGGCAGTTGGTGTGGTAGCAGATATGGATCCTGAGGGTAGAATGGAGGAGATCGGGGAGGTCCGTGTGGATGGGGGTGGGATTTTCAGAAAGGTAGGGAACGTTCATGCTCGCCTGGACATCCCCGGAAGAAAAGGGTTCTGGCTGGTTGGTGATAATTGGAAGTGGAAGGTGATGCCGGGGGGTCAAAAGTGATGGGAAAAGACATGGGTGACTGGGGGAGGGGAAAGGACAGGGAAGGTAAAAATGAATGCACCATGCTTCTAAATCCAAAAGTAAAAGAAGACTCATGTTGGGCAGGAACAGGTGCTGCATGGGAGTGTGATCAATGGGTGGGTGGAGATTCAGGTCAGTTCAGATGGACAACTGAAAGAGAACTCCAGCAGGCAGCATTGAAAATGCTCAGTACATTGAGATGAGTGACAGAGAAAGGATCTGCATGCGTGGGAGAATGCTTATGCAAGGCTCCAAAAGGTCCTGCCACACACACACACACACTTCTCCCTCCAGAATCACTCGTGGGCCAGCTGTGTGCAGCTGAACGGCTAGTTGGCAGGGGGGGTTGGAGGACATGTCGGGGGAGGACTTGCGAAGCCTGTCAATGAAGCTGAAAGACACCATTATACATTATTCAGTGAAAGTGAATATATTTTCAGATTATGAAGTGACAAAAGTGATCACCCGTGCAACCACTTGTGATCAGAATATCTTAAATTTTCTAGGACTAACACTTCTAGATGCTGCCCTGACATCCACAGTAGGGGTGGAGACAGCCTGTGCAATGGTTTTGCCTCTGAGGAATTTGGCCTGGGTCTCTGTAGAGCCGAGGCCTTGAGGGTCCCGGCTTGCTTTGGCTGTCCTCCTGTAGACCAGCTGCTCCCTCTACAGTGACAGAAGGTGAGGTTGAAGGGATCACAGGCAAACGAGACTCAGAGGGAGAAGGCAGCCTCCGAGATTCCTGAGTGGATGACCCAGGGGCGTCCAGCTGCTGCTCCTTCTTCCTTCAGGTGCCCAAGAGCCCTGGCCTGCTTCCATGAGAAGTCCCTCCTGGAGGGACGTCAGGATGCCCCATTTCCCTCTGTGAACTTGAGCCTGTCTAGATCTAGGTCCCACTGAGGTGTGTTGCTGCGCTGGTGGAGGGTATGGGTAAGTGCTGTGATGGGTCTTCCAGGCTGCGTATTTCCAGCTCTTCTATGGAGGAGATGTCCTCTTTGCTAGAGGTGAGGACCTGGATGGACCTGAGGGACAGGCTGGCCAAGGGTGTCAGTCGCTTGGAAGAGCTCCCTGTGAATCAAGTTAGTGCATGGCAGCAGAGTTAGAAACAGGAGACAGAGCACTCACGTTTGCATTGAGAAAGGAATGATGTGGTACAGGATCCTCACATGGGTGTTCCTCACCAATCTCACTGCTGCCGCATGCTCGGTCCATGTCCTCACCAGTCAGCACAATGGCACACTTCTCAAAGTGAGCGATGGGCATAATGTGGGCCACTCCACCTCCCTGCTGTGGTCAGCCAGCTTCTCCTGAATGAAAACTGATGGAGATGGTGTGAGCTGGACACAAGGCACTGTGTGGAATGTTTGTGTGGTGAGCGCAGCCATAGATGGGATGAGGATGTGAGCTCGTGAGGATATGGGCCTGATGGAGATATGAGGGTGTGTGAGATTTAGTGCTGTTGTCCCTTGAGGTTTGAGATCCCTGTGGATGATGGATGGGTTTGTGAGTGTGTGAGTGAAGAGTGACTTACCCTGGCAGAACAGATGAGACCATTCATCCTCTTTGGGCACTGGGTGGCTGTCCTCTTTTGCTGGCTGTTGGTGCTGGCCACTGCTGCCACTGCCTCCCATGCTGGATTGGTATCCATGCTTGCTGGCCTCTGTACAGAGCAGGGTCAGAGGACATCAAGACAGGCCTCCACAGCATCCAGAATGCATTCCAAGAACACATCAATGAGTCAGGGTCTGCAGTCTTGTTGCCTTTTGGGGCCATGTCTTCTGTACAGCAGTCCTGGGCAGGAAGCACTGACACTCGTGCAAGCGGCTACACTTTAAATAAGGCGCCCGGCCTGAGGAAGCAGCGAGATGATGGTGGGTTGGGCAAATGAGTGTCTGCCCACCAGCGACCTGGGGTGTTTCTGGGACTGCATGATTAATAAGGCAGGATTGGGATGATACAGCGTGAAAAACCTCCTTTGCAACCGGTGGGTAAAACATTCTTTTTCCCTGCTGCCACTGCACTCAGTGTAAATCTGGGATGATTCGGCCCAATATTTTCCCTTGTCCCTTCTTTCTTTTCCTAATTTCCTTTTTAATTTCATCCTCACACCTTTTGTACTCCTCTAGGCTTTCCCCAATTTAAAACTTTTACTCCTGGTCTATTTCTGTCCTTAACTATACTAAATCTAACCCAATTCTGATCACTTCTTCTAATGTGCTCCCTCACTGATATCCCTACCAACTGCCCAGATTAATTCCCCAAAACTAACTGCTCATTGTCTTGTTGGGCTTGCTACATATCAACTAAGAAAAGTTCTAGTGAATACAATTTTAAGAATTCTGCCCTCTCTACACTGTTTACACTGATACTATCTCAATTAATATTAGGCTAGTTGAAATCCTGTATTATTACTGCCCTTTAATTTCTGCATTCTCAGCAATCTATCTCCCTGACTGTTTAGGGGTCTATACGATACTCCCAGTAGTGTGATTGTCCCTTTTTCCCTTCAATTCGATCCATACTGTCTCATTTGATGATCCATCTCAAACGTCACCTCTCTACACAGCTGCAATTATTTCCTTAACCAGTGTTGTGAACACCCACCTCCATTTTTACCTGATAAAAACAAAAAAACTGCGGATGCTGGAAATCCAAAACAAAAACAGAATTACCTGGAAAAACTCAGCAGGTCTGGCAGCATCGGTGGAGAAGAAAAGAGTTGACGTTTCGAGTCCTCATGACCCTTCGACAGAACTTGAGTTTGAGTCCAAGAAAGAGTTGAAATATAAGCTGGTTTAAGGTGTGTGTGTGGGGGGCGGAGAGAGAGAGAAGTGGAGGGGGTTGGTGTGGTTGTAGGGACAAACAAGCAGTGATAGAAGCAGATCATCAAAAGATGTCAACAACAATAGAACAAAAGAACACATAGGTGTTAAAGTTGGTGATATTATCTAAACGAATGTGCTAATTAAGAATGGATGGTAGAGCACTCAAGGTATAGCTCTAGTGGGGGTGGGGGGAGCATAAAAGATTTTCAAACATTTAAAAATAATGGAAATAGGTGGGAAAAGAAAAATCTATATAATTTATTGGAAAAAAAAGGGGGAAACAGAAAGGGGGTGGGGATGAGGGAGGGAGCTCACGACCTAAAGTTGTTGAATTCAATATTCAGTCTGGAAGGCTGTAAAGTGCCTAGTCGGAAGATGGGGAGTTGTTCCTCCAGTTTGCGTTGGGCTTCACTGGAACAATGCAGCAAGCCAAGGACAGACATGTGGGCAAGAGAGCAGGGTGGAGTGTTAAAATGGCAAGCGACAGGGAGGTTGGGGTCATTCTTGCGGACAGACTGCAGGTGTTCTGCAAAGCGGCCACCCAGTTTACGTTTGGTCTCTCCAATGTAGAGGAGACCACATTGGGAGCAACGAATGCAGTAGACTAAGTTGGGGGAAATGCAAGTGAAATGCTGCTTCACTTGAAAGGAGTGTTTGGGCCCTTGGACGGTGAGGAGAGAGGAAGTGAAGGGGCAGGTGTTGCATCTTTTGCGTGGGCATGAGGTGGTGCCATAGGAGGGGGTTGAGGAGTAGGGGGTGATGGAGGAGTGGACCAGGGTGTCCCGGAGGGAGCGATCCCTACGGAATACCGATAGGGGGGGTTGAAGGGAAGATGTGTTTGGTGGTGGCAACATGCTGGAGTTGGCGGAAATGGTGGAGGATGATCCTTTGAATGCGGAGGCTGGTGGGGTGATAAGTGAGGACAAGGGGGACCCTATCATGTTTCTGGGAGGGAGGAGAAGGCGTAAGGGCGGATGCGCGGGAGATGGGCCGGACACGGTTGAGGGCCCTGTCAACGACCGTGGGTGGAAAACCTCGGTTAAGGAAGAAAGAGGACATGTCAGAGGAACTGTTTTTGAAGGTAGCATCATCGGAACAGATGCGACGGAGGCAAAGGAACTGAGAGAACGGGATGGAGTCCTTACAGGAAGCGGGGTGTGAGCAGCTGTAGTCGAGGTAGCTGTGGGAGTCGGTGGGTTTGTAATGGATATTGGTGGACAGTCTATCACCAGAGATTGAGACAGAGAGGTCAAGGAAGGGAAGGGAAGTGTCAGAGATGGACCACGTGAAAATGATGGAGGGGTGGAGATTGAAAGTAAAATTAATAAATTTTTCCAAGTCCCGACGAGAGCATGAAGCAGCACCGAAGTAATCATCGATGTACCGGAGAAAGAGTTGTGGAAGGGGGCCGGAGTAGGACTGGAACAAGGAATGTTCCACATACCCCATAAAGAGACAGGCATAGCTGGGGCCCATGCGGATACCCATAGCCTCACCTTTTATTTGGAGGAAGTGAGACGAGTTGAAGGAGAAATTGTTCAGCGTGAGAACAAGTTCAGCCAGATGGAGGAGAGTAGTGGTGGATGGGGATTGTTCAGGCCTCTGTTCGAGGAAGAAGCTAAGGGCCCTCAGACCATCCTGCTGGGGGATGGAGGTGTAGAGGGATTGGACGTCCATGGTGAAGAGGAAGTGGTTGGGGCCAGGGAACTGGAAATTGTTGATGTGACGTAAGGTGTCAGAGGAATCACGGATGTAGGTGGGAAGGGACTGGACAAGGGGAGAGAGAAAGGAGTCAAGATAACGAGAAATGAGTTCTGTGGGGCAGGAGCAAGCTGAGACGATTGGTCTACCGGGGCAGTTCTGTTTTGGGTAGGAGGTAGAAACGGGCCGTCCTAGGTTGGGCAACTATCAGGTTGGAAGCTGTGGGAGGAAAATCCCCAGAGAAGATGAGGTCAGTGACAGTCCTGGAAACAATGGCTTGATGTTCAGTGGTGGGGTCATGGTCCAGGGAAAGGTAGGAGGAAGTGTCTGCGAGTTGACGCTCAGCCTCCGCGAGGTAGAGGTCAGTGCGCCAGACAACGACAGCACATGATAAGGTCCCCCTTGTCCTGACTTATCACCCCACCAGCCTCCGCATTCAAAGGATCATCCTCCGCCATTTCCGCCAACTCCAGCATGATGCCACCACCAAACACATCTTCGCTTCACCTCCCCCTCCCCCACTCTATTGGCATTCCGTAGCGATCGTTCCCTCCGGGACACCCTGGTCTACTCCTCCATCACCCCCTACTCCTCAACCCCCTCCTATGGCACCTCCCCATGCCCACGCAAAAGATGCAACACCTGCTCCTTCACTTCCTCTCTCCTCACTGTCCAAGGGCCCAAACACTCCTTTCAAGTGAAGCAGCATTTCACTTGCATTTCCCCCAACTTTGTCTACTGCAATCATTGCTCCCAATGTGGTCTCCTCTACACTGGAGAGACCAAACGTAAACTGGGCGACCGCTTTGCAGAACACCTGCAGTCTGTCCGCAAGAATGACCCAAACCTCCCTGTCGCTTGCCATTTTAACACTCCACCCTGCTCTCTTGGCCACATGTCTGTCCTTGGCTTGCTGCATTGTTCCAGTGAAGCCCAATGCAAACTGGAGGAACAACACCTCATCTTCCGACTAGGCACTTTACAGCCTTCCAGACTGAATATTGAATTCAACAACTTTAGGTCGTGAGCTCCCTCCCCCATCCCCACCCCCTTTCTGTTTCCCCCTTCCTTTTTTTTCCAATAAATTATATAGATTTTTCTTTTCCCACCTATTTCCATTATTTTTAAATATTTGGAAATCCTTTATGCTCCCCCCACCCCCACTGGAGCTGTACCTTGAGTGCCCTACCATCCATTCTTAATTAGCACATTCGTTTAGATAATATCACCAACTTTAACACCTATGTGTTCTTTTGTTCTATTGTTGGTGACATCTTTTGATGATCTGCTTCTATCACTGCTTGTTTGTCCCTACAACCACACCAACCCCCTCCACTTCTCTCTCTCTCTCCGCCCCTCACACACACACCTTAAACCAGCTTATATTTCAACTCTTTCTTGGACTTGAACTCAAGTTCTGTCGAAGGGTCATGAGGACTCGAAACGTCAACTCTTTTCTTCTCCACCGATGCTGCCAGACCTGCTGAGTTTTTCCAGGTAATTCTGCTTTTGTTTTCCATTTTTACCTGTCTCTCTATACTGTCTGAAAACGCTGCAACCAGGAATGTTGACCTGCCACTCCTGCCCCTCTTTAAACCACGTTTTAATAATAGTTGTAACATCATACTTCCAAGTGACTACCTTTGCCCTCAACCCATTTGCCTTATTCACTAGACTGCTTGCATTGAAGTTTATGTCGCTTATCACTGAACAACTCTCCTGTTGTTTATTTTCTGGTCTCTGCTTCCTCTGCCTTCCACACTTGTTTTCTAACTTCCTCTCTTCCATTTCCAGTTTTGCTTCTATTCCTTCTGAATCCATTTCATGTTCCCATTGTTTCATGTGGTCAGTAAAAATGGCTTCTGCACAATGCTTGTGCTTCAAGCAAGATGACTTCAGTGGTCACATGACTATGACAAGCCCCAATACACAAGAGGTAGCAGAGCACAAAGGCATTTCTTCAACATCCCCTTTTCATAAAGGGAAAAAACTCATTGCATGTGCTATCATTTTCAGTTGCAAGTTACTCACATACAGGGTCTATCAAAAAGTCATCACAGCGATCAGAAAAATGTCATTCTAGTCTGTCTCACTTTTGTCTGCCTCTACACATGCATTTAATAATCTTTAAAGCATTCAAGTCTTCTAATGGTACTCATGTGTGTTTTTGTTTATTGTTCGTCTGGTGTCTGCTGGTTCCTAGGGTGACATTGCTGTTCTGGGAAATGTCGTTGCCATGGCAAGTGTTACTACTGATCCATTATAGTTGTTGGGGAGCAGTTGACTTCTGGGACTGTTGGTCGTTCTATTCCTTGTTCAGTTGGCGAGATCGACTCTTCCTTATCAGCTGTCTGCTGTGAAGGAGAAGCTTCCCTGGTTGCACGTTTGTGTCTGCGGTTGCGACAATACATCTGGTCATTCACTTTCACTGTTTCAGACTGAGTTATCAACTTCTCTATACAGGTTCCAAGTTATCAAGTTTGCTGACTTTTGTTGAGTACAATCAATGTTTGCACTCTGACCAGCAATCCAGCTCTCAGCTTTGGCAGTGATTTAGCTGCTTCATCAAAGTGAACTTTGGCTGTCATTTCACTTTGATCTTGTCACTCACTCCTGTTACAACTTCTGGACATCTGGCCTCAGCAGTTTTTTAGCTATTGGAAGAGTAGCTATTGGGTGCGGTGTGACATTAGTCTCTAGACTGGACTTCTTTCCATGCCTTCAGTCGGTGTGTTTCTCTGCTCAAAGGTCGTACCCTACACCTCTGTGCTGGATCTATTCAATTATTTCATGATTGCTTTGTCAATTTTCACCACTACCTCAGCTGTTCCATTTGACTGAGGATAATGTGGCGATGTCTAGTGCTGAATTTTTCCCAATCATTCATGAAATGACTGAATTATTCACTCATGAACTGAGGGCCATTATCACTCATAACAATGTCAAGAATGCCTTGAGAACTGAAGCGTGCTTTCAGTGGCAAGATAGTTAATTCCAAATACAGTGAAGAGGTCTATTCCAAGCTTCATCAATAGTTTGTCTGGGATGTCGTGAGTCATGAGCAACTCTTCAGCTTACTTAGCTTGATGTTCATCACAAGCACTGATGTGGTCCTTGATTTTGTTGCCCGTGTAGAGTAGCACATTTCTCTTGCCTTCCTCAGACTAGATTCAATTCCTTGATAGCTTGCATGGATGCACTTCAGCATCCCTTGTCTCATCTCCTCAGGGGTGGTTTGTTTGTACATGATGCCATCTTGGGCAACCACTTCATCTCAGTCTGCCTAATACTCTTAAAGCAACAGGTGTGTCCTAAGTGGTTTCAGGCCATCTCTTCATCACTACTGCCTGTAGCACTTGGGGAATTGCATCTTGTGGCTTGGTTTGCTAGATCTGAGCAAGACACTTGTCTGTCAGGTTCAATGTCTCTGCCTGGGGGATGACTTCCAGAGTATGCTGTGCCATTGAATCTGGAAGATTTCACACTCTGTATTAGCGTCATAAACTTCTTTCGAAGGGACTGCAGTTATTGATAGCATGTCAGTGATGTGCATCTGCTTCCCCTCCTTGTACTTCACTTCCAAATGATATCTCTGCAAACTAAGTAACATCGTTTGCAAAAGATTTGGAGCGGATAGAAGTGATTTGAGAGAGGTGCTTTGATGTGGTTTGTGGTCAGAATCTGCCGACACTTTGTCTCTCCCAAACAGATACTGATTAAAATTCTCACAAGCAGAGACAATAGCCAAGGACTCTTTCTCAATCTGCCTGTAGCGTCGTTCAGTTTGCTTTAACACTGTGAATGCAACTGGTTGTCCTTGCTGCAGGTTGATCCAAGTTTTGTTTCACTGGCATTAAACTGCAGAGTGACTTTGTCATTGACACCCCAGTACTTCAGCAATGATGTTGTTGTCACGAGTTTTTTGATGTGAGTGAAAGCTGCTTCTTGTTCTGTGTCCAGGACCACTGAACATCCTTTGCAGTGATCTTCTGCAGAGGTTCACAATCTGATGACAAATTGGGCAAGAACATTTCTAGGTGGTTCACAAATCCAACACCCGTACCTCCCAAATGGTGTCCAAACAGTCAGAAAACTGCTGTTTCCATTAACTTCACTTACCATTATCTATCCTTCGGATCCAGGGTGATAAAGATCTTTGCTTTGGCAAGTTGTGGCAAAGATTTTTCAATAGTTGGCATTGGGTAGTGAGATCTCTTCCAAACTTTATTAAGGTTCTTTAGATCCAAGCACACTCTCAACTTTCCAGGTTGTTTTACTGCTACCATGCTGCTAATCGAGTCTGTAGGAGCTGTCACTTTCTTAATCACTCCCATCTTTTCTAACTCCTCTATCTTGTCTTTCAGGCTGGACTTGAGGGTAGCTGGAACTCACCTTGGAAGATGCTGAGTTAGCCTCATACTATCATCTATTTCACGATGATATTCACCAGGCAGACATTCACAAAGTCTGTGAAAATATTTTTCTAATTTATAAGTTTAGCAGTCAATGGCTTGGTGTCATGCGAAACACTGCAAAGTTCTTCTGGTATATGGAGAGTTGCCAATCCAGGACTTGTGACTTTTGACTTGTTTCAGCTGAGCTGAGGAGATTTTGCTTACTGTCTAATATCTGGAACTGCAGATCTTCTTTCTTCCCAATTGTATTGGGCCCTCGGTTTAGTTTGTCCTCTTGGATTGAGCATCTTTCCATTGTATAGCTTCAGCTTCACCTTTGATGACTATATTTCTGGGTGACCATCATGAGCGACTTCACACAGGTCTGCAAGTTCATAATGTTGCATGTAACACCGGTGTCTATCTGACACTTCATATTAACTTGATGCTCTCCTTCTGCAGTCATCACTCCAATAGCCACAAACTATATCTTACCTTGAGACTTGACAGTGCCAACCTGTTCTAAGATAGAGTGATTCACCAGAATCATGATTCAACATCTCCCCAGCAACCATCCTTATAGGCTGGCTTTTCTTCTTTCCAGCAAAGCACTTGTGTGCAAAGTGACTCAGCTTCTTGCAGTTAGAGCACTGTTTTCCCCAGGCTGGAAATGCTTCCTTTTCTTTTCTGTGGCATCCTCTACAATATTTACATCCAGTACTCTGGACTTGACCTTGTTGCTGGTTGTTCTGTGAATAGTTCTTCCTTTTCTCCATTGTCTTCTGCTTGGAAGACCTGAACTGTTTCTCAACATAGTGCAAACCTTGGTCAGTTCTCCCGCAGTACTCCAGATGTGGTCTCACACTTACAGCTGCAGTAAAGCTTTCCTACTTTTATATCCGTTCCCCTTGCAATAAACACGAACATCCCGTTTGCCTTCCTCATCGCTTGCTATACCTGTATACTAACTTTTTGTCATTCATGTACCATGACACCCAGGTCCCTCTGTACCAGTGAGTTCTGCAATCTTTCTCCATTTAAGTAGTATACTTGTTTTCCATTCTTACTGCCAAGGTGGACAAATTTACATTTTCCCACATTATACTATATCTACCAAATTTTTGCCCACTCACTTAACCTGTATATATCTCTTTGCAGCAACTCTAGCTCCTCTGGAGAATTTACTTCATACCTAACTTGGTGTCATCTGCAAACGCATTGAGCGGCTGCAGAGCATTCTGACGGGCGAGGAATATTCCACAGCCACTCAGTGAATTTGCAGATGACACCAAGATAGCTACAAAAGTAAATTCTCCAGAGGAGCTAGAGAGTTTGCAAAGATATATGTATATACAGTTCTGGTGTTCCATATCGATATCAGTGACTTGGTAAAAAGAGCAATGATGACTGACAGGCACATTTTAAGGAGCTAGGAAATAAATGATGGAGTAGGAGCTCAGAGGTAGTAATCTCTGGGTTTCACCCAGTGCCACTCACTAGTGAGTACAGAAATAAAAGTATATTGCAGTTGAAGGCATGGCTGGAGAAATGGTGTAGGAGGGAGGACTTCGGGACCAGTTCTGGGAGAGGTGGCACCAGTATTAGCCAGACAGGTTGCACCTCATCACATCTGGGATTGTGGCTGACAATTGCTGTTGGGGAGTGTTTAAATTATCTGAAATGGTGTTTGGGGAAATGCTTTCGTGCACTGCTGCTTCTTTTGTACTGTGACTACTGAGGACATCTTGGGTGAAACAAAGGCTTTGTGCAGAATCCATTTTTACCCATCACGTGAAACGTGGAGTCAGGAGTGTGTACCGACTCCGATGGAGATGAAGGGAAATGTGAAAATGAATTGGAAATTCTTTCGGTTTCAATGGGAGAACTACAAAATTGCCAGAGAGTTAAACAAGAAACCTGAACAAACAATAGCAGCAACTTTGGTTATCAGTATTGGGGAAAGAGTGCTACAAGCTGTATTGTACCCTGAACCTCACTGAGGAGCAGAAAAGCCTGTCTTGTGAAATCTTGAATGCCCTGAAGACTCATTTTGAGGCCACGACTCATGTTATTGATGAGCACTACATGTTCAGAACCAAAGCTCAGGAAAATGGTTAGAATATGGATCAGTATGTGACTGCGCTGAGACACCTAGCTGAATCTTGTGAGTTTGAGTAACTGAATGATGGTCTAATCAGAGATAGGACTGTCTTAGGAACAAAAAACCCTAACATGAGAGCAAATCTGTTGAGAGAATCACACAGTGCATAAGAGGCTATTCGGCCCATTGAGTCTGCACTGAAAAGTGAGAAACACCTGACCTACCTCCCTAATCCCATTTACCAGCACTTGGCCCATAGCTTTGAATATTATGACATGCCAAGTGCTCATCCAGGTACTTTTTAAAGGATGTGAGGCAACCCACCCTCATCACTCTCCCAGGCAGTGCATTCCAGACCGTCACCACTCTCTGGGGAAAAAAGTTTTTCCTCACATTCCCCCCTAAACCTCCTGCCCCTCACCTTGAACTTGTGTCCCCTCGTGATTGACCCTTCAACTAAGGGTCCCTATCCACCCTGTCCATGCCCTTCATAATCTTATACACCTCGATCAGGTCACCTCTCAGTCTTCTCCGCTCCAACAAAAACAACCCACGTTTATCCAACCTCTCTTCATAACTTAAATGTTTCATCCAAGGCAAGATCCTGCAAACCCTCCAGTGCAATCACATCCTTCCTATAATGTGGCAACCAGAACTGCACACAGTACTCCAGCTGTAGCTTCACCAAGGTTCTATACAACTCCAACATGGCCTCCCTACTTTTCTAATCTATGCCTCGATTGATAAAGGCAAGTGTCCCATGTGCCTTTTTCACCACCCCAGTAACATGCCCCTCTGCCTTCAGAGATCTATGGACACACACGCCAAGGTCCTTTTGTTCCTCAAAACTTCCTAGTGTCATGCCGTTCATTGAATATTTCCTTGTCAGATTACTCCTTCCAAAGTGTATCACCTCACACTTTTCAGGGTTAAATTCCATCTGCCACTTATCTGCCCATTTGACCATCCCGTCTATATCTTCCTGTAGCCCAAGACACTCAACCTCATTGTTAACCGCATGGCCAATCTTTGTGTCATCCACAAACTTACAAATCCTATCCCCCACAACCATAGTCATCTATATAAATGTTTATATTGTTTATATAATTGATGAATAATAGGGGACCGAGCACAGATCCCTGTAGTGTGCCACTGGATACGGGCTTCCAGTCACTAAAGCAGCCTTCTGTCATCATCCACTGTCTCCTACAACTAAGCCAATTTTGAATCCACCTCATCAAATTACCCTGTACCCCATGTGCATTTGCCTTCTTTATAAGTCTCCCATGTGGGACCTTGTCAAAGGCTTTGCTGAAATCCATATGAACTACATCAACTGCACTACCCTCATCTACACACCTGGTCACCTCCTCAAAAAATTCAGTCAAAATTGTTAGGCATGACCTCCCTCTGACAAAGCCATGCTGACTATCCCTGATCAAACCTTGCCTCTCCAAGTGGAGATAGGTTCTCTGCTTCAGAATTTTCTCCAATAGTTTCCCGACCACTGATGTGAGACTCACTGGTCTGTAGTTCCCTGGCTTATCTCTACAACCCTTCTTAAATAGCGGAACCACATTAGCTGTTCTCCAGTCCTCTGGCACCTTCCCCATGGCCAGAGAGGAATTAAAAATTTGGGTCAGAGCCCCTGCGATCTCCTCCCTTGCCTCCCTCAGCAGTCTGGGACACAAATCATCTGGACCTGGAGATTTGTCCACTTTTAAGCCTGCCAACACCTCCAATACCTTGTTACTCCCTATATCACTTTGTTCAAGAACCTCACAGTCTCTTTCCCCGAGTTCGACACCTTCATCCTCATTCTCTTGGGTGAAGACAAATGTGAAGTATTCGTTCAACACTCTATTGATGTCCTCTGGCTCCATCCATAGATTGCCCCCTTGGTCCCTTATGGGCCCTACTCTTTCCCTGGTTATCCTTTTCCCACTGATATACTTATAGAATATCTTGGGATTTTCCCTACTTTTACCAGCCAGAGCTTTCTCATATCCCCTCTTTGCTCTCCTAATTGCTTTCTTAAGCTGCACTTTCTGTACTCCACTAATGCCTCTGCAGATTTTTTTCCCCTGTACCTGCTAAAAGCCTCTCTTTTCCTTCTCATCGTATCCTGAATATCTCTGGTCATCCATGGCTCTCTGGGCTTGTTACTCCTTCCTATCACCCTAGAGGGAACATGTTGAGCCTGTACCCTCCCCATTTCCTTTTTGAATGCCCCCACTGTTCCTCTGTAGATTTCTCCACAAGTAGCTGTTTCCAGTCTACCTTGGCCAGATCCTGCCTTATTTTACTAAAAATCCACTCTCCCCCAGTCCAAAACTTTTTTTTTTTTGCAACTTGTCTATTTCTTTGTCCATAATAAGCTTAAATTGTACCATGTTGTGGTCGCTATCACTAAAATGCTCCCCCACCTTCACCTCAGCCACCTGTCCGTCTTCATTCCCCAGAATTAGGTCCAGCACTGCACCGTCCCTTGTTGGACCCTCTATATATTGACCTAAAAAGTTCTCCTCTACACATTTCAAGAAATCCACTCCATCCAAGCCCTTAACACAATGTCTATCCCAATTAATATTGGGAAGGTTGAAATCACCTATATAATTTTTTATTCCTAAGCCCCTTTATTATTCCTAAACTCTACTCACAAAGCTTCATTTGATGCCTCCTCCAAGATATAATCTCTCCTTACTGCAGTAACTGACTCCTTAACTAATAATACAATGCCTCCTCCTCTTTTACCCCCTCCCCTGTCTCGCCTGAAGATTGTATATCCCGACATGTTGAGCTGCCAATCCTGCCCCTCCCTCAACCACATCTCTGTGATGGTGACTTTTTCACAATTCCACGTGTCAATCCTCACTCTTAACTCATCCGTTTTACCTCTAATACTCCTGGCATTAAAGTAGATGCCATCCAGCCTTGCCTTACTCACTTGAAACTTAATGCAGCTGTACTCCCTCTGATTATTTTACAGTATTATGATGTGTCCCTATTCTGCTAACATTCTGTGTCCCCTCACCTGCTGAACTTGCTTAAACTCCTCCCAACAGCATGGGCAAACCCATCCACAAGGATGTCAGTCCCGCTATGGTTCAGATGTAGACCATCCCGCTTGTACAGGTCCCACCTTCCCCAGAAACAGTCTCAGCGATCCAGGAATCTAAAACCCTCCCTCCTGCACCAACATTAAGCCATGTATTCATCTGCACTATTCTCCTATTTCTGTGCTCGCTAGCACGTAGCACTGGGAGTAATCCAGAGATTACAACCCAAGAGGTCTTGCTTTTTAACCTACTGCCTAACTCCCTGAATTCTTGATGCAAGACCTCATCCCTCTTTCTACCTATTTCATTGGTACCAACATGTACCAAGACTTCTGCCTTATCACCCTCCCCCTTCAGGATGCCCTGCAGCCATTTAATGACATCCCGGACCCTGGCACCAGGGAGGCAACACACCATCCTGGAGTCACATTGATGGCCACAGTAGCGCCTGTATGTTCCCCTGACTATAGAATCCCCTATTACTCTTCCTCCCTTCCTCCACTCCTATACAGACAGGCTGCTTATGGCACCAGAAGCTTAGCTGTCTGCACTCGCTGGAGGAACCAGCGCCCTCAACAGCCTCCAGAATGGAATACCGCATTGCGAGTGGGAATCCAGGGGACTCCTGAACTACCTGCCTGTTTGTCTTGGACTGCCTGGTGGTCACCCATTCCCTTCCTTAAGTCCCTTCATCTGCGGTGTGACCACCTCTCTAAATGTGCTATCCACAATGCCCTCAGACTCCACAGTGTCCCCAGCCACCGATCCAGCTCTGAAACCCGAGCTTCCAGGAGCTGCAGCTGGACACACTTTCTGTACACGTGCTGGTTCCGGGCACTGGAAATGTTCCCGGCTTCCCATGTGGAGCACAAGGAGCACACCACAGCTTTGAGCTCTCCTGTCATGACTTATCCTGTTAAATTAAACGTCTTAAAACAATTGCTCTAGGGCCCTTCTTTCCTGATCCTCGTTACTACAGAATATACAAACTATAAATCACAAAAAGGCCTTAAACTATAAGCAATAAAAGTAGTAAATACTTACCCGACCTTACCCACTACTTATCAGTCATTTCTCTCCCTTATAGCCTCTACTGCTGCAGCAGGGCAAGACCACCCTCTGATGATATAAGAAGTTGGATAGCAAAGAAAAAATGCAAAGAGCCGCTCTTCCCCTCTGCACCGAATTCCCACTGTGCACCAAATTGCCAATACCCACACTCACTCTGGCTGTGTCTCATTCATGATGAGGTCTCTCCCCTGCTCATGTGCAAGCTCACTGATCATGTGCTTCTAATCGTCCCTTTCTTAAACAGAGTTAGGGTGAGCTGAGATGACTCACGCTATTAAGCTTCAATTAGTAATCAACACCTATTCAGGCCTGAATCATGCTTCAGTTGATTGACAGTTAACTGTCACATAGTCAGCTGAGTCAGCTGCCTTACCAACCTTTTAACTAGACTACTGAACTTACAAAAATTAAGGAGAAGTTAAAGAGAAAGACTTACCAGTTCAATTCCCACCGTGCACAAATTGCCAATACCCACACTCCCTCTGCCTGTGTCTCACTGAGGATGAGCTCTCTCCCCCGTTCGTGTGCAAGCTCACTGCTCTGAAGTACAGACTGAAGCAAGCACACGCTGAAGAGAAACTTACTTTCAGGAAAGCTATTGACATGTGCAGAAGCTCAGAAGTGGTCAATCATCAGCATTAGAAGCAGTTGAGAGGAGGTTCACGTGACCAATTCCCGGGTTGAAGGGCTTATCTTATGAAAAAAGGTTCACAGGTTCGGCCCATACCCATTGGAGTTCAGAAGAATGAGAGGAAACTGAGACTTGACACTAGATACAGGGCAGATGTTTCCAATTGTGGGGGAGACTAGAACAAGGGAACACAGTTTCAGAATAAGAGGTCTCCCTTTTAACACTGAGATGAGGAGATTTTTTTCTCTCAGAGGGTCATAAGTATGTGACATTTTCTTCCCCACAGGCTGGGTCATTGAACTTATTTGAAACAGAGACGGACAGACAAGGGAGTCAAGAGTTTTGGGGGGCAGACAGGAAAATGGAGTTGAAACAACAACCAGATCAGCCATGATTTTACTGAATGGCAGAACAGGCTTGAAGGGCCAAATGACCTACTTTTGCTCCTAAGACCTGTTTCCCTACCTTCCCATGTTCCATCAGCTGCTGTGGTGGGATTTGAATCCATATCCTCAGAGCCTTAGCCTCAGAGCCTTAGCCTGGGACTCTACATTGCCACATCCAGTCATGAATGGTGGTGGACAATTAAACAACTCGCTGGAGAAGGAAGCTCCACAAATATCCCCATCCTCAATGATGGAGGAGCCCAGCACATTAGTGCAAAAGATAAGGCTGAAGTATTTGCTGCAACCTTCAGCCAGAAGTGCCAAGTGGATGATCCATCTCAACATCCTCCGGAGGTCCCCAGTAACACAAATGCCAGTCTTCAGCCAATTTGATCCACTCCACATGATATCAAGAAACAACGGAAGGCACCGGAGAGTGCAAAGGCTATGAGCCCTGACAATGTTCCAGCAATGGAATTGAAGACGTGTGCTCCAGAACTTGCCACATCCCTAGCCAAGCTGTTCCAGCACAGCTACAGCACTGGCATCTACCTGGCTATGTGGAAAACTGCCCAGGTATTTCCTGTACACAAAAAGCAGGACAAATCCAACCCGGCCAATTACTGCCCCATCAGACTACTCTCCATCATCAGTAAATTAATGGAAGGGGTCATCAACAGCGCTACCAAGCGGCACTTGCTTAGCAATAACCTGCCCACTGACACTGAGTTTGGGTTCCGCCAGGGCCACTCAGCCCCTGACCTCATTACAGCCTTGGTTCAAACATAGACAAAAAAACTGAACTCCCGAGGTGAGGTGAGAGTGACTGCCCTTGACATGAAGGCAGCATTGACAGAATGTGGCATCAAGGAGCCTGAACAAACTTTAAGTCAAAGGGAAACAGAGGGACTACTCCCTACTGATTGGAGTCATGCCTAGCGCAAAGGAAGATGGTTGTGATTGTTGGAGGTCACTCATCTCAGCTCCAGGACATCACTGCAGGAATTCTTCAGGGTAGTGTCCTCGGCCCAACCATCTTCAGCTGCTTCACCAATGACCTTCCTTCCATCATAAGGTCAGAAGTGGGGATGTTCGCTGATCATTGTACAATGTTCAGTACCATTCGGGACTCCTCAGATGCATGTCCAAATGCAGCAAGACCTGGACAATTTCCAGGCTTAGGCTGACAAATGGTAAGTAGCATTTGCACCATACAAGTGTCAGGCAATGACCATCTCCAACAAGAGAGAATCCAGCCATCGCCCCTTGTTATTCAATGGCATTACCTTCACTGAATCCCACACCGTCAACATCCTGGGGTTACCATTGACCAGAAACTGAACTGCACCAGCCATATAAATACTGTGGCTACAAGAGCAGCTAAGAGGATAGGAATCCTGCAATGAGTAACTCACCTCCTGATTCCCCAAAGCCTGTGAACCATCTACAAGGCACAAGTCAGGAGTGTGATGGAATACTCCCCACTTGCCTGGATGAGTGCAGCTCCCACAACACTCAAGAAGCTTGACATCATCCAGGACAAAGCAGCCACTGGTTTGGCACCACATCCACAAACATTCACTCCCTCCATCACCAATGCACAGTAGCAGCAGTGTGTACCATCTACAAGATGCACTGCAGAAATTCACCAAGGATCCTTCGACAGCATCTTCCAAACCCACAACCACTACCATAGAGAAGGACAAGGGCAGCAGATAGATTGAAACACCCCCACCTGGAAGTTTCCCTCCAATCCACTCACCATCCTGACTTGAAAATGTATCGCCGTTGCTTCACTGTCACTGGATCAAAATCCTGGAACCCTCTCCCTAACAGCACTGTTGGTGTACCAACACCACATGGATTGCAGTGGTTCAAAAAGGCAGCGCACCACCACCTTCTCAAGGTCAACTAGGGATGGGCAATAAATGCTGGCCCAGCCAGCAAAGCCAACAACCCATGAATGAATTAAAAAAAAATCCCGTCACTACTGCTTTTCCTGCAGCTCCATCCCCCCAACTCCCCACCAACCCCACTATCCCCTATAGTGTTGAGGCATCTATGGTATTGTGGACTGGCTTGTTGTACCCAGAGGAACTATGAGTTGAATTTTCTTCACTTACAGGGTTGTGAATCTTTGGAATTCTCTTCCCTAGAGGATTGTGTTCACGCTATTGTTGAGTATTTTTGAGGCTGAGATAGACAGATTTTTGATCTCACAGGCAATCCATGGATATGGTGAGCAGCCATGAAAGTGCAGTTGAAGCATAAGACCAGCCATGATCATGTTGAATGGTAGAGCAGACTCAGCAGGCTGCATGGTCAACTCCTACTCCTATCAGATCTCAGAATTTGTTTGTATTTAGTCACAAGAGTGTGGTTGTTACCCGAGCAAACAGATTAAATGTTTATTTCTGGTACAATTGTAGGTATTGTTTTCTCAGAAGGTGAATTGTGGAGACAAATGCGCAGATTCACATTAACAACTCTATGTGATTTTGGAATGGGCAAGAAATCAATTGAAGAAGCGGGATTCTTGGTCAGTGTATTCAAATCTTACAATGGTGAGTTTAACTGTTTTAAGTGATTGAATTGTGATTCACTCGCCACATGTTTCAGATCTCACTCACTTTTAAAGCTGAGAAACCAGGTATGGGATCGAGGCTCATGGTACAGGGATCAACAAATAGGGAAAAGGGCCAGCGGAGAACAACTACCTATATTTAAACAGCAGCTTAAACATAATGAAATGTCCCAACGCACTCCACAGGAACAAAATAAAAAAAATACAGAGCCACATAAGGGGACATGGAGCCGGGTTTTCACCATCGAGGTGGGTAGCTTGAGCTGAGAAATTTCACAGCTTGGTGCACCCACCTCGGGGGTAAGTGACCTGAATGGCACGAGCTGAGCTCTGGGGGAAGTGTGCAGTATGGAGTCAGGCCCATCACACCCAGACGCAGATTAGAAATGGATACAGGAGCTGCTGAGTGCCGAGGCAGGCTGTTAACAGACCCACCTCAGTTCTCTGGGACTAAGTCACAGTTGTTTTGTTAAATATGAGGCCCTCTAGCTCTCCCCCTTCACACCCCACAACCCTCCAACCACTCCCCATGCCATATCCATGACAAATAATGCCATCCATGCCCCCCACCAGCCCCCAATGACCACTTAAACCCCCCCATTCCAACTCATAGCATTTCCATGCCCATCCACCCAGTAAATACTCTGCAAAGAACTAATGAACCTGATAGTAACAAAGGCATGTGTGAAAATGTAAAAAAAAAAGTCATTCATGATTTTCTTTAAAAAGTGCTGCTTCACCAATCCATAAAAGTGTGAATCAACCAGATCATTAGAATATCAGTAACAGAAACTATAAGCACTTGGCACTTTTTTATCTTGTGTCATAAATATTGACCCAATGACAAAATAGATGACAGAAACAAAGCTTGGAAAGCTATCAGTCAAGCATTGTTGCCCTTCTGTGCACCTGTTTCAGCAATGTCACACATAATGAGGCTTGGCTGAGAGCCCCGACTTCAATAAATACTTTACTTTGTTGAAACACGTGCACGGAAGGGAAAATTTTGCAAGTGACATCTGGCTGTGATTACGGATAATAAGGAAACTGGGTGGCAGCAGTTTTGCTGATCTGGATGACAGTGGAGAGGCGTTGGAGGACAATGGTGTTGTCAACCATGTCAAAGGCTGCAGGCAGGTTATGAAGACTGAGAAGGGATAGGTTACCTTTGTAACTCTCACATAGGATGTCAATGTTTACTTTGACAAGGCTATTGACTTTTCAGTACAACAACACTGCAGAATGTTGATAGCAGGGATTCAAACATGCATTTCAGAAAATATGGGAAGAGGGGCGATAACATATTTGAGGACTTTGGAGAGGAAAGGGAGGTTGAAGGAGGGATGTTGGTTTGCAAGAAATGTGGGGTCAATGGCCATGATTTTCCAGCCCCGCTGTGGCGGGTTCCCATGCGGTGAATCCAGCGAGCCATTCAAATCTGCATTAGCATTGGCAAGGAAGATCCCACTGGCAGTAGGGGCCAGAAAATTATGGCCAAGGTTTTTTTTTCAGGAGAGGGGCAATGATGGGAAATTTAAAGGAATCGTTAACATGGGGATCAGGAGGGGAATTCTGGTGGTCAGTAATTTTGCTGGAATAAAGTGAAGGGAGTAGGAGGTGGGTCTAGTGGACAAGATGAGCTCAGAGAGGGCATGAGAAGAGAGAGAAGAGAAACTAGAGAAAGATGTGAGTTCAGGGATTAGGGCAGCCAGCGACTTTAGAGGAGGTTTGGCCAAGTGGACTCATGGAAGGGAGAGACAGAGTAGATAGAGCTGACTGGATGGTTTCCATCATAGTGACAAAGGAATCCATGAGCTCCTCTCACTCATTGTTGGAGATGAGGATGGAGGCAACAGGGAGATGGATTTCATGCGATAGTTAGCAGTAGAGAAAAGAAGCTGGCGTTATCTTTGCATTCCAGGATGATCAAGGAATAGTGAGCTGTCTTACCAGATGAGAGTAAGACCTGATTGTGTTTTAAGTGGTCCAGGCAAATCTGGTGGTGGATGGCTAAAGCAGTTGTCTTCCATGTTCGCAATCCTTGGACCTCAGAGAGTGGAGATGAGGGTCATATCAGGGGGAATGGCCAGGCTGAGAGAGGATAATGGTTAATGCGAACTAGCAATCAAAGAGGGTCCCATTGAATTAACCAGTAGCTGAGGAAATGTCATGGTGAATGAAAGACTAGATAGTTCGGATTTCGGAGTGCAGTTGGAAGTGAATTGGGGGATTGTTTTTTCCAGGGACAGATACAGAAAGAGCTATCGCTAGGGTGAGGAATGAGGGATGTGGGTGGAGATTGATAAGTAAGTAATCAGAGATGGCCTTATCTGTGATTCATACAATGTGATTAGCAAGACTAGATAAGTTGGCAATGTCAGGGGAATGGCTATAATTATGGGATGGGGAGTTCATATGGAGGGAGAGAAATTTAGGGAGGATAAGAAAACTCAGAGGTTGAGATGAGGTGAAAAATCAAGGGTAGGTGATGCAAACTGGGTTTTAAAGACCAGGATGAGAAGAGAATTTGGAAGGCAAAGAATTCTAAGCACTGAGGCCATAGGAAAGGAATGGTAGAGTTGACATTGAGTCTTGAGTTTATTACAGGGAACAGGCAGGAAAGAGTGGGATTTTTAGGCTGAAGTATTTCAAACATAAGTGCCCAGATTTTTGCTCCAGGGTTCAGTACAACAGAGTTAGGAGAATCCACGAACACAACCTTTAAAAATGTCTGCCGAGCTTCCAATTTTTGGTTCCTGGTTGTGGGGTTGGGGGGTCGGACTGGACTCCGTCTTTTCCTTCTTTGGCAGTCCCTCAGGACCGAGGATAACTTTCCTCCACTCAGGGGTTGTCAGTTCTGAGATGACTAAGAGTTTGATGAGGAGGGTGGGTGGGATGCTCAGATTTTGGTCCACTCCTTCCACTGTTTGTGCTTGGCCTCCACCTGGACCTGTCAGAGACATTAAGAATGGCCGGATCTTCATAGATGCTTCTTCTTCAGTTTGAACAGTCTCGAGCAAGAGATTTCGACATATTGGTGGGGAACTTGTATTTTTTTAAGGCGGCTTTGAGGACGTCCCTGAACTGTTTCCTCTACCCAACGGTAACCGCTTGTCTTGACGAAGCTCGGAGTAGAGAGCTTGATTTGGTAGTCTTGTATCAGACATGCAGATGATGTAGCCCAGCCAACGTGGCTGATTAACCATAATCAGTGCCTATACTGGGGATGTTGGCCTGACAGAGGACTCTGATATTGGAGCACCTAATCTGCCATTGAATTTGCAGGAGGTATGATTGGTGATATTTCTCCAGGGATTTAAGCTGTTTGCTGCATATCACCATGTCTCTGATGCATACAGAAGGGCAGGTAGCGTTGCAGTCCTGTAGACCATGAGCTTGGTGCCGGATTTGAGGTCTTTGTCATCAAACACTCTTTTCCTCAGTCAGCCAAAGGTTACCCTGGCACACTGACGGCGATTCGTTGTTGATATCTAGCTTCGCTGAGAGGAGGCTCCCAAGGTCTGAGAAGTTATCCATATTGTCCAATGGTTCACCATGGATCTCGATAGCTGGGAGGTGAGGGGGGCGGGGGCAGCATAGTTGTGCAGTGGGAGCAGGCTGGTAGAGGACCTTTTTTTTCCAGATGTTTAGTCTTGGGCTCATTCTTTCATACACCTCTGTGAATGCATCGATGATAGTTTGGACCTCGGCCTTCATGTGTCTGTAGACTTGTTTCCTTTCCCTCGAATTTTGGCGGTGCTTCTGGTTCAGGAATTGCTTGCGTTTGTGACTCAGCAGCTCCTGGATCTCCTGGCTGTTCTCATCAAACAAGTCTTGATGTTTCCTGGTGGAGAAACCAAGAGTATCCTTGCAGGTGATGGTTATGGCAGATTTTAGGGCAGAGCAGACACTGTGGGCATTTTGTGGTTCCTGTTCGTTGAACATGGCCAGGTCACTTGTGAGACACTGCCTGGCTACGTGTTTCTTCGCAGGGCCCTTGAGTCTATCAACATTGATTGTCCAGGCTGATGCAGATAGTAGCCCAGGTTAGGCAATAGTTGTTCCAGCAGCTGTCAGCTCCTGTCATGGCACATGTGATGTGAACATCCTTGCAGTCCCTTGCTTGGATGATGACATGGTCAAGCAAGTGCCAATGTCTGGAGCGAGGGTGTTGTCATGAGGTCTTTTAGTCGTCTCTCTGATGAAATAAGGTGTTCATTATGTTCAGACCATGTTCTAGGCATTTCATCAGAAGGGGGACTTTGTCGGTGTTAGCTTTCCCTACACCTTCCTTGCCAATCCTGTCTCTCCAGAGGTTTTATTGTCTATTCCAATTCTGACATTGAAATCATTGAGGAGAATCAGCTTGTCTCCCGTGATAATGAGAAGTGCCGTATTCAGGGGATGGACTTAGGATTTTCAGATAGTTCCGCTGTTTTTGCCATGACGGAGAAGCTCTTTGTTGTGATGAAAATGTGGGCCAAGACAAACGAAAGAATGTAGATCAGGGGTAGAGTAACCATAACTATGCAAATGAAATGGAGAAACATGCACAACATTGTAAGGTTGCAGGATGGATACAACATGGAAACAGGGCATTTGGTTCAGTCTTTAGTCAATATGTCATGAAGCTATTAATGTATTTACTATTTTAACAGAATCACAAAGAATCACACAGTGCAGAAAAGGCCCTTTGGCCCATCAAGTCTGCACTGACTCATGAGAAATACCTGACCTACCTATCTAATCCCATTTACCAGCACTTGGCCCATAATCTTGAATGTTATCACATGCCAAGTGCTCATCCAGGTACTATTTAAAGGATGTGAGGCGACCCGCCTCCACCACCCTCCCAGGCAGTGCATTCCAGACCGTCACCACCCTCTGGGAACAAAAAGCTTTTCCTCACATCCCCCTTAAACCTCCTGCCCCTCACCTTGAACTTGTGTTCCCTCATGACTGACCCTTCAACTAAGGGGAACAGCTGCTCCCTATCCACCCTGTCCATGCCCTTCATAATCTTATACACCTCAATCAGGTCGCCCTTTAGTCTTCCCTGCTCCAATGAAAACAACCCAAGTCTATCCAACCTCTCTTTATAACTTAAATGTTTCATCCCAGGCAACATCCTGGTGAATCTCCTCTGCACGCCCTCCAGTGCAATCACATCCTTCCTATAATGTGGCGACCAGAACTGCACACAGTACTCCAGCTGTAGCTTCACCAAGGTTCTATACAACTCCAGTATGACCTCCCTGCTTTTGTAATCTATGCCTCGATTGATAAGGGCAAGTGTCCCATATGCCTTTTTCACCACCTCACTAACGTGCCCCTCTACCTTCAGAGATCCATGGACACACAAGCCAAGGTCCCTTTGTTCCTTAGAACTTCCTAGTGTCATGCCGTTCATTGAATACTTCCTTGTCAGATTACTCCTTCCAAAGTGTATCACTATTTTTTGAATAGGGCATTCAAGAAGTGGGGTCAAAACATGACGCCTTCCTAGCAGCTACCAAGCAATATGCATATATTACTAATAAAATTGGTATTTGAAAGGGGTTTTATTGTTAGAGAGGTTTAGTTCAGAGGTTGTCGATACAATACGAATTAACATTCAATGGGAGCGATAGGTATAACTTCAGCAATTTTCAGGTGTGCAGAGCAGAGGCAATATAAGATCAAAGCCTGTAAGCCTACCATTGTGTCTGCAAGCAACCAAAGTAAAAAGAACTTCATTTTGAATTTGTAAGGAGAAAATGCTTTGCCTGGTGTTTGTTTGAGTCTATGGGTTGCTATTGCCTTAATGGAGATTAGTTTGGGAATTTGTTAAAAGTTATGATACTCATAATTTGTAGCCATGTGTATATATATATATTAACCTGTGTAAATTAATAACATGTTTAATTTAGTTTAATGTAAAACTTCGAGAACAGGTGGTCTGATTCCTGAATTTAGAGTCGCATCTCAAACATAATGCTTAAAATTATAGGTTATGACAATTGTTTAAAGTTTCCCTCTGAGATTTTTAAATAACTCCGCTTTACCAACTGCATAGGTCATAACAAATAATACTTTCTATTTCCTCATACCAGGCAGCATCCTGGTGAATTGGCATTACACACGAGCCTCAATATTCTTCCTAAAGTGTGGAACCGAACACTCTGACAGAGTTATTAATGTTTTGTGTTTCATCATAACCCCTTGGTTATATTGGAGCAGGGGTGGTGGTGGGTGGGCACTGAAATTGGCAGTCCACCTACCATATTCAAATTGATAATCAAGGGTCAATAGTTTGTTACCAATCCAAATAAACCCAATAATGTGCTGCCCATGCCATAATATGGGTTTGGCGTGGGCAGGCAGGTGGGATTGGGCAGCCCGATTTTTAATAACAGATCCCTCAGAGTGGGAAGAAAGGGAGAGTTCGTCTCTATCTCAGCGGGCTGCCCTTTGTGGATCGGGGTCAGTCCCGCTAAGATATCCCACACTTCTTTTCGACCTGCCTGCTACATTAAACTCAGTACCCCCACTCCACCAATCACCTCCCTCCTCCCTAACCTGCCAAAACCCTCCCTGCCCAAGGTGTAGGACTTACCTTACCTGTCTCCGGGATCTACTGGGCCCTCTTCTTCCTCCTTGTGGAGTCCAGGCATCACCCACTAATGCACTCTTGGAACTGGTGGAGCTGCAGTGATGGGCAGAAGTCCCACGCTACCCCTGTTTATCCCTCCAGCAGCACATTATGGCTGTTGTGGGGGTGGGGGTGGATGGGCTGGAATGAAGTGGGTTCGCTCCATGTCAATGGGCTGGCTCCCTCCCCCACTTAATACTCAGCTCATGAATTCTTCTCTTTCCATCTTGTACTCCTGACTTGGTGTCTCATAACATGTTTGGCACTAGAAAAACACTTGAAATATTTAGCAGAACCAGAAGTGCCCATTAGTGGGAGTGGTAAAAAAGCATTGACGAATCACCTGCCCATTATACACCCCTGTCCAACTTCTTTCATTAACATAATGGGCAGCTGATTTACATGTTGTATAATTTATCTGTTGTTGGATTAATTGAAGTTCAGAATCATATATTCTAACAGCTTTTCTTGTCATCCAGGTCAGCTTATCCAACCTCAAAATACTCTGGACACAGCCACTGCTAATATCATTGCTGTTCTGTTGTTTCAACAACGATTTGATGACATTGGTCGAGTGAGAGATGTGCCAGGCCATGAGGTTACAGATTGTGGCTGAATAAAATTCTGCTGCTGATGGTCCACAATGCCTCATGGATGCCCAGTTTTGAGTTTCTAGGCTTGTTCTGGGTCTACCTTATTTATTATGGGGGAAGCGTCACACAACACACTGGAGCATATCCTCAGTGTGAAGATGGGACTTGGTCTCCACAAGGATTGTGCAGTACTCAATACAGTCATGGACAGGTACATCTGTGACAGATAGTTTGTTGAGGATGGGGCTTAGTAGTTTTTCCCTCTTGTTGGTTCCTTCAATACCTTTCGCAGGCTCTGCTGGAAGATATGGGGCAGGCATATCCAGGGACTTGATGGTGATGTCTGGGGCATTTGTTGCAAAGTATAATCTGTGAGTATGACCATGTTAGGCTGACTAATCTTTGGGACAGCTCTCCCCATTTTGATACAACACCCCCAGATGTTAGTGAGGAGGACTGGGCTGGGTGTGCCTTTGTCATTTCCAGCTTGATGTCAGCCAGTCCATCCAGTGCTGTTCTTATTCATCAGTTTGATACAACTGAGGGGCTCGCTGGGCCATTTCGTAGGTCACTTAAGATTGAACCATATTGCTATGAGTCTGGAATCACATGTTAGCCAGGGCAGGTAAAGATGGCAGATTATCTCCCCTGACGGACATTAGTGAACCAAATGGACTTTGATGACAATCTGATGGTTTGAAGATAATCATTACTGAGACTCACTTTCTACTCCAGATTTATTAACCAATTGAATTTATATTTCTCTCCTTGCCATGGTGAGATCTGAACTCCTGTCTCTCGACCATTAGTCCAGGCTTCTGGATTACCAGAACAGTAACATTACCACTGTGCTATTGTCCCCTATAACTGAAATATTGATTGCATTTTACAGATAACTAATGCACTGCCCTTTCTGAAATTTCTACCTGGACCCCACAGGAGAGTCATGGATCAAACAAAGGAAGTGACGGCAGTTTTGATTCCTACAATTGCAAAGATTTGTAAGCAGCTGAATGAAAATGATGTGGGAAACCTCATTGAGGCATTTCTGGTCAAACAGAAAGAGGTACCATGCTTAATCAGATCCTCTATTAGGAACAGTACAGTTTGAGTTATTGGGATCCCTTTTACAGTACACATGTGTTTAATTGGAATTGTCAGCTCTTCATGCAGTCTTGTCCCCAAAGAAAAGATGAAACATTGTTCACACATTATAGTGTGTTAACTCTCCCCCATCATTTACTCATTACCTAAACCTCTCCCATTAAAGAAAAGTTATTCATTTACAATCTTTCCCAATTTACAGTGTTTGTATTGATTTCATTCCTGTTTCTATAAGACACTATAAGACACTGCCTAGAAACCACTGAATGCTCCTGTCCTACACAAACATCTCACCTTGTGTCCTGTGCAGAAGTCCGTGGGTTGTCTACCAATATTGATATAACATTTAAGGGGTCATTTTAACTCTGACTATTCAATGGAAATGGTTTGAATTATTTATGAGATTCACCCATCAATGTTTTGCACTGATCCTGCAAATTACAATACACAGCAGTTGGTAAAGGCTGAGTTGTATAAAATCCCAGAGGGAAACTTGAACAACTGTCATAACCTATATTTTCAATTGGTATGTTTGAGATGCAGCTTTAAATTCAAAAATGAAACCACCAAGCCTCAAGAGGTTTTTTTGTATAAACTAAATTAAACATTTATTAATTTTACAAAAAATTAAACACATACACATGTCCACAAATTACCACCATGATAACTTTCAAACAAATCCCCAAATTAATCACTCCCAGGTAAATCTTCGTCAAGGCAACAATAACCCATAGGCTTAAACAGACACTAGACAAAGCATATTTTACCTTACGAATTCAAAAGGAGGTTCCTTGCAATTTGGTTCCTTTGCAGACACAGTTGGAGGGTTTAGAGGCTGCTTCGATCTTTCTTGACCTGCACAAAACCCTTCCCTTTGAATGTAAATTCTCAATTTATCACTCGGTCTTTGAACTCCACCTCTTCTAACAATAGAACTCCCTTCATAGTATCAATTTTATTAGTAATATAAACACATTGCTTGGTGTCTCCTAGCTTGGTGCAAGATTTTACTCCCTTCTTTTGAATGGTTTATTCAACAAATGTAAATGTACTCTTTACCCTTTAAGTCTATCTAATTGACATATCAAACTATTATATATCAAAGCACCCAGACTAGCTGGCTTTAATCCAATTAAGCCACACACAGACCCACACATAGGCACACCCTGCTACAAATCTAATTTAAAAATAATTTCCAATATCATTATACACATTAATATCTCTTCGTGACAGTGATATTGTATTCTTCAGCATGACCAAGGAAGTAGTGTTCCAGAGAGAGTCAGCTAAGAAGAAGAGGAGCCAGCACCGGAGAAGGCGCAGAAATATATTGCTAGCCTATTCACCAATATTCCACTTAAGGAAGCCATAGATATTTGTGCTACAGCACTATATCATGGTGATCTAGACCCACCACCATTGTGTGAATCGATATTCATTGGACTTATGAACTTGGAAACATTCACATTTGAGTTCAGATTTAATGTCACCATGTATGCAATAACAGATGGTGCTGCCATGGGATCCCCTCTAGGCCCAGATCTCGCAAACATTTTTGTTGGATTCCATGAGATAGGGGAGTCAGCTGAGGTGCTGAGAACGCACAGAGGAAATGACAGGACTCTGTGATGCCTGTCCACAACATTCTGGCAGCAATGGCAAGTACCACTGAGGCGCAAGCATCACTAATCTGTCCAGTGAGTGTGGAGCCAGGACTTCACTTTGACCCGAAAGTTGCACAATGCATAAGGAAGAAGCCATGGATTGAGACACTTGCATTGATCTTGTGCAGGAACCAAGCATTCACATCTGAGTGACACAAACACTGTTCATCATAACAAGGAGCTGTGGACAAGAAGACATTCTTGGGAGTTTATTTACAATAGTGAACATTATGCCCACGCAACGTAACTGCATCTTCTTAACCTTCCTAACCCTGCCGCTAGGTCTTGGTATTCCCCCGACACCCACAGTGGAGGTGGAGGCAGCCCGCTGACTGCTACGCCCTGTCTGTGATGACTTTGGTGGGCATCCTCTGAAGGGCCGAGACCTGGAGGGTCCCGGCCTGCTTTGGGCATCCTACTATGGGCCAGGTGCGCCCTCCTCGGCCTGTGAAGCTGGAGATGATGCGGTCACAGAAAAGGATTTGGATTGGCCAGACATTCCTGGAGTCACCTGGTTGGAGTCAAGCTGCTGGTCCTCCTCCCTCTGGGTGCCCAACAGTCCCTGGCTGACTCCTTGAGGAGAAGGGGAAGCTGCAGTGAGATTGAGCTGCGCCACACCCCTCCCGCTTTGATACTGTTAGAAGTCAATTATGGCATCAGCAATGGACCTCAGCCCAAAGAGCATTGCAGGACCAATGTCCTGGACCAAGATCTCCATGGCGTCCGCCACTCTGCCAGTGTTGACCTTGGTGCATCAGCATGCCGGCACTACCACCTCAAACTGAAACCGGATGGATTCCTCCATCGTCCCTTGCAATCTGAGGAGTGCGCCAGACATCCCTTCCTAATGTTCCCAGGATTGTTCTTGCAGCACCAGAGGCTCATCATCTGACTCGGACTCCTTGTCTCCAGCAATCCTCTGAGTACTGGCGACCTTGGATGTCGCCTGCCTCTGCCTGCTGTGGACCAGATTGTGCGCTGTGCTCACCAGATTGTGATGCTGAGCCGGCTCTGCATCTAGGTCCTACCATGGTGTGTGTTGCTGCGCTGGTGGAGCGTGTGGGTGAGCGCCGTGATGGGTCTTCTGCTTTGCTGTCCTCAGGATCCTCATCCAAGATGCTCTCGGCACTGCTATAAGGGTCAAGCTGCCTGAGGGCAACTTGACAGATGTGCCTAGGAGAGAAATTGTAGATAATTAGTGCTTGGCAGCTGCCTTACACACAGAACAGTGGACTCAGAGTAGCGTTGACAAAGGGATCATCTGGTGCATGATCCTCACATGGATGCTTTCTGCCGACCTCATCATCACTCCAGGAATGGTCCACATCCTCTCTGGCCAGCTCCAACGCACAACTCTCACATGGAGTGAGGGCCTTGATGTCTGGCAATCGACCCATGGTCTGGGACCTCTCGCATTGATTGTACGCGATCTGATTCTCCATAAAGACAGAGACTGTGAGCAAGAAGCATCCCAGGCCAAATGAGAATGATGCCAGGCGTGCGTGTTCTGCTGAGTGGAGCCATGGATGGGGTGAGGCAGCGTTTTCCAGAGGTAATGAGGCCAGGTGGACATGTGAGGGTGTGTGCAAGACAGTGAGTGATGATGTCCATTGAGCTAGCAGTGAGTGGGGTCCCTGTGAATGTATAATGGGCTTGTGGGTGTGCGAGTTGAGAGTGATGAAATGGTTGACTAACCCGGGCAGCACAGATGAGATCTTGTGTGCAACATTGGCATTGCCCATCGCTGCCACCGCCTCCCAAGCCAGAGTGGTGAGACTGAGCGGGGGTAGAGGACATCACGATGGGCCTCCACGGTATCCTAAAGGTGTCCTAGGGATGCGTCACTGAATTGGGGGGGCTAGACTCCTCTGGACTGATGGGGCCATAGCTTTTTTTAAAATTCAATTACAGGATGTGGGCTTTGCTGGCTGGGCCAACTTTTATTGTCCATCCCTAGGTGGTGGTGAGCTGCCTTCTTGAACCGCTGCAGTCCGTGTGCTGTTAGGGAGGGAGTTCCAGGATTTTGACCAAGCGACAGTGAAGGAACGGCTGATATATTTCCAAGTCAGGATGCTGAGTGACTTGGAGGGGAACTTCCAGGTGGTGGTGTTCCCATCTATATGCTGCCCTTGTCCTTCTAGATGGTAGTGGTTTCGGGTTTAGAAGGTGCTGTCGAAGGAGCCTTGGAGTGTTTCTGCAGTGCATCTTGTAGATGGTACACACTGCTGCTACTGTGCGTCGGTGGTGGAGGGAGTGAATGTTTGTGGATGTCATGCCAATCAAGCGGGCTGCTTTGACCTGGAAGGTATCCAGCTTCTTGAGTGTGTGGAAGCTGCCCTCATCCAGGCAAGTGGAGAGTTTTCCATCACACTTGTGCTTTGTAGATGGTGGACAGGCTTTGGGGAGTCAGGAGGTGAGTTACTCGCCACAGGATTCCCAACCTCTGACCTGTTCTTTGCAGCCACAGTATCTATATGTCTAGTCTAGTTCAGTTTCTGGTCAATGGTACCCCCCAGGATGTTTATAGTGGGGGATTCAGTGTTGGGAATGCCACTGAACATCAAGGGGCAATGGTTACATTTTCTTTTGTTGGAGATGGTCATTGCCTGGCAAATGTCACTTGCCACTTGTCAGCTCAAGCCTAGATTTTGCCCAGGTCTTGTTGCATTTGGACATGAACTGTTTCAGTATCTGAGGAGTCACGAATGGTGCTGAACATTGTGCAATCATCAGCGAACATCTCCACTTCTGACCTTATGATGGAAGGAAGGTCATTGATGAAGCAGCTGAAGATAATTGGACCAAGGACATTACCCTGAGGAGCTCCTGCAGTGATGTTCTGGAGCTGAGATGACTGATTTCCAACAACTATCTTCCTTTGTGCTAGGTATGATTCCATCCAATGCAGAGCTTTCCCCCGATTCTCGTTGACTCCAGTTTTACTAGGGCTCCTTGATGCCACACTCGGTCAAATGTGGCCATGATGTCAAGGGCAGTCACTCTCACCTCACCTCGGGAATTCAGCTCTTTTGTCCATGTTTTAACCAAGGCTGTAATGAGGTCAGGAGCTGAGTGACCCTGACAGAACCCAAGCTGGGCGTCAGTGAGCAGGTTATTGCTAAGCAAGTGCTGCTTGATAGCACTATTGATGACCCCTTCCATTTCTTTCATGATGATCAAGAGATTATAGGGGAAGAGAAGAGGCAAGCAATCCTCTTGAGTACTTGTGGGAGCAAAACCTATAGTCTGATTTGAAATTTGGCACCTCATGCCCCAGATTCGAAGAATTTCGATAAATTAGTGGACCTCATGAAGGGTAATTTTCAACCTAAGCCCTCAGTCACGATGCAAAGGTTCAGGTTTAATTCATAAAATAGAGCCTCAGGTGAGGTAATTGCACGCTACATGGCAAATTTATAGCAGTTAATGGAGCATTGTAAGTTCAGTACAACTCTGAATGACATTCTCAGAGATTGTTTAGTGTCTGGTGTGAAAGACGAAGGGCCGAATGGCCTCCTGTGTTGTAACCATTGTATGATTCTTTGTCGCCCCAATTCATGTTGTCACTTTCTCCGCTCGTTCACACTGAGACTCTCCCCAACCTCTTTCTCCCCAGTTGATTCTGAGACTCCCCCTAGTTCACATTGACACAGGAATGAGGGGCTGGGAAATGTTCCCCTGGAAATTGGCTTATTACTTTGTCATTTCTAGTCAAAGCAGAAATAGGGATGAAAGAACATGTTTACAATTTTGCTGTCATCACTGATTTGGAAAATCCACTGTTCAATTATAGTGAGAAATTCTCCCCAGTTTGGAGCTGTGACCTCATGGCTACAATAGAACCATAGAACCATAGAACACTACAGCACAGAAAGCAGGCCATTCGGCCCTTCTAGTCTGTGCCGAAATATTATTCCGCTAGTCCCATTGACCTGCACCCAGTCCATAACCCTCCAGACCTCTCCCATCCTTGTATCTCTCCAATTTATTCTTAAAACTTAAGAGTGAGCCCGCATTTACCACAACAGATGGCAGCTTGTTTCACACTCTCACTAATCTCTGAGTGAAGAAGTTCTTCCTAATGTTCCCCCTAAACCTTTCCCCTTTCACCCTAAAGCCATGTCCTCTCATGTTTATCTCTCCTAATCTAAGTGGAAAGAGCCTACTCGCATTTACTCTGTCTATACCCCTCATAATTTTGTAAACTTCTATCCTATCTCCCCTCATTCTTCTACGCTCCAAGGAATAAAGTCCTAACCTGTTTAATCTTTCCCCGTAACTCAACTCCTGATGACCCGGCAACATCCTATTAAATCTTCTCTGCACTCTCTCAATCTTACTGATATCCTTCCTGTAGTTAGGCGACCAGAACTGCACACAATACTTCAAAGTTGGCCTCACCAATGTCTTATACAACCTCACCATAACATCCCAACTCCTATACTCAATAATTTGATTTATGAAGGCCAGTATGCCAAAAGCTTTCTTTACAACCCTGTCTACCTGTGACGCCACTTTCAGGGAATTATGTATCTGAACTCCCAGATCCCTTTGTTCCTCCGCACTCCTCAGTGCCCTACCATTTACTGTGTATGTCCTACCTTGGTTTGTCCTTCCAAAATGCAACACCTCACACTTTTCTGCATTAAGTTACATCTGCCATTTTCTGGCCCATTTTTCCAGTTGGTCCAGATCCCTCTGCAAGCTTTGAAAGCCTTCCTCGCTGTGCACAACACCTCCAATCTTTGTGTCATCAGCAAACTTGCTAATCCAATTTACCACATTTTCATCCAGATCATTGATATAGACCACAAACAACAATGGTCCTAGCACAAATCCCTGAGGCACACCACTAGTCACAGACCTCCAGTCTGAGAAGCAATCATCCACTACCACTCTCTGTCTTCTCCCACACAGCCAATTTCGAATCCAGTTTACATCCTCTCCATGGATACCAAGTGTCTGAACCTTCTGAACTAACCTACCATGTGGGACCTTGTCAAAGGCCTTACTAAAGTCCATGCAGACTACATCTACAGCCTTTCCTTCATCTACTAACCTCTTCAAAAAACTCTACAAGGTTCATTAAACACGACCTATCATGCACAAAGCCATGCTGACTATCCTTAATCAGCCCTTGGCTGTCCAAATAATTGCATATCCGATCTCTCAGAACACCTTCCAATAATTTACCTACTACGGACGTCAGGGTCACTGGCCTGTAATTACCTGGTTTACTTTTGGAGCCTTTTTCAAACAACGAACAACATGAGCTACCCTCCAATCCTCCGGCACCTCACCCGTGGCTAAGGACATTTTAAATATTTCTGCCAGGGCCCCTGCAATTTCTACACTAGTCTCCCTCAAAGTCCGAGGGAATATCATGTCAGGCCTGGGGGATTTATCTACCTTTATTCGCTGTAAGGCAGCAAGCATCTCCTCCTCTTTAATCTCTATATGTTCCATGACACTACTGCTTGTTTCCCTTCCTTCCTTATACACTATGCCAGTTTCCTGAGTAAATACTGATGCAAAAAAACTGTTTAAGATCTCCCCCATCTTGTGAGGCTCCACACATTGATGACCACTCTGATCTTCAAGGGGACCAATTGTGTCCCTTACTGTCCTTTTACTCTTAATATACTTGTAGAAACCCTTCGGGTTTACCTTCACATTATCTGCCAAAGCAACCTCATGTCTTCTTTTTGCCTTCCTGATTTCCGTTTTTTTAGCATTTTCTTACATTTTCTATACTCTACAAGCACCTCATTTGCTCCTTGTTGCCTATACCTGCTATACACCTCTCCTTCTTAACCAGATCGCCAATATCCCTTGAAAACCAAGGTTCCCTATGCCTGTTAACTTTGCCTTTAATCCTGACAGGAACATGCAAACTCTGCACTCTCAAAATTTCGCCTTTGAATGCCTTCCATTTACTGAACACATGTTTGCCAGAAAACAACTTATCCCAATCCACTCTTCCTAGATCCTTTCTCATTTCCACAAAATTGGCCTTTCTCCAATTTAGAATCTCAACTCGAGGACCAGACCTATCCTTATCCATAATTAACTTAAAACTAATGACATTGTGGTCACTGGACCCAAAATGGTCACCTACACATACTTCTGTCACCTGACCTGTCTGGTTCCAAATAGGAGATCAAGTATTGCATCCTCTCTCGGTACCTCTATATATTGATTTAGAAAACTTTCCTGAACACATTTGACAAACTCCAAGCCATCCAGACCTTTTACAGTATGGGAGTCCCAGTCAATATGTGGAAAGTTAAAATCTCCTACTATCACATCTTTCTGTTTCTTACATCGGTCTGCTATCTCTCTACAGATTTGCTCCTCCAATTCTCTCTATTGGGTGGTCTATAATACAACCCTGTTAGTGTGGTCACACCTTTCCCATTCCTCAGCTCCACCCATATGGCCTCTGTAGACGAGCCCTCCAGGCTGTCCTGTCTACGCACAGCTGTAATATTTTTCCTGACTAGTAACGCCACTCCTCCCCCTTTCATCCCTCCCCCTCTATCACGTCTGAAACAACGGAACCCCGGAACATTGAGCTGCCAGTCCTGCCCCTTCTGCAACCAAGTCTCACTAATAGCAATAATATCGTAATCCCACGTGCCAATCTACGCCCTAAACTCATCTGCCTTTCCACAATACTCCTTGCATTGAAATAGATGCACCTGAGAACATTTCAATCCCATACAAACCTTTGATTTCTGTCCAAACATGCATTCCTCGCTTGACTTTTATCCTCCTCCACCTCACTATCTGCTCTAACACTCTGGTTCCCCTCCCCCTGCAAATCTAGTTTAAACCCCCCCCGGAGCAGCACTAGCAAACTTACCCACAAGGATGTTAGTCCCCCTCCAGTTCAGGTGCAAACCGTCCTGTCGGAACAGGTCCCACCTTCCCTGGAACAGAGCCCAATTGTCCAGAAACATAAAGCCCTCCCTCCTCCACAGTCTCCTTAGCCACATACTTAGCTGCATTATCCTCCTATTTCTAGCCTCACTAGCATGTGGCACGGGTAGCACTCCTGAGATTGCAACCCTGGAGATTCAACTTTGTACCTAACTCCCTAAACTCTCTTTGCAGGACCTTTTCCTCCTTCCTATCCAGGTCATTGGTCCCTACATGGACCACGACATTTGGCTGCTCACCCTCCCTCCTGAGAATACTGAGAACTCGATCGGAGATATCATGGACCCTGGCACCAGGGAGGCAACAGACCATCCGGGATTCTCGATCTCTCCCACAGAACCTCTTATCTGTCCCCCTAACTATCGAATCCCCTATCACTACTGTTCTCCTCTTTTCCCTCCCTCCTTTCTGAGCTGAGGGTCCAGTCTCGGTGCCAGAGACACGACCACTACGACTTAGCCCTGGTAGGTCGTCCCCACCAACAGTATCCAAAACGGTATACCTATTGTTGATGGGAACGGCCACAGGGGTGCTCTGCTCTTTCTGTCTATTCCTCTTCCCTCTCCTGACAGTCACCCAGCTACCTGCCTCCTGACTTTTAGGGGTGACTGTCTCTCTGAAACTCCTGTCTATTACTCCCTCTGCCTCCTGAATGATCCGAAGTTCATCCAGCTCCAGTTCCCTAACTCGGCTTCTCAGGAGCTGCAGCTGGATGCACCTTTTGCAGGTGTAGTCATCAGGGACAACTGTGCTGTCCCAGACTTCCCACATGCTGCATTCAGAGCACTCGATGGCCCTAACTGCTGCCTCCATTACCTACTCCTAATTTACTTAAAGGAACTTACCGGGCCTTACCTCACTGGGAGCAAGTTCATCCTCAGCCTCTGCTCACCGAAGCCTCTCGAACCAAAGCCTCAAAGCTCCACTCCTTCACTGAGTCACTCACATGCTGGCCGCTCTTCTTCAGCTTCCCCTCCTTTTATTTTCAATCTGCCAATCACCTCTCCTCTTGCGCTGTTTTCAATCTCCCGACTGACTCTCCTCTCACGTTGTTTTCAATCTCCCAATCACCTCTCCTCTCGGGCTGTTTTCAATCTCCCAATCATCTCTCCTCTCGCGCTGTTTTCAATCTCCCGACTGACTCTCCTCTCACGCTGTTTTCAATCTCCCGACTGACTCTCCTCTTGCGCTGTTTTCAATCTCCCAATCACCTCTCCTCTCGCGCTGTTTTCAATCTCCCAATCACCTCTCCTCTTGCGCTGTTTTCAATCTCCCGACTGACTCTCCTCTTGCACTGTTTTCAATCTCCCAATCACCTCTCCTCTTGTAATGTTTTCAATCTCCCAACTGACTCTCCTCTCGCACTGTTTTCAATCTCCCGACTGACTCTCCTCTCACGCTGTTTTCAATCTCCCGACTGACTCTCCTCTCGCGCTGTTTTCAATCTCCCGACTGTCTCTGTTCTCGCGCTGTTTTCAATCTCCCGACTGTCTCTCCTCTCGCGTTGTTTTCAATCTCCCGAATGACTCTCCTCTTGCGCTGTTTTCAATCTCCCAACCACTCTCCTCTCACGCTGTTTTCAATCTCCCGACTGACTCTCCTCTCACGTTGTTTTCAATCTCCCGACTGACTCTCCTCTCACGTTGTTTTCAATCTCCCAATCACCTCTCCTCTCGGGCTGTTTTCAATCTCCCGACTGACTCTCCTCTCACGCTGTTTTCAATCTCCCGACTGACTCTCCTCTTGCGCTGTTTTCAATCTCCCAATCACCTTTCCTCTTGCACTGTTTTCAATCTCCCGACTGACTCTCCTCTCGCGCTGTTTTCAATCTCCCGACTGACTCTCCTCTCGCGCTGTTTTCAATCTCCCAATCACCTCTCCTCACGCGCTGTTTTCAATCTCCCGACTGACTCTCTTTTCACGCTGTTTTTAATCTCCCGACTGACTCTCCTCTCGCGCTGTTTTCAATCTCCCAACTGACCCTTGTCTCGCGCTGTTTTCAATCTCCCAATCACCTCTCCTCACGCGCTGTTTTCAATCTCCCAATCACCTCTCCTCTCGCGCTGCTTTCAATCTCCCGACTGACTCTCCTCTCGTGCTGTTTTCAATCTCCCAATTACCTCTCCTCTCATGCTGTTTTCAATCTCCTGACTGTCTCTCCTCTCGCGCTGTTTTCAATCTCCCAACTGACTCTCCTCTCGCGCTGTTTTCAATCTCCCGACTGACTCTCCTCTCGCGCTGTTTTCAATCTCCCGACTGACTCTCCTCTCGCGCTGTTTTCAATCTCCCAATAACCTCTCCTCACGCGCTGTTTTCAATCTCCCGACTGACTCTCTTTTCACGCTGTTTTTAATCTCCCGACTGACTCTCCTCTCGCGCTGTTTTCAATCTCCCAACTGACCCTTGTCTCGCGCTGTTTTCAATCTCCCAATCACCTCTCCTCTCGCGCTGTTTTCAATCTCCCAATCAGCTCTCCTCTAGCGCTGTTTTCAATCTCCCGACTGACTCTCCTCTTGCACTGTTTTCAATCTCCCGACTGACTCTCCTCTCGCGCTGTTTTCAATCTCCCAACTGACTCTCCTCTCGCGCTGTTTTCAATCTCCCGACTGACCCTTGTCTCGCGCTGTTTTCAATCTCCCAATCACCTCTCCTCTCGCGCTGTTTTCAATCTCCCATTAACCTCTCCTCTCGCGCTGTTTTCAATCTCCCGACTGACTCTCCTCTTGCGCTGTTTTCAATCTCCCAACTGACCCTTGTCTCGCGCTGTTTTCAATCTCCCAATCACCTCACCTCTCGCGCTGTTTTCAATCTCCCAATCACCTCTCCTCTCGCGCTGTTTTCAATCTCCCGACTGACTCTCCTCTCGCGCTGTTTTCAATCTCCCGACTGACTCTCCTCTTGCACTGTTTTCAATCTCCCGACTGACTCTCCTCTCGCGCTGTTTTCAATCTCCCGACTGACTCTCCTCTCACGCTGTTTTCAATCTCCCAATCACCTCTCCTCTTGCGCTGTTTTCAATCTCCCGACTGACTCTCCTCTCACGCTGTTTTCAATCTCCCAATCACCTCTCCTGTTGCGCTGTTTTCAATCTCCCGACTGACTCTCCTCTCGCGCTGTTTTCAATCTCCCATTCACCTCTCCTCTCGCGCTGTTTTCAATCTCCCGACTGACTCTCCTCTCGCACTGTTTTTAATCTCCCAACTGACTCTCCTCTCGCGCTGTTTTCAATCTCCCGACTGACTCTCCTCTCGCGCTGTTTTCAATCTCCCGACTGACTCTCCTCTCGCGCTGTTTTCAATCTCCCAATAACCTCTCCTCACGCGCTGTTTTCAATCTCCCGACTGACTCTCTTTTCACGCTGTTTTTAATCTCCCGACTGACTCTCCTCTCGCGCTGTTTTCAATCTCCCAACTGACCCTTGTCTCGCGCTGTTTTCAATCTCCCAATCACCTCTCCTCTCGCGCTGTTTTCAATCTCCCAATCAGCTCTCCTCTAGCGCTGTTTTCAATCTCCCGACTGACTCTCCTCTTGCACTGTTTTCAATCTCCCGACTGACTCTCCTCTCGCGCTGTTTTCAATCTCCCAACTGACTCTCCTCTCGCGCTGTTTTCAATCTCCCGACTGACCCTTGTCTCGCGCTGTTTTCAATCTCCCAATCACCTCTCCTCTCGCGCTGTTTTCAATCTCCCATTAACCTCTCCTCTCGCGCTGTTTTCAATCTCCCGACTGACTCTCCTCTTGCGCTGTTTTCAATCTCCCAACTGACCCTTGTCTCGCGCTGTTTTCAATCTCCCAATCACCTCACCTCTCGCGCTGTTTTCAATCTCCCAATCACCTCTCCTCTCGCGCTGTTTTCAATCTCCCGACTGACTCTCCTCTCGCGCTGTTTTCAATCTCCCGACTGACTCTCCTCTTGCACTGTTTTCAATCTCCCGACTGACTCTCCTCTCGCGCTGTTTTCAATCTCCCGACTGACTCTCCTCTCACGCTGTTTTCAATCTCCCAATCACCTCTCCTCTTGCGCTGTTTTCAATCTCCCGACTGACTCTCCTCTCACGCTGTTTTCAATCTCCCAATCACCTCTCCTGTTGCGCTGTTTTCAATCTCCCGACTGACTCTCCTCTCGCGCTGTTTTCAATCTCCCATTCACCTCTCCTCTCGCGCTGTTTTCAATCTCCCGACTGACTCTCCTCTCGCACTGTTTTTAATCTCCCGACTGACTCTCCTCTCGCGCTGTTTTCAATCTCCCGACTGACTCTCCTCTCGCGCTGTTTTCAATCTCCCGACTGACTCTCCTCTCGCGCTGTTTTCAATCTCCCAATCACCTCTCCTCTCGTGCTGTTTTCAATCTCCCGACTGACTCTCCTCTCGCGGTGTTTTCAATCTCCCAATCACCTCTTCTCTCACGCTGTTTTCAATCTCCCAATCACCTCTCCTCTCACGCTGTTTTCAATCTCCCGACTGACTCTCCTCTCGCGGTGTTTTCAATCTCCCAACTGACTCTCCTCTCGCGGTGTTTTCAATCTCCCAATCACCTCTTCTCTCACGCTGTTTTCAATCTCCCGACTGACTCTCCTCTCGCGGTGTTTTCAATCTCCCGACTGACTCTCCTCTCGCGCTGTTTTCAATCTCCCGACTGACTCTCCTCTCGCGGTGTTTTCAATCTCCCAATCACCTCTCCTCTCGCGCTGTTTTCAATCTCCCGACTGACTCTCTTTTCACGCTGTTTTCAATCTCCTGACCTACTCTCCTCTCGCGCTGTTTTCAATCTCCCAATCACCTCTCCTCTTGCACTGTTTTCAATCTCCCGACTGACTCTCCTCTCGCGGTGTTTTCAATCTCCCAATCACCTCTTCTCTCACGCTGTTTTCAATCTCCCGACTGACTCTCGTCTCGCGCTGTTTTCAATCTCCCGACTGTCTCTCCTCTCGCGCTGTTTTCAATCTCCCAATCACCTCTCCTCTCACGCTGTTTTCAATCTCCCAATCACCTCTCCTCTCGCACTGTTTTCAATCTCCCGACTGACTCTCCTCTCGCGCTGTTTTCAATCTCCCAATCACCTCTCCTCTCGCACTTTCAATCTCCCGACTGACTCTCCTCTTGCACTGTTTTCAATCTCCCGACTGACTCTCCTCTCGCGCTGTTTTCAATCTCCCGACTGACTCTCCTCTCACGCTGTTTTCAATCTCCCAATCACCTCTCCTCTTGCGCTGTTTTCAATCTCCCGACTGACTCTCCTCTCACGCTGTTTTCAATCTCCCAATCACCTCTCCTCTTGCGCTGTTTTCAATCTCCCGACTGACTCTCCTCTCGCGCTGTTTTCAATCTCCCATTCACCTCTCCTCTCGCGCTGTTTTCAATCTCCCGACTGACTCTCCTCTCGCACTGTTTTTAATCTCCCGACTGACTCTCCTCTCGCGCTGTTTTCAATCTCCCGACTGACTCTCCTCTCGCGCTGTTTTCAATCTCCCGACTGACTCTCCTCTCGCGCTGTTTTCAATCTCCCAATCACCTCTCCTCTCGTGCTGTTTTCAATCTCCCGACTGACTTTCCTCTCGCGGTGTTTTCAATCTCCCAATCACCTCTTCTCTCACGCTGTTTTCAATCTCCCAATCACCTCTCCTCTCACGCTGTTTTCAATCTCCCGACTGACTCTCCTCTCGCGGTGTTTTCAATCTCCCAACTGACTCTCCTCTCGCGGTGCTTTCAATCTCCCAATCACCTCTTCTCTCACGCTGTTTTCAATCTCCCGACTGACTCTCCTCTCGCGGTGTTTTCAATCTCCCGACTGACTCTCCTCTCGCGCTGTTTTCAATCTCCCGACTGACTCTCCTCTCGCGGTGTTTTCAATCTCCCAATCACCTCTCCTCTCGCGCTGTTTTCAATCTCCCGACTGACTCTCTTTTCACGCAGTTTTCAATCTCCTGACTGACTCTCCTCTCGCGCTGTTTTCAATCTCCCAATCACCTCTCCTCTTGCACTGTTTTCAATCTCCCGACTGACTCTCCTCTCGCGGTGTTTTCAATCTCCCAATCACCTCTTCTCTCACGCTGTTTTCAATCTCCCGACTGACTCTCGTCTCGCGCTGTTTTCAATCTCCCGACTGTCTCTCCTCTCGCGCTGTTTTCAATCTCCCAATCACCTCTCCTCTCACGCTGTTTTCAATCTCCCAATCACCTCTCCTCTCGCACTGTTTTCAATCTCCCGACTGACTCTCCTCTCGCGCTGTTTTTAATCTCCGGACTGACTCTCCTCTCGCGCTGTTTTCAATCTCCCAATCACCTCTCCTCTCGCACTGTTTTCAATCTCCCGACTGACTCTCCTCTCACGCTGTTTTCAATCTCCCAATCACCTCTCCTCTCGCGCTGTTTTCAATCTCCCGACTGACTCTCCTCTCGCGCTGTTTTTAATCTCCCGACTGACTCTCCTCTTGCGCTGTTTTCAATCTCCCGACTGACTCTCCTCTCGCGCTGTTTTCAATCTCCCAATCACCTCTCCTCTCGCGCTGTTTTCAATCTCCTGACTGACTCTCCTCTCGCGCTGTTTTCACTCTCCCAATCACCTCTCCTCTCGGGCTGTTTTCAATCTCCCGACTGACTCTCCTCTCGCACTGTTTTCAATCTCCCGACTGACTCTCCTCTCGCGCTGTTTTCAATCTCCCAATCACCTCTCCTCTTGCACTGTTTTCAATCTCCCGACTGACTCTCCTCTCGCGCTGTTTTCACTCTCCTAATCACCTCTCCTCTCGGGCTGTTTTCAATCTCCCGACTGACTCTCCTCTTGCACTGTTTTCAATCTCCCCAATATGCCGGGACATGAGGTTACAGATTGTGTTCGAGTACACTTCTGCTGCTGCTGACGGCCCACAGTGCCTCATGGATGCCCAGTCTTGAGTTGATTGTTCTTTTCTAAATCTATCCCATCTAGCACGGTGGTAGTGCGTTTGAGCGCAATGGAGGGTATCCTCAATGTGAAGGTGGGACTTTATCTCCACAACGACTGTGCTTTGTTCACTCCTACACATCCTGTCATGGGCAGATGCATCTGTGGCAGGCAGGTTGGTGAGAATGTGGTCAAGTATCTTGTTCCGTCTTGTTGGTTCCCTCACCACCTGCCGCAGACCCAGTCTAGCAACTATGTCCTTTATGTCGGCCAGCTCGGTCAGTGGTGGTGCTACTGATCCATTCTTGGTGGTAGACATTGAAGTCCCCCACCCAGAGTACATTCTGTGACCTTACCACCCACAGTGCTTCCTCCAAGTGGTGTTCAACATGGAGGAGCACTGATTCATCAGCTGAGGGAGGTTGGCAAGAGGTTTCCTTGCCCAAGTTTGACCTGATGCCATGAGACTTCATGGGGTCCAGAGTGGATGTTCAGGACTCCCAAAGCAACTGCCTCCTGACTGTATGCCACTGTATCACCACCTCTGCTGGGTCTGTCCTGCTGGTGGGTCAGAACTAACCTAGGGATGGTGAAGGTGGTTTCTGGGACATTGTCTGTAAGGTATGATTCCGTGAGGATGACTACGTCAGTACTTGACTAGACCATGAGACAGTTCTCCCAGTTTTGGCACAAGCCCTTGGATGTTAGTAAGGAGGACTTTGCAAGGTCGACAGGGCTGAGATTGCTGTTTCGTAGGTTGATGCCGGGTGGTCTGTCCAGTTTGATTTCTTTTTCATGACTTTTTAGTGTTTGTTACAAGTGAGTAGCTTGCTAGGCCACTTCAGAGAGCATTTTAAGAGTCAAAACGTTGCTGTGGGTCTGGCGCCACATGTGGGCCAGACCAGGTAAGGATGACAGATTTCTTTCCCTAAGGGACATTAGTGAACCTGATGGGTTTTTACAACAATTGACAATGGTTTCATGGTCATTATCATACTTTTAATTCCAAATTTTTATCGAATTGAAATCCCACGTCTGCAATAGCGGTATTCAAACCCAGGTCTCCAGAGCATTCCCCTGGTCCTCTGGATTACGATTGTCCAGTGACAATGCCACTACGCCATCACCTCCCCCTAAAGTGAAGGTCCACCAGTACAACACCCATCAGACAACCATGCTGTGTGAGTTCCCCTGTTCCGCAGTCCCCTGCCAGGCGCTAATTATCTCCCTTTGCTTTCACAGGCACATCTGGGAAGCAGCTGGGGGGTGGGGGGCTCCATGAGCCAGGTCCTTGACTCAAGCCCTGAAGACACCTCGGAAGAAGAAGCTGATGACATCCTAATTGAAGACCCATCCCAGCACTCACCTCACCCACACCCTCACCAGCGCAGAGACACACATCTCGGTGGGACCTAGCATTAGAGTAGCCTCAGGGCCACAATCTGGTGAGTACATCACACTGTCTGATCCACAATAGGCGGCGGCAGGGGCTTCCCAGGGGTCTGACACTCGGAGGACTGCTGGAGGCCAGAAATCTGCTGGGTCCGAACCAGATGAGGAGCCTCTGGACTCGGTCGTACTTCAGTTGCTGGAGCTACAAAGGCAAGCTCAAAACATCAGGAAGGGATGTCCGCTAGACTCCTCAGATTGCAAGGCACGATGGAGGAGTCTGTCCGTCTTCAGTCTGAGATGATAGCGCCAGCATTGCCAATGCACCGAGGTCAACACATGTTGGCTGCCATGGAGACCTTGGTCAAGGACATCGCTCCTGCACTGCTGCATGAGCTGAACTCCTAGGCCCAACCATCTTCAGCTGCTTCATCAATGACCTCCCTTCCATCATAAGGTCAGAAGTGGGGATGTTCGCTGACGATTGCACAATGTTCAGCACCATTCGCGACTCCTCAGATACTGAAGCAGTCCATGTCCAAATGCAGCAAAACCTGAGCAATATCCAGGCTTGGGTCAACAAAGAACTGAAAGGAATTTGGAAGACGTTGATCAAAATCAACCCATCGAATCCTGTGCTCCAGAATTGGTGCTATTGAATTGTTTTATCCCGCCCTTAAAATCCATGTTTTTGTGTGTCTTATGTGTCTTGTATGTGTGCATTTAAGAAGGGGCAGAGTTTAAGTTATAGCTTTAGAATTGAGCAGTTCATATTTCTTTCTTTTGCCACTGGTTAATGACAGTTTGTTCAATAAACAGTTATTTACTTATTAAGTTTACAAACCTGGTGCTCGTATTCTGTTCACCTAGGTTAAACAATTAAGTGGGTTCATCAAACTTTTCATACTTGCTGTGGCTCAGAGATCCGTGAGGCTTGTTATTGCAGCGCACTATTCCCAGTGAGTCATGACACTGCCTCATGGCCAGCTTTCACAAGGAGATTGGACAACTTGCCCAGTCATCCAATTATTCTGCAGCCCCCTAAAACGCACATTAATTTGAAGTCCATGACCCAGAGGTGTAACGTTCAGGAGCATTTGGTGGCACTTTCATGCCTCTGCATTGCTTGAGTGGCATGAATGGCTTGGTAAGGAGAATCTTAGCTGGTGCCCTAGGGGAGGTGATGGCACAGTGGTATTGCTGCTGGACTAGTAACCCAAAGACCCAGAGTAATGCTCCAGGGTTCAAATCCTGCCATGACAGATGGTGGAATTTGAATTGAATCTGGAATTAAAAGCCTAAGGATGTAAAAACCCATCAGGTTTACTAATGCTCTTTAGGGAAGGAAAGCTGGTCTGGCCGACATGTGTACTCCGGGCTCACAACAACAATGTGGTTGACTCTTAAATGGCCGTGCAAGCCACTCAGTTGTAACAAAGTCACAAAAAAGGAATGAAACCGGATGGATGAACTTAGGCACTGGAAATGACAATGGCAATCTCAGCCCTGTCGACCCTGCAAAGTCCTCTTCACTAACATCTGGGGGCTAGTAACAAAATTGGGAGAGCTGTCTCACAGACTAGTCAAGCAATAGCCTGACAGAATCATACCTGACAGATAATGTCCCAGACACCACCATCAGCATCCCTGGATTTGGCAGGACAGACCCAGCAGAGGTGGCTTCACAGTTGGGAGGGAGTTTCCCTGGGAGTCCTTGCCATTGACTCCGGACCACATGAAGTCTCATGGCATCAGCCCAAATATGGGCAAGGAAACCTCCTGCTGATTACCATGTACTGCTTCCCCTCGGCTGGTGAATCACTGCTCCTCCATGGATGAAGCACTGAGGGTGGCAAGGGCACAGAATGTACTTCAACGTCCATCGGACCAAACTGGCTGAGCCCTTAATGACATAGCTGCTAGACTGGGTCTGCAGCAGGTGGTGAGGGAAAAACATACTTGACCTCATCCTCACCAACCTGCTTACCACAGATACATCTGTCCATGACAGTAGTGGTAGGAGTGACCACTGTACAGTCCTTGTGGAGATGAAGTCCCGTCTTCACATTGAGGATACCCTCCATCGTGTTGTGTGGCGCTACCATCGTGCTAAATGGGATAGATTTAGAACAGATCTAGCAACTCAAAACTGGGCATCCATGAGGCACTGTGGGCCATCAGCATGAATGATGGTAGACAATTAAACAACTGACTGCAGGAGGTGGCTCGACAAATACCCCATCCTCATTGATAGAGCAACCCAGCACAGGTACTCAAGGACAATCTAACCTCATGTCCTGGCATATCCCCCACTCTTGCATTACCATCAAGCCATGGATCAACCCTGGTTCAATGAAGAATGCAAAGGCATGTCAGGAGCAGCACCAGGTGTCAACCTGGTGAAGCTATAACACAGGACTACTTGCGTGCCAAACAGCAAAAGCAACAAGTGATAGACAGAGCTAAGCGATCCCAAAGCCAACGGATTAGATCTAAGCCCTGCAGTCCTGCCACATCCAGTCGTGAATGGTGGTGGACAAGTAAACAACTCACTGGAGGACGAGGCTCCACAAATATCCCCATCCTCAATGATGAAGCAGCCCAGCAGAGCAAGGCAAAAGATAAGGCTGAAGCATTCGCAACAATTTTCAGCCAGAAGTGCTGAGCGGATGATCCATCTCGGCCTCCTCCAGAGGTCCCCAGCATCACAGATTCCAGTCTTCAGCCAATTTGATTCACTCTACATGATATCAAGAAACAGCTGAAGGCACTGGATACTGCAAAGGCTATGGGCGCTGACAATATTCCAGCAATAGTACTGAAGACTTGTGCTCCAGAACTTGCCGTGCCCCTAGCCAAGCTGTTCCAGTACAGCTACAACACTGGCATCTACCCAACTATGTGGAAAGTTGCCCAGGTCTGTCCTGTACACAAAAAGCAGGACAAATCCAATCTGAACAATTATCACCCCATCAATCTATTCTCGAGCATCAGTAAAGTAATGGAAGGGTCATCAACAGTGCTATCAAACGCCACTTGCTTAGCAATAACCTGCTCACTGTTGCCCAGTTTGGGTTCCGCCAGGGCCACTCAGCTCCTGACCTACAACACTTCTACAAGAAGCTTGACACCGTCCAGGACAAAACATCCGCTTGATTGGCACCACATCCGCTAACATTCACTCCCTCCACCACCGACGCACAGTAGCAGCAGTATGTGTACCATCTACAAGATGCACTGCAGGAATTCATCAAGGCTCCTTCGACAGCACCTTCCAAACCCACGACCATTACCATCTAGAAGGACAAGGGCAGCAGACACATGGGAACACCCCCACCTGGAAGTTCCCCTCCAAGTCACTCACCATCCTGACTTGCAAATATATCACCGTTCCTTCACTGTCACTGGGTCAAAATCCTGGAACTCCCTCCCTAACAGCACTGTGGGTGCACCTACACCATATGGACAAAATCCTGGAACTCCCTCCCTAACAGCACTGTGAGTGTACCTACACCACATGGACAAAATCCTGGAACTCCCTCCCTAACAGCACTGTGGGTGTACCTACACCACATGGACAAAATCCTGGAACTCCCTCCCTAACAGCACTGTGGGTGTACCTACACCACATGGACAAAATCCTGGAGCTCCCTCCCTAACAGCGCTGTGGGTGTACCGACACCACATGAACACAATCCTGGAACTCCCTCCCTAACAGCACTGTAGGTGTACCTACACCACATGGACAAAATCCTGGAACTCCCTCCCTAACAGCACTGTGGGTGTACCTACACCACATGGACAAATTCCTGGAACTCCCTCCCTAACAGCACTGTGGGTGTACCTACACCACATGGACAAAATCCTGGAACTCCCTCCCTAACAGCACTGTGGGTGTACCTACACCACATGGACAAAATCCTGGAACTCCCTCCCTAACAGCACTGTGGGTGTACCTACACTACATGGACAAAATCCTGGAACTCCCTCCCTAACAGCACTGTGGGTGTACCTACACCACACGGACAAAATCCTGGAACTCCCTCCCTAACAGCACTGTGGGTGTACCTACACCACATGGACTGCAGCGGTTCAACAAGGCTTCTCAAGGACAATTAGAGATGGGCATTAAATGCTGGCCCAGCCAGCGAAGCCCACATCCCGAGAATGAATAAAAGAAGGATGAGCTCGAGGACGAAGTCCATGTCAATGTGGCTGCGCCTGAGCTGCCTCAGCTGTGGAGTCACTTTATACAACGTGCCCCCTAATTCGTGGCGGCTTCCTTCCCCCAACCCCCATGTGCTTGTGCACTACCATCACCCTGTGCTGCCTTGAACCCCCCCCTGCTCACCCCAGCCACAGTCTAGCCCTTGCCCTGGTGCCACACAGTCAGCGCCGGGTAAATACCACTTGCCTGAACGTGTGGCACTTCTAACTTGAAGTGGAACAGGCCACCTCCATGAGATCTGTGCAACTTTAGTGGGCACTCAGCTCCAAGTTCCCCTTGAACTGCAGTCCGCCAGATGCATGCCTTTACAATCCTGTTGTGAAACACGTCGGCGTACCCGGAGGATTCAGCGTCAGGTGTTGGTTCCAGCGAACAGGGTTTCTGATTAAATGCAGCTATGTTAAAATGACATTCCAGACGTGCGGTGGTGAATAGCACCGCCCACCATTGACGGCCACAAACTGGTTCCACCACAGCATGAAGTCAACATTCGGCCTTCCCGCCAAAGTGTCTGCTCACGCCCACCATGATGCCGGATGGTTCCAGCCCACATTATGTAAGCACCTTCCTTGTCCATTCAGTTCTGGGATAAGACTTGAACCTGGAACTTCTATCTCAGAGGCAGGGATATTACCCATTGTGTCACAAGATTTCCCAACCAAACATAAGATGCTGTTTGTTCATTCTGACCTAAACATCAGCCACAATATCTAGCTCTCCCTCCTTATCAAAGCCCTCAGGCATAAGATTCTGACTGCTAATGATTACCTAAGCCCTTGGTCACAGGACTTACTGCTTCCTTGTCTCTTACCCAAGCCCATGGCTGTTTGACATAAAGATTAAGCCTTTCTTTGGCAACACCACCTGCTTCCATATGCAGCAAATTGTTCTTTGATCTGAACACAGAAATCTCCTAAGACAATTTTTAAATTAATTCATTGTGTGTGGGTATCTCTGGCCAAGCAGCATTTATTGCCTAATCCTAATTACCTTCGAGTCAGTGTTATTGGACTGTCTTCTTGAACCGCTGCAGTCCGTGTGGTGCAGATACACCCACTGTGCTGTTGGGAAGGAGTTCCAAGATTTTCACCCAATGACAGTGAAGGAACAGCAAATATTTCCTAGTCAGAATGGTGCGTGACTTGGAGACGAACTTCCAGTTGGTGGTGTTCCCGTGTGTCTGCTGCCCTTGTCCTTCTAGATGGCAGTGGTCATGTGTTTGGTAAGTGCTGCCTAAGGAGCACTTAATAATATTTATTATGAGAAGATTTGTGCACTGAATTCAGAAGTCATGAGTCCACTAACAACTTCAGAGATTTTTAAAGAATAATTAAAATATTTATTAACAAAAGAAAAGATTTCAAGATTACAATTACTTATTATTATAACAAATTCCAAAAACTCCTAATTAACCTGATTTACACTTCTCCTTTAAGGCAACAGTCCAAATTAAATTTTAAATTTAAACATGCAATCCAGCAAGGTTACCACAACACCCACTCAACAGTGGAATCCCAATTTTTTTAACACAACTATAGTTACTGAAGCAGCACTTCTTCTTCAGAGTGGCTAGTGCCTCCTCCAGGTGTGTGTCATATGGTGTACCTAACAAGGTTTTACATGGACACCCCAACATAGTCCTCCATCCTTCTTTACATATGTTTCTCTCTCTTTAATGTGTAATATCCCATTGTTGTACATCTCTTTGGAAATTTACTTTTCCCATAATAAAAAAACCTTTCATGTCATCATCACAGTCACTTGTGGGAAAAATAAACGTATTGCTTTGCCTCACTTATCTTGTTAGTTGTAAACATTACACCATCCCTTTGAAAATCGAAAAACCCCTTCACTTATCTAAAAATGTAAATTTCTTTCGCACCCTCTCTGTGAAACCCTCAGCCTAACGTATCCATCTCCATTTCAAAAGTCTGCTTTACATCTAACTCTTTCATTAACTTCAATCTTGTAGTCCAAGTGTTTCTAGTCTAATTAAATCAAGTCACACAGACAGAACCATTCTCCCTCACACCCATAAGCCTACAATAACATTATAAAAGTATGATAATTTTGTGACATTATCGCTTGCTGCTTATGCTGTTTGGCACGCAAGTAGTTCTGTGTTCTAGCTTCACCAGGTTGACGCCTCATTTTTAGGTATACCTGGTGCTGCTCCTGACACGCCCTCCTGCACTCTTCACTGAACCAGGGTTGATCCCCTGGCTTGATGGTAATGGTAGAGTGGGGGATATGCCGGGCCATGAGGTTACAGATTGTGTTAGAGTACAATTCTGCTGCTGCTGATGGTCCACAGCACCTCATGTATGCCCAGTCTTGAGTTGCTAGATCTGTTCAAAGTCTATCCCATTTAGCAGGGTGGTAGTGTCACACAACACGATGGAGGGTATCCTCAATGTGAAGGTGGGACTTTGTCTCCACAATGACTGTGGGGTGGTCACTCCCACTGAGACTGTCATGGACAGAGCATCTGCGGCAGGCAGTTTAGCATATTTTTCCCTCTTGTTGGTTCCCTCACCACCTGCTGCAGACCCAGTCTAGCAGCTATGTCCTTTAAGACCCGGCTAGCTTGGTCAGTAGTGGTGCTACTGAGCCACTCTTGGTGATGGACCATGAAGTGCCCCACCCAGAGTACATTCTGCACCCTTGCCACCCTCAGTGCCCACTCCAAGTGGTGTTCAACATGGAGGAGCACTGATTCAATGACAAGGTTATATCCAAATAGTCTCCATTCTCAGGGAGCTCCCAAAACAATCCATCCTTCACCACTCTTCCGATATTGGACATTTCTGATGCCTTATTCATTTTCTCCCTGCTTGATTTCTGTTAAGGGGGAAAATCCATCAAATTAATTTTTTTCACGGGATATGGGTATCACTGGCTGGGCCAGCATTATTACCCATCCCTAACTGCCCCCTGAGAAGGTGGGGGTGAGCTGCCTTCTTGAACGGCTGCAGTCCATGTGATGTAGGTACACCCACAGTGCTGTTAGGGAGGGAGTTCCAGGATTTTGTCCATGTGGTGTAGGTACACCCACAGTGCTGTTAGGGAGCGAGTTCCAGGATTTTGTTCATGTGGTGTAGGTACACCCACAGTGCTGTTAGGGAGGGAGTTCCAGGATTTTGTCCATGTGGTGTAGGTACACCCACAGTGCTGTTAGGGAGGGAGTTCCAGGATTTTGTCCATGTGGTGTAGGTATACCCACAGCGCAGTTAGGGAGGGAGTTCCAGGATTTTGTCCATGTGGTGTAGGTACACCCACAGCGCTGTTAGGGAGTTCCAGCATTTTGTCCATGTGGTGTAGGTACACCCATAGTGCTGTTAGGGAGGGAGTTCCAAGATTTTGTCCGTGTGGTGTAGGTACACCCACAGTGCTGTTAGGGAGGGAGTTCCAGGATTTTGTCCATGTGGTGTAGGTACGCCCACAGTGCTGTTAGGGAGGGAGTTCCAGGATTTTGTCCATGTGGTGTAGGTACACCCACAGTGCTGTTAGGGAGGGAGTTCCAGGATTTTGTCTGTGTGGTGTAGGTACACCCACAGTGCTGTTAGGGAGGGAGTTCCAGGATTGTGTCCGTGTGGTGTAGGTACACCCACAGTGCTGTTAGGGAGGGAGTTCCAGGATTTTGTCCATGTGGTGTAGGTACACCCACAGTGCTGTTAGGGAGGGAGTTCCAGGATTTTGTCCGTGTGGTGTAGGTACACCCACAGTGCTGTTAGGGAGGAAGTTCCAGGATTGTGTCCCTGTGGTGTAGGTACACCCACAGTGCGGTTAGGGAGGGAGTTCCAGGATTTTGACCCAGTGACAGTGAAGGAACGGCGATATATTTCCAAGTCAGGATGGTGAGTATGGGGATGGGGAACTTCCAGGTGGTGGTGTTCCCATCTATCTGCTGCCCTTGTCCTTCTAGATGGTAATGGTCATGGGTTTGGAAGGTGCTGTCGAAGGAGGCTTGGTGAATTCCTGCTGTGCATCTTGTAGACAGTACACACTGTGCTACAGTGTGTCGGTGGTGAAGGGAGTGAATGTTTGTGGATGGGGTGCCAATCAAGCGGCTGCTTTGTCTTGGAGGGGGTCTTCAGATTCTTGAGTAAGCAACTGGTCACCCGCAGATCATGAGACACAGAAGTAGGTGGAGAGAAAATTAAATTTTATTTTTAAAAAAAATTCTGTTGTCTGGTTTACTCAGATTGACATTTCGATACAGGCAATTTAAAAAAAAAACAAACCCAGCAGAAATAAACAGAAAAAGTTAACTGCAAAGAAAATGATGTCAACATCTGTAACAGGACAAGTTAATGGAGCCAGTGTGGATTGTTCATCAGCACTCGAAACTCCAATGTAATGAAACGTTTGAATAGGATGGAGAGATGAAGGGGAACATGTCAGCAAAATACTATCACAAAGGAAACTTTCATAAAAAAACATGCGACTGAAGTGACAAATTGGTGAAGCATATGTATTGCCATCTGAGCCAGGTTGTGGAAAGAGAGAAGAGAATTGAAAATGACTCCAAAATGGAAGACAATAAAGTGGAAAATCACTGGGAGAAAGGGACTGAAGCAGCTGATTAAGATCTGAGGTGGCTGTTTTCAATGTCCATCTCAGACAGCTGGGGACAGACCTGCAGAGAGAGAGGATAATGGGGGCAATTTTCATCTATTGCTGCCCCCTCCTTGGGGAAACATTGGGAACAATAGAAAGCACCAGGGGACCTGTGTGTAAATGCAGGCTTGCACCCAGGTCTGAATTAGATTAAAATTATGCCCCACATTGATTTCACTTAGAGTGATAGTAACAGCATAGCAGGTCACTGATAGAAAGGGCTGCAGATTAATGATTGACAAGCAACACCACATTATTCTTACAGGAAGTGCAGACATGAGCAGCAATGCTGCCTCTGAATCTATGTTGGGCTCCTCAATGGTGCTGGCCCTGTGATGTCTTAAGTATTGGAAATGTCATAAATAAAACCGAGCACTGGGATGAACATCTCCAACTGGTCTGTCTGACTTCCCTGTAGCTCACCGCTTCAGTTATCGTTCCCATTCCCACAATCAACATTTTCACCTTGTGCCTCCCACCACGTTCCACACAATCTCAATGCCACCATTCTGATTGTAGGGATACGGATGTGATTTCGCATAAAGCCTCATCAAGGCAAAGAAGGAGACACTAGCACATGTCATCAGAAGATTAGCCAAATAGGTAGTAGGAGGAGGAGAGAAAAAGGTGGAGAGGTTTAGGGAGTGAATTCCAGGGCTGAGGACCCAGGCAAGTTGAAAGCACGGCCACCAATGGTGGAGCGATTAAAATCCAGGGTGAATAAGAGGCTGGAATTGGGAGAATGCAGAGAGCTCAGAGGGCCGTAGGGAGTTGGTCACAGAGCTAGAGGTGAGACAATGGAGAGATTTGAATCTAAGGCTGAGAAACTAATTGCGGCGATCCTAAACGAAAATAGCTTCTAGAGTTTCTATCTGGAAAGCTAATATTTATGTCACATCATATCATGGCTCTGAGCATCCCAACAGTAGGATTATTGGTAGTACAGTGTTCTTAAAACAATCTCGATTGTACTTGAAAGAATGATGAGACAAAATCTTACAATTGTGAATACAGTGTCACAAAAACAGAAATTGAGGGATTATTCTTCTCAACATTTTTTAATTTTCAATAAATTACCCAAAAACAGTAGCGTGCTGAGAGCCCGAATGATTTGAATCAGGCTGATTTTGAGTCTTTAATGCTAACTTCACGGAAATATTTACAAGATCCATTCAGAAACCACGGGCAGAATTTTACATTTTACAGCCCTGCAAAAGTCAATGAGACTTCTGAACAGCTCACCCGCTTTTTAAAAATGCCCCATGTAACCATCCTATCAAAGCAAGTTGTACAAAAGCATGTGGGAAAAATATAACAGGGAGAACATGGAAAATTGGCGTGGTACAAAAATTATCAGGACCAAGAATGAGAGCAAATTAGTAGCCAGTTCACTGCTTCAGCTGAACCTGTAACACAAACAAATACATATTACTGCATTGCAAGAGGAAAGGCGCGGCCAGCACTTTTGCAAGGGCATCTGGACACTGCAATTCATATGGCATTCCCACCTTCGGACAGTTTCTGACAACAAACAACAAGGGTCGTGCCTTTAGGTTGAACCAGTGATAGTGAAAATACAGAACACAGTTACAAGCAGGTAGTGTACACAACAATCAGCAAATTCACACACTGACCATAGTTACCCAATCTTACAGACAGGCAAGTCGACATGAGTCTGTGTCCAGTGAGTCTGGTTCCAGTATAGAGACCGGTGCACAGTGAGTCTGGTTCTAGTATAGAGACCGGTCAACAGTGAGTCTGGTTCTAGTATAGAGACTGGTCCACAGTGAGTCTGGTTCTAGTATAGAGACTGGTCCACCGTGAGTCTGGTTCTAGTATAGAGACCGGTCCACAGTGAGTCTGGTTCTAATGTGGAAACCGGTCCACATTAAGTCTGGTTCTAGTATAGAACCGGTCCACATTGAGTCTGGTTCTAGTATAGAGACCGGTCCACAGTGAGTCTGGTTCTATTATAGAGACCAGTACACAGGGAGTCAGTTCTAGTATAGAGACCAGTCCACAGCGAGTCTGGTTATAGTATAGAGACCGGTCCACAGTGATTCTGGTTCTAGTATAGGAACCGGCCCACAGTGAGTCTGGTTCTAATGTAGAGACCGGTCCACATTGAGTCTGGTTCTAGTATAGAGACCAGTCCACAGCGATTCTGGTTCTAGTATAGAGACCAGTCCACAGTGATTCTGGTTCTGGTTTGGAGACCAGTCCACAGCAAGTCTGGTTCTAGTACAGAGACCGGTCCACAGCAAGTCTGGTTCTAGTGTAGGAACCAGTCCACAGTGAGTCTGCTTCTAGTATAGAGACCGGTCCGCAGTGAGTCTGGTTCCAGTATAGAGACCGGTCCACAGTGATTCTGGTTATAGTATAGAGACCAGTCCACAGCAAGTCTGGTTCTAGTACAGAGACTGGTCCACAATGAGTCTGGTTCTAGCATAGAGACCTGTCCACAGGGATTATGGTTCTAGTATAGAGACCAGTCCACAGTGAGTTTGGTTCTAGTATAGAGACCGGTTCTCAGTGAGTCTGGTTCTAGTATAGAGACCTGTCCACAGTGAGTCTGGTTTTAGTATAGAGACCAGTCCACAGTGAGTCTGGTTCTAGTATAGAGACCAGTCCACAGTGATTATGGTTCTAGGATAGAGACCTGTCCACAGTGGGACTAGTTCTAGTATAGAAACCGGTTCATAGTGAATTTTGTTCTAGTACAGAGACCTGTCCACAGTGATTATGGTTCTAGTATAGAGACCAGTACACAGTGAGTCTGGTTCCAGTATAGAGACCGGTCCACAATGAGTCTGGTTCTTGTTTAGAGACTGGTTCTCAGTGATTCCGGTTCTAGTATAGACCAGTGCACAGTGAGTCTGGTTTTAGTATAGAGACCAGTCCACAGTGATTCTGGTTCTGGTATAGAGACCAGTCCACATGTCCACAGTGAGTCTGGTACTAGTATAAAGACCAGTGCACAGTGAGTCTGGTTCTAGTATAGAGACCGGTCGACAGTGAGTCTGGTTCTAGTATAGAGACCGGTCCACAGTGAGTCTGGTTCTAGTATAGAGACCAGTCCACAGTGATTATGGTTCTAGGATAGAGACCTGTCCACAGTGGGACTAGTTCTAGTATAGAAACCGGTTCATAGTGAATTTTGTTCTAGTACAGAGACCTGTCCACAGTGATTATGGTTCTAGTATAGAGACCAGTACACAGTGAGTCTGGTTCCAGTATAAAGACCAGTGCACATTGAGTCTGGTTCTAGTATAGAGACCGGTCTGCAGTGAGTCTGGCTCTAGTATAGAGACCGGTCCACAGTGAGTCTGGTTCTAGTATAGAGACCGGTCCACAGTGAGTCTGGTTCTAATGTGGAAACCGGTCCACATTGAGTCTGGTTCTAGTATAGAGACCGGTCCACAGTGAGTCTGGTTCTAGTATAGAGACCAGTGCACAGTGAGTCTGGTTCTAGCATACAGACCTGTCCACAGTGATTATGGTTCTAGTATAGAGACCGGTCCACAGTGAGTTTGGTTCTAGTAGAGAGATCGGTCCACAATGAGTCTGGTTCTAGTATAGAGACCAGTCCACAGTGATTCTGGTTCTGGTATAGAGACCAATCCACAGCAAGTCTGGTTCTGGGATAGAGACCGGTCCACAGCAAGTCTGGTTCTAGTATAGAGACCAGTCCACAGTGAGTCTGCTTCTAGTATAGAGACCAGTCCACAGTGATTCTGGTTCTGGTATAGAGACCAGTCCACAGCAAGTCTGGTTCTGGTATAGAGACCGGTCCACAGCAAGTCTGGTTCTAGTATAGGAACCAGTCCACAGCAAGTCTGGTTCTAGTATAGGAACCAGTCCACAGCAAGTCTGGTTCTAGTATAGGAACCAGTCCACAGTGATTCTGGTTCTGGTATAGAGACCAGTCCACAGCAAGTCTGGTTCTGGTATAGAGACCGGTCCACAGCAAGTCTGGTTCTAGTATAGGAACCAGTCCACAGCAAGTCTGGTTCTAGTATAGGAACCAGTCCAAGGTGAGTCTGCTTCTAGTATAGAGACCGGTCTGCAGTGAGTCTGGTTCTAGTATAGAGACCGGTCCACAGTGAGTCTGGTTCTAGTATAGAGACCGGTCCACAGTGAGTCTGGTTCTAATGTGGAAACCGGTCCACATTGAGTCTGGTTCTAGTATAGAGACCGGTCCACAGTGAGTCTGGTTCTAGTATAGAGACCAGTGCACAGTGAGTCTGGTTCTAGCATACAGAACTGTCCACAGTGATTATGGTTCTAATGTGGAAACCGGTCCACATTGAGTCTGGTTCTAGTATAGAGACCGGTCCACAATGAGTCTGGTTCTAGTATAGAGACCAGTCCACAGTGATTCTGGTTCTGGTATAGAGACCAATCCACAGCAAGTCTGGTTCTGGTATAGAGACCGGTCCACAGCAAGTCTGGTTCTAGTATAGGAACCAGTCCACAGTGAGTCTGCTTCTAGTATAGAGACCGGTCCGTAGTGAGTCTGGTTCTAGTATAGAGACCAGTCCACAGTGATTCTGGTTCTGGTATAGAGACCAGTCCACAGCAAGTCTGGTTCTGCTATAGAGACCGGTCCACAGCAAGTCTGGTTCTAGTATAGGAACCAGTCCACAGTGAGTCTGCTTCTAGTATAGAGACCGGTCCGTAGTGAGTCTGGTTCTAGTATAGAGACCAGTCCAAAGTGATTCTGGTTCTGGTATAGAGACCAGTCCACAGCAAGTCTGGTTCTAGTTTAGAGACCGGTTCTCAGTGATTCCGGTTCTAGTATAGAGACCAGTGCACAGTGAGCCTGGTTCTAGTATAGAGACCAGTCCACAGTGAGTCTGGTTCTAGTATAAAGACCAGTGCACAGTGAGTCTGGTTCTATTATAGAGACCGGTCCATAGTGAGTCTGGTTCTAGTATAGAGACTGGTCCACAGTGAGTCTGGTTCTAGTCTAGAGACCGGTCCACCGTGAGTCTGGTTCTAGTCTAGAGACCGGTCCACCGTGAGCCTGGTTCTAGTATAGAGACCGGTCCACAGTGAGTCTGGTTCTAGTATAGAGACCAGTCCACAGTGAGTCTGGTTCTAGTATAGAGACCGGTCCACATTTAGTCTGGTTCTAGTATAGAGACCGGTCCACAGTGAGTCTGGTTCTAGTATAGAGACCAGGGCACAGTGAGTCTGGTTCTAGCATACAGACCTGTCCACAGTGATTATGGTTCTAGTATAGAGACCGGTCCACAGTGAGTTTGGTTCTAGTAGAGAGATCGGTCCACAATGAGTCTGGTTCTAGTATAGAGACCGGTCCACAGTGAGTCTGGTTCTAGTATAGAGACCGGTCCACAGTGAGTCTGATTCTAGTATAGAGACCACTCCACAGTGATTATGGTTCTAGGATAGAGACCTGTCCACCGTGAGTCTAGTTCTAGGATAGAAACCGGTCCATAGTGAATCTTGTTCTAGTACAGAGACCTGTCCACGGTGATTATGGTTCTAGTATAGAGACCAGTACACAGTGAGTCTGGTTCCAGTATAGAGACCGGTCCACAATGAGTCCGGTTCAAGTTTAGAGACCGGTCCACAATGAGTCTGGTTCTAGTTTAGAGACCGGTTCTCAGTGATTCCGGTTCTAGTATAGAGACCAGTGCACAGTGAGTCTGGTTCTAGCATAGAGACCTTCCACAGTGCTTATGGTTCTAGTATGGAGACTGGTCCACAGTGTCTGGTTCTAGTATAAAGACTGGTCCACAGTGAGTCTGGTTCTAGTACAGAGACATGTCCACAGTGAGTCTGGTCCCCTAGTATAGAGACCAATGCACAGTGAGTCTAGTTCTAGTATAGAGACCGATCCACAGTGAGTCTGTTCTAGTATAGAGACCGGTCCACAATGAGTCTGGTTCTAGTATAGAGACCGGTCCACAGTGAGTCTGGTTCTAGTATAGAGACAGGTCCACAGTGAGTCTGGTTCTAATGTGGAAACCGGTCCACATTGAGTCTGGTTCTAGTATAGAGACCGGTCCACAGTGAGTCTGGTTCTAGTATAGAGACCGGTTCTCAGTGATTCCGGTTCTATTATAGAGACCAGTGCACAGTGAGTCTGGTTCTAGTATAGAGACCAGTCCACAGTGAGTCTGGTTCTAGTATAGAGACCGGTCCACAGTGAGTCTGGTTCTAGTATAGAGACTGATCCACAGTGAGTCTGGTTCTAGTCTAGAGACTGATCCACAGTGAGTCTGGTTCTAGTCTAGAGACCGGTCCACCGTGAGCCTGGTTCTAGTATAGAGACCGGTCCACAGTGAGTCTGGTTCTAGTATAGAGACCGGTCCACAGTGAGTCTGGTTCTAATGTGGAAACCGGTCCACATTGAGTCTGGTTCTAGTATAGAGACCGGTCCACAGTGAGTCTGGTTCTAGTATAGAGACCAGTCCACAGCGAGTCTGGTTATAGTATAGAGACTGGTCCACAGTGACTCTGGTTCTAGTATAGGAACTAGCCCACAGTGAGTCTGGTTCTAATGTAGAGACCAGTCCACAGTGAGTCTGGTTCTAGTATAGAGACCGGTCCACAGTGATTCCGGTTCTAGTATAGAGACCAGTCCACAGCAAGTCTGGTTCTAGTACAGAGACTGGTCCACAATGAGTCTGGTTCTAGCATACAGACCTGTCCATAGTGATTAAGGTTCTAGTATAGAGACCGGTCCACAGTGAGTTTGGTTCTAGTAGAGAGATCGGTCCACAATGAGTCTGGTTCTAGTATAGAGACCGGTCCACAGTGAGTCTGGTTCTAGTATAGAGACCAGTCCACAGTGAGTCTGGTTCTAGTATAGAGACCAGTCCACAGTGATTATGGTTCTAGGATAGAGACCTGTCCACCGTGAGTCTAGTTCTAGTATAGAAACCGGTCCATAGTGAATCTTGTTCTAGTACAGAGACCTGTCCACAGTGATTATGGTTCTAGTATAGAGACCAGTACACAGTGAGTCTGGTTCCAGTATAGAGACCGGTCCACAATGAGTCTGGTTCTAGTTTAGAGACCGGTCCACAAAGAGTCTGGTTCTAGTTTAGAGACCGGTTCTCAGTGATTCCGGTTCTAGTATAGAGACCAGTGCACAGTGAGTCTGGTTCTAGTATAGAGACCAGTCCACAGTGAGTCTTGTTCTAGTATAAAGACCAGTGCACAGTGAGTATAGTTCTAGTATACAGACCGGTCCACAGTGAGCCTGGTTCTAGCATAGAGACCTGTCCACAGTGCTTATGGTTCTAGTATGGAGACTGGTCCACAGTGTCTGGTTCTAGTATAGAGACTGGTCCACAGTGAGTCTGGTTCTAGTACAGAGACCTGTCCACAGTGAGTCTGGTTCCCTAGTATAGAGACCAATGCACAGTGAGTCTAGTTCTAGTATAGAGACCGATCCACAGTGAGTCTGTTCTAGTATAGAGACCGGTCCACAATGAGTCTGGTTCTAGTTTAGAGACCGGTTCTCAGTGATTCCGGTTCTAGTATAGAGACCAGTGCACAGTGAGTCTGGTTCTAATATAAAGACCAGTGCACAGTAAGTCTGGTTCTAGTATAGAGACCGATCCACAGTGAGTCCGGTTCTAGTATAGAGACCGCTCCACAGTGAGTCTGGTTCTAATGTGGAAACTGGTCCACATTGATTCTGGTTCTAGTATACAGGCCGGTCCACAGTAAGTCTGGCTCTAGTATAGAGACCAATACACAATGTGTCAGTTCTAGTATAGAGACCAGTCCACAGCGAGTCTGGTTATAGTATAGAGACCGGTCCACAGTGATTCTGGTTCTAGTATAGGAACCGGCCCACAGTGAGTCTGGTTCTAATGTAGAGACCGGTCCACAGTGAGTCTGGTTCTAGTATAGAGACCAGTCCACAGTGAGTCTGGTTCTAGTATAGAGACCGGTCCACAGTGAGTCTGGTTCTAGTATAGAGAACAGTCCACAGCGATTCTGGTTGTAGTATAGAGACCGGTCCACAGAGAGTCTGGTTCTAGTATAGAGACCCAGTCCACAGTGATTCTGGTTCTGGTATAGAGACCAGTCCACAGCAAGTCTGGTTCTGGTATAGAGACCGGTCCACAGCAAGTCTGGTTCTAGTATAGGAACCAGTCCACAGTGAGTCTGCTTCTAGTATAGAGACAGGTCCGTAGTGAGTCTGGTTCTAGTATAGCGACTAGTCCACAGTGATTATGGTTCTAGGATAGAGACCTGTCCACCGTGAGTCTAGTTCTAGTATAGAAACCGGTTCATAGTGAATCTTGTTCCAGTACAGAGACCGGTCCACTGTGATTATGGTTCTAGTATGGAGACCAGTACACAGTGAGTCTGGTTCCAGTATAGAGACCGGTCCACAATGTGTCTGGTTCTAGTTTAGAGACCGGTTCTCAGTGATTCCGGTTCTAGTATAGAGACCAGTGCACAGTGAGTCTGGTTCTAGTATAGAGACCAGTCCACAGTGAGTCTGGTTCTAGTATAAAGACCAGTGCACAGTGAGTCTGGTTCTATTATAGAGACCGGTCCATAGTGAGTCTGGTTCTAGTATAGAGACCAGTCCACAGTGAGTCTGGTTCTAGTCTAGAGACCGGTCCACCGTGAGTCTGGTTCTAGTCTAGATACCGGTCCACTGTGAGTCTGGTTCTAGTATAGAGACCGGTCCACAGTGAGTCTGGTTCTAGTATAGAGACCAGTCCACAGTGAGTCTGGTTCTAATGTGGAAACCGGTCCACATTGAGTCTGGTTCTAGTATAGAGACCAGTACACAGTGAGTCGGTTCTAGTATAATGACCAGTCCACAGCAAGTCTGGTTATAGTATAGAGACCAGTACACAGTGATTCTGGTTCTAGTATAGGAACTGGCCCACAGTAAGTCTGGTTCCAATGTAGAGACCGATCCACAGTGAGTCTGGTTCTAGTATAGAGACCAGTCCACAGTGAGTCTGGTTCTAGTATAGAGACCGGTCCACAGTGATTCCGGTTCTAGTATAGAGACCAGTCCACAGTGAGTCTAGTTCTAGCATAGAGACCGGTCCACAGTGAGTCTTGTTCTATTATAGAGACCAGTCCACTGTGAGTCTGGTTCTAGTACAGAGACTGGTCCACAATGAGTCTGGTTCTAGCATAGAGACCTGTCCACAGTGATTATGGTTCTAGTATAGAGACCGGTCCACAGTGAGTTTGGTTCTAGTAGAGAGATCGGTCCACAGTGAGTCTGGTTCTAGTATAGAGACCGGTCGACAATGAGTCTGGTTCTAGTATAGAGACCGGTCCACAGTGAGTCTGGTTCTAGTATAGAGACCAGTCCACAATGAGTCTGGTTCTAGTTTAGAGACCGGTCCACAATGAGTCCGGTTCTAGTTTAGAGACCGGTTCTCAGTGATTCCGGTTCTAGTATAGAGACCAGTGCACAGTGAGTCTGGTTCTAGTATAGAGACCAGTCCACAGTGAGTCTTGTTCTAGTATAAAGACCAGTGCAGTGAGTATAGTTCTAGTATACAGACCGGTCCACAGTGAGCCTGGTTCTAGTTTAGAGACCTCTCCACAGTGCTTATGGTTCTAGTATGGAGACTGGTCCACAGTGTCTGGTTCTAGTATAGAGACTGGTCCACAGTGAGTCTGGTTCTAGTACAGAGACCTGTCCACAGTGAGTCTGGTTCCCTAGTATAGAGACCAATGCACAGTGAGTCTAGTTCTAGTATAGAGACCGATCCACAGTGAGTCTGTACTAGTATAGAGACCGGTCCACAGTGATTATGGTTCTAGTATAGAGACCGGTCCACAGTGAGTCTAGTTCTAGTATAGAAACCAGTCCATACTAAATCTTGTTCTAGTACAGAGACCTGTCCACAATGATTATGGTTCTAGTATAGAGACCGGCCCACAGTGAATGTGGTTCTCTAGTATAGAGGCCGGTCCACAATGAGTCTGGTTCTAGTTTAGAGACCGGTCCACAATGAGTCTGGTTCTAGTTTAGAGACCGGTTCTCAGTGATTCCGGTTCTAGTATAGAGACCAGTGCACAGTGAGTCTGGTTTTAGTATAGAGACCAGTCCACAGTGAGTCTTGTTCTATTATAGAGACCGGTCCACTGTGAGTCTGGTTCTAGTATAGACACAAGTTCACTGTCAGTCTGGTTCTTGTACAGCGACCGGTTCTCAGTGATTGCGGTTCTAGTATAGAGACCAGTGCACAGTGAGTCTGGTTCTAGTATAGAGACCAGTCCACAGTGAGTCTGGTTCTAGTATAGAGACCAGTCCACAGTGAGTCTGGTTCTAGTATAGAGACCAGTCATAACCGAGTCTGGTTCTAGTGTAGAGACAGGTCCAGAGTGATTATGGTTCTAGTATAGAGACCTGTTCACAGTGATATGGTTCCAGTATAGAGACCAGTCCACAGTGATTCTAGTTCTAGTATAGAGACCAGTTCAGAGTGATTATGGTTCTAGTATAGAGACCAGTACACAGTGAGTCCAGTTCTAGTATAGAGACCGGTCCACAGTGATTCTGGTTCAGTATAGAGACCTGTCCTCAGTAACCCTGGTTCTAGTATAGAGACCAGTCCTCAGTGAGTCTGGTTCTAGTATAGAGACCAGTCCACAGTGAGTCTTGTTCTAGTATAAAGACCAGTGCACAGTGAGTATAGTTCTAGTATACAGACCGGTCCACAGTGAGCCTGGTTCTAGCATAGAGACCTGTCCACAGTGCTTATGGTTCTAGTATGGAGACTGGTCCACAGTGTCTGGTTCTAGTATAGAGACTGGTCCACAGTGAGTCTGGTTCTAGTACAGAGACCTGTCCACAGTGAGTCTGGTTCCCTAGTATAGAGACCAATGCACAGTGAGTCTAGTTCTAGTATAGAGACCGATCCACAGTGAGTCTGTTCTAGTATAGAGACCTGTCCACAATGAGTCTGGTTCTAGTTTAAAGACCGGTTCTCAGTGATGCCGGTTCTAGTATAGAGACCAGTCCACAGTGAGTCTGGTTCTAGTATAGAGACCAGTCCACAGTGATTATGGTTCTAGTATAGAGACCAGTCCACAGCAAGTCTGGTTCTAGTACAGAGACTGGTCCACAATGAGTCTGGTTCTAGCATACAGACCTGTCCATAGTGATTAAGGTTCTAGTATAGAGACCGGTCCACAGTGAGTTTGGTTCTAGTAGAGAGATCGGTCCACAATGAGTCTGGTTCTAGTATAGAGACCGGTCCACAGTGAGTCTGGTTCTAGTATAGAGACCAGTCCACAGTGAGTCTGGTTCTAGTATAGAGACCAGTCCACAGTGATTATGGTTCTAGGATAGAGACCTGTCCACCGTGAGTCTAGTTCTAGTATAGAAACCGGTCCATAGTGAATCTTGTTCTAGTACAGAGACCTGTCCACAGTGATTATGGTTCTAGTATAGAGACCAGTACACAGTGAGTCTGGTTCCAGTATAGAGACCGGTCCACAATGAGTCTGGTTCTAGTTTAGAGACCGGTCCACAAAGAGTCTGGTTCTAGTTTAGAGACCGGTTCTCAGTGATTCCGGTTCTAGTATAGAGACCAGTGCACAGTGAGTCTGGTTCTAGTATAGAGACCAGTCCACAGTGAGTCTTGTTCTAATATAAAGACCAGTGCACAGTGAGTATAGTTCTAGTATACAGACCGGTGCACAGTGAGCCTGGTTCTAGCATAGAGACCTGTCCACAGTGCTTATGGTTCTAGTATGGAGACTGGTCCACAGTGTCTGGTTCTAGTATAGAGACTGGTCCACAGTGAGTCTGGTTCTAGTACAGAGACCTGTCCACAGTGAGTCTGGTTCCCTAGTATAGAGACCAATGCACAGTGAGTCTAGTTCTAGTATAGAGACCGATCCACAGTGAGTCTGTTCTAGTATAGAGACCTGTCCACAATGAGTCTGGTTCTAGTTTAAAGACCGGTTCTCAGTGATGCCGGTTCTAGTATAGAGACCAGTCCACAGTGAGTCTGGTTCTAGTATAGAGACCAGTCCACAGTGATTATGGTTCTAGTATAGAGACCAGTCCACAGCAAGTCTGGTTCTAGTACAGAGACTGGTCCACAATGAGTCTGGTTCTAGCATACAGACCTGTCCATAGTGATTAAGGTTCTAGTATAGAGACCGGTCCACAGTGAGTTTGGTTCTAGTAGAGAGATCGGTCCACAATGAGTCTGGTTCTAGTATAGAGACCGGTCCACAGTGAGTCTGGTTCTAGTATAGAGACCAGTCCACAGTGAGTCTGGTTCTAGTATAGAGACCAGTCCACAGTGATTATGGTTCTAGGATAGAGACCTGTCCACCGTGAGTCTAGTTCTAGTATAGAAACCGGTCCATAGTGAATCTTGTTCTAGTACAGAGACCTGTCCACAGTGATTATGGTTCTAGTATAGAGACCAGTACACAGTGAGTCTGGTTCCAGTATAGAGACCGGTCCACAATGAGTCTGGTTCTAGTTTAGAGACCGGTCCACAAAGAGTCTGGTTCTAGTTTAGAGACCGGTTCTCAGTGATTCCGGTTCTAGTATAGAGACCAGTGCACAGTGAGTCTGGTTCTAGTATAGAGACCAGTCCACAGTGAGTCTTGTTCTAATATAAAGACCAGTGCACAGTGAGTATAGTTCTAGTATACAGACCGGTCCACAGTGAGCCTGGTTCTAGCATAGAGACCTGTCCACAGTGCTTATGGTTCTAGTATGGAGACTGGTCCACAGTGTCTGGTTCTAGTATAGAGACTGGTCCACAGTGAGTTTGGTTCTAGTACAGAGACCTGTCCACAGTGAGTCTGGTTCCCTAGTATAGAGACCAATGCACAGTGAGTCTAGTTCTAGTATAGAGACCGATCCACAGTGAGTCTGTTCTAGTATAGAGACCGGTCCACAATGAGTCTGGTTCTAGTTTAGAGACCGGTTCTCAGTGATTCCGGTTCTAGTATAGAGACCAGTGCACAGTGAGTCTGGTTCTAATATAAAGACCAGTGCACAGTAAGTCTGGTTCTAGTATAGAGACCGATCCACAGTGAGTCCGGTTCTAGTATAGAGACCGCTCCACAGTGAGTCTGGTTCTAATGTGGAAACTGGTCCACATTGATTCTGGTTCTAGTATACAGGCCGGTCCACAGTAAGTCTGGCTCTAGTATAGAGACCAATACACAATGTGTCAGTTCTAGTATAGAGACCAGTCCACAGCGAGTCTGGTTATAGTATAGAGACCGGTCCACAGTGATTCTGGTTCTAGTATAGGAACCGGCCCACAGTGAGTCTGGTTCTAATGTAGAGACCGGTCCACAGTGAGTCTGGTTCTAGTATAGAGACCAGTCCACAGTGAGTCTGGTTCTAGTATAGAGACCAGTCCACAGTGAGTCTGGTTCTAGTATAGAGAACAGTCCACAGCGATTCTGGTTGTAGTATAGAGACCGGTCCACAGAGAGTCTGGTTCTAGTATAGAGACCCAGTCCACAGTGATTCTGGTTCTGGTATAGAGACCAGTCCACAGCAAGTCTGGTTCTGGTATAGAGACCGGTCCACAGCAAGTCTGGTTCTAGTATAGGAACCAGTCCACAGTGAGTCTGCTTCTAGTATAGAGACAGGTCCGTAGTGAGTCTGGTTCTAGTATAGCGACTAGTCCACAGTGATTATGGTTCTAGGATAGAGACCTGTCCACCGTGAGTCTAGTTCTAGTATAGAAACCGGTTCATAGTGAATCTTGTTCCAGTACAGAGACCGGTCCACAGTGATTATGGTTCTAGTATGGAGACCAGTACACAGTGAGTCTGGTTCCAGTATAGAGACCGGTCCACAATGTGTCTGGTTCTAGTTTAGAGACCGGTTCTCAGTGATTCCGGTTCTAGTATAGAGACCAGTGCACAGTGAGTCTGGTTCTAGTATAGAGACCAGTCCACAGTGAGTCTGGTTCTAGTATAAAGACCAGTGCACAGTGAGTCTGGTTCTATTATAGAGACCGGTCCATAGTGAGTCTGGTTCTAGTATAGAGACCAGTCCACAGTGAGTCTGGTTCTAGTCTAGAGACCGGTCCACCGTGAGTCTGGTTCTAGTCTAGAGACCGGTCCACTGTGAGTCTGGTTCTAGTATAGAGACCGGTCCACAGTGAGTCTGGTTCTAGTATAGAGACCGGTCCACAGTGAGTCTGGTTCTAATGTGGAAACCGGTCCACATTGAGTCTGGTTCTAGTATAGAGACCAGTACACAGTGAGTCGGTTCTAGTATAATGACCAGTCCACAGCAAGTCTGGTTATAGTATAGAGACCAGTACACAGTGATTCTGGTTCTAGTATAGGAACTGGCCCACAGTAAGTCTGGTTCCAATGTAGAGACCGATCCACAGTGAGTCTGGTTCTAGTATAGAGACCAGTCCACAGTGAGTCTGGTTCTAGTATAGAGACCGGTCCACAGTGATTCCGGTTCTAGTATAGAGACCAGTCCACAGTGAGTCTAGTTCTAGCATAGAGACCGGTCCACAGTGAGTCTTGTTCTATTATAGAGACCAGTCCACTGTGAGTCTGGTTCTAGTACAGAGACCGGTCCACAATGAGTCTGGTTCTAGCATAGAGACCTGTCCACAGTGATTATGGTTCTAGTATAGAGACCGGTCCACAGTGAGTTTGGTTCTAGTAGAGAGATCGGTCCACAGTGAGTCTGGTTCTAGTATAGAGACCGGTCGACAATGAGTCTGGTTCTAGTATAGAGACCGGTCCACAGTGAGTCTGGTTCTAGTATAGAGACCAGTCCACAGTGAGTCTTGTTCTAGTATAAAGACCAGTGCACAGTGAGTATAGTTCTAGTATACAGACCGGTCCACAGTGAGCCTGGTTCTAGCATAGAGACCTGTCCACAGTGCTTATGGTTCTAGTATGGAGACTGGTCCACAGTGTCTGGTTCTAGTATAGAGACTGGTCCACAGTGAGTTTGGTTCTAGTACAGAGACCTGTCCACAGTGAGTCTGGTTCCCTAGTATAGAGACCAATGCACAGTGAGTCTAGTTCTAGTATAGAGACCGATCCACAGTGAGTCTGTTCTAGTATAGAGACCGGTCCACAATGAGTCTGGTTCTAGTTTAGAGACCGGTTCTCAGTGATTCCGGTTCTAGTATAGAGACCAGTGCACAGTGAGTCTGGTTCTAATATAAAGACCAGTGCACAGTAAGTCTGGTTCTAGTATAGAGACCGATCCACAGTGAGTCCGGTTCTAGTATAGAGACCGCTCCACAGTGAGTCTGGTTCTAATGTGGAAACTGGTCCACATTGATTCTGGTTCTAGTATACAGGCCGGTCCACAGTAAGTCTGGCTCTAGTATAGAGACCAATACACAATGTGTCAGTTCTAGTATAGAGACCAGTCCACAGCGAGTCTGGTTATAGTATAGAGACCGGTCCACAGTGATTCTGGTTCTAGTATAGGAACCGGCCCACAGTGAGTCTGGTTCTAATGTAGAGACCGGTCCACAGTGAGTCTGGTTCTAGTATAGAGACCAGTCCACAGTGAGTCTGGTTCTAGTATAGAGACCAGTCCACAGTGAGTCTGGTTCTAGTATAGAGAACAGTCCACAGCGATTCTGGTTGTAGTATAGAGACCGGTCCACAGAGAGTCTGGTTCTAGTATAGAGACCCAGTCCACAGTGATTCTGGTTCTGGTATAGAGACCAGTCCACAGCAAGTCTGGTTCTGGTATAGAGACCGGTCCACAGCAAGTCTGGTTCTAGTATAGGAACCAGTCCACAGTGAGTCTGCTTCTAGTATAGAGACAGGTCCGTAGTGAGTCTGGTTCTAGTATAGCGACTAGTCCACAGTGATTATGGTTCTAGGATAGAGACCTGTCCACCGTGAGTCTAGTTCTAGTATAGAAACCGGTTCATAGTGAATCTTGTTCCAGTACAGAGACCGGTCCACAGTGATTATGGTTCTAGTATGGAGACCAGTACACAGTGAGTCTGGTTCCAGTATAGAGACCGGTCCACAATGTGTCTGGTTCTAGTTTAGAGACCGGTTCTCAGTGATTCCGGTTCTAGTATAGAGACCAGTGCACAGTGAGTCTGGTTCTAGTATAGAGACCAGTCCACAGTGAGTCTGGTTCTAGTATAAAGACCAGTGCACAGTGAGTCTGGTTCTATTATAGAGACCGGTCCATAGTGAGTCTGGTTCTAGTATAGAGACCAGTCCACAGTGAGTCTGGTTCTAGTCTAGAGACCGGTCCACCGTGAGTCTGGTTCTAGTCTAGAGACCGGTCCACTGTGAGTCTGGTTCTAGTATAGAGACCGGTCCACAGTGAGTCTGGTTCTAGTATAGAGACCGGTCCACAGTGAGTCTGGTTCTAATGTGGAAACCGGTCCACATTGAGTCTGGTTCTAGTATAGAGACCAGTACACAGTGAGTCGGTTCTAGTATAATGACCAGTCCACAGCAAGTCTGGTTATAGTATAGAGACCAGTACACAGTGATTCTGGTTCTAGTATAGGAACTGGCCCACAGTAAGTCTGGTTCCAATGTAGAGACCGATCCACAGTGAGTCTGGTTCTAGTATAGAGACCAGTCCACAGTGAGTCTGGTTCTAGTATAGAGACCGGTCCACAGTGATTCCGGTTCTAGTATAGAGACCAGTCCACAGTGAGTCTAGTTCTAGCATAGAGACCGGTCCACAGTGAGTCTTGTTCTATTATAGAGACCAGTCCACTGTGAGTCTGGTTCTAGTACAGAGACCAGTCCACAATGAGTCTGGTTCTAGCATAGAGACCTGTCCACAGTGATTATGGTTCTAGTATAGAGACCGGTCCACAGTGAGTTTGGTTCTAGTAGAGAGATCGGTCCACAGTGAGTCTGGTTCTAGTATAGAGACCGGTCGACAATGAGTCTGGTTCTAGTATAGAGACCGGTCCACAGTGAGTCTGGTTCTAGTATAGAGACCAGTCCACAGTGAGTCTTGTTCTAGTATAAAGACCAGTGCACAGTGAGTATAGTTCTAGTATACAGACCGGTCCACAGTGAGCCTGGTTCTAGCATAGAGACCTGTCCACAGTGCTTATGGTTCTAGTATGGAGACTGGTCCACAGTGTCTGGTTCTAGTATAGAGACTGGTCCACAGTGAGTTTGGTTCTAGTACAGAGACCTGTCCACAGTGAGTCTGGTTCCCTAGTATAGAGACCAATGCACAGTGAGTCTAGTTCTAGTATAGAGACCGATCCACAGTGAGTCTGTTCTAGTATAGAGACCGGTCCACAATGAGTCTGGTTCTAGTTTAGAGACCGGTTCTCAGTGATTCCGGTTCTAGTATAGAGACCAGTGCACAGTGAGTCTGGTTCTAATATAAAGACCAGTGCACAGTAAGTCTGGTTCTAGTATAGAGACCGATCCACAGTGAGTCCGGTTCTAGTATAGAGACCGCTCCACAGTGAGTCTGGTTCTAATGTGGAAACTGGTCCACATTGATTCTGGTTCTAGTATACAGGCCGGTCCACAGTAAGTCTGGCTCTAGTATAGAGACCAATACACAATGTGTCAGTTCTAGTATAGAGACCAGTCCACAGCGAGTCTGGTTATAGTATAGAGACCGGTCCACAGTGATTCTGGTTCTAGTATAGGAACCGGCCCACAGTGAGTCTGGTTCTAATGTAGAGACCGGTCCACAGTGAGTCTGGTTGTAGTATAGAGACCGGTCCACAGAGAGTCTGGTTCTAGTATAGAGACCCAGTCCACAGTGATTCTGGTTCTGGTATAGAGATCAGTCCACAGCAAGTCTGGTTCTGGTATAGAGACCGGTCCACAGCAAGTCTGGTTCTAGTATAGGAACCAGTCCACAGTGAGTCTGCTTCTAGTATAGAGACAGGTCCGTAGTGAGTCTGGTTCTAGTATAGCGACTAGTCCACAGTGATTATGGTTCTAGGATAGAGACCTGTCCACCGTGAGTCTAGTTCTAGTATAGAAACCGGTTCATAGTGAATCTTGTTCCAGTACAGAGACCGGTCCACAGTGATTATGGTTCTAGTATGGAGACCAGTACACAGTGAGTCTGGTTCCAGTATAGAGACCGGTCCACAATGTGTCTGGTTCTAGTTTAGAGACCGGTTCTCAGTGATTCCGGTTCTAGTATAGAGACCAGTGCACAGTGAGTCTGGTTCTAGTATAGAGACCAGTCCACAGTGAGTCTGGTTCTAGTATAAAGACCAGTGCACAGTGAGTCTGGTTCTATTATAGAGACCGGTCCATAGTGAGTCTGGTTCTAGTATAGAGACCAGTCCACAGTGAGTCTGGTTCTAGTCTAGAGACCGGTCCACCGTGAGTCTGGTTCTAGTCTAGAGACCGGTCCACTGTGAGTCTGGTTCTAGTATAGAGACCGGTCCACAGTGAGTCTGGTTCTAGTATAGAGACCGGTCCACAGTGAGTCTGGTTCTAATGTGGAAACCGGTCCACGTTGAGTCTGGTTCTAGTATAGAGACCAGTACACAGTGAGTCGGTTCTAGTATAATGACCAGTCCACAGCAAGTCTGGTTATAGTATAGAGACCAGTACACAGTGATTCTGGTTCTAGTATAGGAACTGGCCCACAGTAAGTCTGGTTCCAATGTAGAGACCGATCCACAGTGAGTCTGGTTCTAGTATAGAGACCAGTCCACAGTGAGTCTGGTTCTAGTATAGAGACCGGTCCACAGTGATTCCGGTTCTAGTATAGAGACCAGTCCACAGTGAGTCTAGTTCTAGCATAGAGACCGGTCCACAGTGAGTCTTGTTCTATTATAGAGACCAGTCCACTGTGAGTCTGGTTCTAGTACAGAGACTGGTCCACAATGAGTCTGGTTCTAGCATAGAGACCTGTCCACAGTGATTATGGTTCTAGTATAGAGACCGGTCCACAGTGAGTTTGGTTCTAGTAGAGAGATCGGTCCACAGTGAGTCTGGTTCTAGTATAGAGACCGGTCGACAATGAGTCTGGTTCTAGTATAGAGACCGGTCCACAGTGAGTCTGGTTCTAGTATAGAGACCAGTCCACAATGAGTCTGGTTCTAGTTTAGAGACCGGTCCACAATGAGTCCGGTTCTAGTTTAGAGACCGGTTCTCAGTGATTCCGGTTCTAGTATAGAGACCAGTGCACAGTGAGTCTGGTTCTAGTATAGAGACCAGTCCACAGTGAGTCTTGTTCTAGTATAAAGACCAGTGCAGTGAGTATAGTTCTAGTATACAGACCGGTCCACAGTGAGCCTGGTTCTAGCATAGAGACCTCTCCACAGTGCTTATGGTTCTAGTATGGAGACTGGTCCACAGTGTCTGGTTCTAGTATAGAGACTGGTCCACAGTGAGTCTGGTTCTAGTACAGAGACCTGTCCACAGTGAGTCTGGTTCCCTAGTATAGAGACCAATGCACAGTGAGTCTAGTTCTAGTATAGAGACCGATCCACAGTGAGTCTGTACTAGTATAGAGACCGGTCCACAGTGATTATGGTTCTAGTATAGAGACCGGTCCACAGTGAGTCTAGTTCTAGTATAGAAACCAGTCCATACTAAATCTTGTTCTAGTACAGAGACCTGTCCACAATGATTATGGTTCTAGTATAGAGACCGGCCCACAGTGAGTGTGGTTCTCTAGTATAGAGGCCGGTCCACAATGAGTCTGGTTCTAGTTTAGAGACCGGTCCACAATGAGTCTGGTTCTAGTTTAGAGACCGGTTCTCAGTGATTCCGGTTCTAGTATAGAGACCAGTGCACAGTGAGTCTGGTTTTAGTATAGAGACCAGTCCACAGTGAGTCTTGTTCTATTATAGAGACCGGTCCACTGTGAGTCTGGTTCTAGTATAGACACAAGTTCACTGTCAGTCTGGTTCTTGTACAGCGACCGGTTCTCAGTGATTGCGGTTCTAGTATAGAGACCAGTGCACAGTGAGTCTGGTTCTAGTATAGAGACCAGTCCACAGTGAGTCTGGTTCTAGTATAGAGACCAGTCCACAGTGAGTCTGGTTCTAGTATAGAGACCAGTCATAACCGAGTCTGGTTCTAGTGTAGAGACAGGTCCAGAGTGATTATGGTTCTAGTATAGAGACCTGTTCACAGTGATATGGTTCCAGTATAGAGACCAGTCCACAGTGATTCTAGTTCTAGTATAGAGACCAGTTCAGAGTGATTATGGTTCTAGTATAGAGACCAGTACACAGTGAGTCCAGTTCTAGTATAGAGACCGGTCCACAGTGATTCTGGTTCAGTATAGAGACCTGTCCTCAGTAACCCTGGTTCTAGTATAGAGACCAGTCCTCAGTGAGTCTGGTTCTAGTATAGAGACCAGTCCACAGTGAGTCTTGTTCTAGTATAAAGACCAGTGCACAGTGAGTATAGTTCTAGTATACAGACCGGTCCACAGTGAGCCTGGTTCTAGCATAGAGACCTGTCCACAGTGCTTATGGTTCTAGTATGGAGACTGGTCCACAGTGTCTGGTTCTAGTATAGAGACTGGTCCACAGTGAGTCTGGTTCTAGTACAGAGACCTGTCCACAGTGAGTCTGGTTCCCTAGTATAGAGACCAATGCACAGTGAGTCTAGTTCTAGTATAGAGACCGATCCACAGTGAGTCTGTTCTAGTATAGAGACCTGTCCACAATGAGTCTGGTTCTAGTTTAAAGACCGGTTCTCAGTGATGCCGGTTCTAGTATAGAGACCAGTCCACAGTGAGTCTGGTTCTAGTATAGAGACCAGTCCACAGTGATTATGGTTCTAGTATAGAGACCAGTCCACAGCAAGTCTGGTTCTAGTACAGAGACTGGTCCACAATGAGTCTGGTTCTAGCATACAGACCTGTCCATAGTGATTAAGGTTCTAGTATAGAGACCGGTCCACAGTGAGTTTGGTTCTAGTAGAGAGATCGGTCCACAATGAGTCTGGTTCTAGTATAGAGACCGGTCCACAGTGAGTCTGGTTCTAGTATAGAGACCAGTCCACAGTGAGTCTGGTTCTAGTATAGAGACCAGTCCACAGTGATTATGGTTCTAGGATAGAGACCTGTCCACCGTGAGTCTAGTTCTAGTATAGAAACCGGTCCATAGTGAATCTTGTTCTAGTACAGAGACCTGTCCACAGTGATTATGGTTCTAGTATAGAGACCAGTACACAGTGAGTCTGGTTCCAGTATAGAGACCGGTCCACAATGAGTCTGGTTCTAGTTTAGAGACCGGTCCACAAAGAGTCTGGTTCTAGTTTAGAGACCGGTTCTCAGTGATTCCGGTTCTAGTATAGAGACCAGTGCACAGTGAGTCTGGTTCTAGTATAGAGACCAGTCCACAGTGAGTCTTGTTCTAATATAAAGACCAGTGCACAGTGAGTATAGTTCTAGTATACAGACCGGTCCACAGTGAGCCTGGTTCTAGCATAGAGACCTGTCCACAGTGCTTATGGTTCTAGTATGGAGACTGGTCCACAGTGTCTGGTTCTAGTATAGAGACTGGTCCACAGTGAGTTTGGTTCTAGTACAGAGACCTGTCCACAGTGAGTCTGGTTCCCTAGTATAGAGACCAATGCACAGTGAGTCTAGTTCTAGTATAGAGACCGATCCACAGTGAGTCTGTTCTAGTATAGAGACCGGTCCACAATGAGTCTGGTTCTAGTTTAGAGACCGGTTCTCAGTGATTCCGGTTCTAGTATAGAGACCAGTGCACAGTGAGTCTGGTTCTAATATAAAGACCAGTGCACAGTAAGTCTGGTTCTAGTATAGAGACCGATCCACAGTGAGTCCGGTTCTAGTATAGAGACCGCTCCACAGTGAGTCTGGTTCTAATGTGGAAACTGGTCCACATTGATTCTGGTTCTAGTATACAGGCCGGTCCACAGTAAGTCTGGCTCTAGTATAGAGACCAATACACAATGTGTCAGTTCTAGTATAGAGACCAGTCCACAGCGAGTCTGGTTATAGTATAGAGACCGGTCCACAGTGATTCTGGTTCTAGTATAGGAACCGGCCCACAGTGAGTCTGGTTCTAATGTAGAGACCGGTCCACAGTGAGTCTGGTTCTAGTATAGAGACCAGTCCACAGTGAGTCTGGTTCTAGTATAGAGACCAGTCCACAGTGAGTCTGGTTCTAGTATAGAGAACAGTCCACAGCGATTCTGGTTGTAGTATAGAGACCGGTCCACAGAGAGTCTGGTTCTAGTATAGAGACCCAGTCCACAGTGATTCTGGTTCTGGTATAGAGACCAGTCCACAGCAAGTCTGGTTCTGGTATAGAGACCGGTCCACAGCAAGTCTGGTTCTAGTATAGGAACCAGTCCACAGTGAGTCTGCTTCTAGTATAGAGACAGGTCCGTAGTGAGTCTGGTTCTAGTATAGCGACTAGTCCACAGTGATTATGGTTCTAGGATAGAGACCTGTCCACCGTGAGTCTAGTTCTAGTATAGAAACCGGTTCATAGTGAATCTTGTTCCAGTACAGAGACCGGTCCACAGTGATTATGGTTCTAGTATGGAGACCAGTACACAGTGAGTCTGGTTCCAGTATAGAGACCGGTCCACAATGTGTCTGGTTCTAGTTTAGAGACCGGTTCTCAGTGATTCCGGTTCTAGTATAGAGACCAGTGCACAGTGAGTCTGGTTCTAGTATAGAGACCAGTCCACAGTGAGTCTGGTTCTAGTATAAAGACCAGTGCACAGTGAGTCTGGTTCTATTATAGAGACCGGTCCATAGTGAGTCTGGTTCTAGTATAGAGACCAGTCCACAGTGAGTCTGGTTCTAGTCTAGAGACCGGTCCACCGTGAGTCTGGTTCTAGTCTAGAGACCGGTCCACTGTGAGTCTGGTTCTAGTATAGAGACCGGTCCACAGTGAGTCTGGTTCTAGTATAGAGACCGGTCCACAGTGAGTCTGGTTCTAATGTGGAAACCGGTCCACATTGAGTCTGGTTCTAGTATAGAGACCAGTACACAGTGAGTCGGTTCTAGTATAATGACCAGTCCACAGCAAGTCTGGTTATAGTATAGAGACCAGTACACAGTGATTCTGGTTCTAGTATAGGAACTGGCCCACAGTAAGTCTGGTTCCAATGTAGAGACCGATCCACAGTGAGTCTGGTTCTAGTATAGAGACCAGTCCACAGTGAGTCTGGTTCTAGTATAGAGACCGGTCCACAGTGATTCCGGTTCTAGTATAGAGACCAGTCCACAGTGAGTCTAGTTCTAACATAGAGACCGGTCCACAGTGAGTCTTGTTCTATTATAGAGACCAGTCCACTGTGAGTCTGGTTCTAGTACAGAGACCGGTCCACAATGAGTCTGGTTCTAGCATAGAGACCTGTCCACAGTGATTATGGTTCTAGTATAGAGACCGGTCCACAGTGAGTTTGGTTCTAGTAGAGAGATCGGTCCACAGTGAGTCTGGTTCTAGTATAGAGACCGGTCGACAATGAGTCTGATTCTAGTATAGAGACCGGTCCACAGTGAGTCTGGTTCTAGTATAGAGACCAGTCCACAGTGAGTCTTGTTCTAGTATAAAGACCAGTGCACAGTGAGTATAGTTCTAGTATACAGACCGGTCCACAGTGAGCCTGGTTCTAGCATAGAGACCTGTCCACAGTGCTTATGGTTCTAGTATGGAGACTGGTCCACAGTGTCTGGTTCTAGTATAGAGACTGGTCCACAGTGAGTTTGGTTCTAGTACAGAGACCTGTCCACAGTGAGTCTGGTTCCCTAGTATAGAGACCAATGCACAGTGAGTCTAGTTCTAGTATAGAGACCGATCCACAGTGAGTCTGTTCTAGTATAGAGACCGGTCCACAATGAGTCTGGTTCTAGTTTAGAGACCGGTTCTCAGTGATTCCGGTTCTAGTATAGAGACCAGTGCACAGTGAGTCTGGTTCTAATATAAAGACCAGTGCACAGTAAGTCTGGTTCTAGTATAGAGACCGATCCACAGTGAGTCCGGTTCTAGTATAGAGACCGCTCCACAGTGAGTCTGGTTCTAATGTGGAAACTGGTCCACATTGATTCTGGTTCTAGTATACAGGCCGGTCCACAGTAAGTCTGGCTCTAGTATAGAGACCAATACACAATGTGTCAGTTCTAGTATAGAGACCAGTCCACAGCGAGTCTGGTTATAGTATAGAGACCGGTCCACAGTGATTCTGGTTCTAGTATAGGAACCGGCCCACAGTGAGTCTGGTTCTAATGTAGAGACCGGTCCACAGTGAGTCTGGTTCTAGTATAGAGACCAGTCCACAGTGAGTCTGGTTCTAGTATAGAGACCAGTCCACAGTGAGTCTGGTTCTAGTATAGAGAACAGTCCACAGCGATTCTGGTTGTAGTATAGAGACCGGTCCACAGAGAGTCTGGTTCTAGTATAGAGACCCAGTCCACAGTGATTCTGGTTCTGGTATAGAGACCAGTCCACAGCAAGTCTGGTTCTGGTATAGAGACCGGTCCACAGCAAGTCTGGTTCTAGTATAGGAACCAGTCCACAGTGAGTCTGCTTCTAGTATAGAGACAGGTCCGTAGTGAGTCTGGTTCTAGTATAGCGACTAGTCCACAGTGATTATGGTTCTAGGATAGAGACCTGTCCACCGTGAGTCTAGTTCTAGTATAGAAACCGGTTCATAGTGAATCTTGTTCCAGTACAGAGACCGGTCCACTGTGATTATGGTTCTAGTATGGAGACCAGTACACAGTGAGTCTGGTTCCAGTATAGAGACCGGTCCACAATGTGTCTGGTTCTAGTTTAGAGACCGGTTCTCAGTGATTCCGGTTCTAGTATAGAGACCAGTGCACAGTGAGTCTGGTTCTAGTATAGAGACCAGTCCACAGTGAGTCTGGTTCTAGTATAAAGACCAGTGCACAGTGAGTCTGGTTCAATTATAGAGACCGGTCCATAGTGAGTCTGGTTCTAGTATAGAGACCAGTCCACAGTGAGTCTGGTTCTAGTCTAGAGACCGGTCCACCGTGAGTCTGGTTCTAGTCTAGAGACCGGTCCACTGTGAGTCTGGTTCTAGTATAGAGACCGGTCCACAGTGAGTCTGGTTCTAGTATAGAGACCGGTCCACAGTGAGTCTGGTTCTAATGTGGAAACCGGTCCACATTGAGTCTGGTTCTAGTATAGAGACCAGTACACAGTGAGTCGGTTCTAGTATAATGACCAGTCCACAGCAAGTCTGGTTATAGTATAGAGACCAGTACACAGTGATTCTGGTTCTAGTATAGGAACTGGCCCACAGTAAGTCTGGTTCCAATGTAGAGACCGATCCACAGTGAGTCTGGTTCTAGTATAGAGACCAGTCCACAGTGAGTCTGGTTCTAGTATAGAGACCGGTCCACAGTGATTCCGGTTCTAGTATAGAGACCAGTCCACAGTGAGTCTAGTTCTAGCATAGAGACCGGTCCACAGTGAGTCTTGTTCTATTATAGAGACCAGTCCACTGTGAGTCTGGTTCTAGTACAGAGACTGGTCCACAATGAGTCTGGTTCTAGCATAGAGACCTGTCCACAGTGATTATGGTTCTAGTATAGAGACCGGTCCACAGTGAGTTTGGTTCTAGTAGAGAGATCGGTCCACAGTGAGTCTGGTTCTAGTATAGAGACCGGTCGACAATGAGTCTGGTTCTAGTATAGAGACCGGTCCACAGTGAGTCTGGTTCTAGTATAGAGACCAGTCCACAATGAGTCTGGTTCTAGTTTAGAGACCGGTCCACAATGAGTCCGGTTCTAGTTTAGAGACCGGTTCTCAGTGATTCCGGTTCTAGTATAGAGACCAGTGCACAGTGAGTCTGGTTCTAGTATAGAGACCAGTCCACAGTGAGTCTTGTTCTAGTATAAAGACCAGTGCAGTGAGTATAGTTCTAGTATACAGACCGGTCCACAGTGAGCCTGGTTCTAGCATAGAGACCTCTCCACAGTGCTTATGGTTCTAGTATGGAGACTGGTCCACAGTGTCTGGTTCTAGTATAGAGACTGGTCCACAGTGAGTCTGGTTCTAGTACAGAGACCTGTCCACAGTGAGTCTGGTTCCCTAGTATAGAGACCAATGCACAGTGAGTCTAGTTCTAGTATAGAGACCGATCCACAGTGAGTCTGTACTAGTATAGAGACCGGTCCACAGTGATTATGGTTCTAGTATAGAGACCGGTCCACAGTGAGTCTAGTTCTAGTATAGAAACCAGTCCATACTAAATCTTGTTCTAGTACAGAGACCTGTCCACAATGATTATGGTTCTAGTATAGAGACCGGCCCACAGTGAGTGTGGTTCTCTAGTATAGAGGCCGGTCCACAATGAGTCTGGTTCTAGTTTAGAGACCGGTCCACAATGAGTCTGGTTCTAGTTTAGAGACCGGTTCTCAGTGATTCCGGTTCTAGTATAGAGACCAGTGCACAGTGAGTCTGGTTTTAGTATAGAGACCAGTCCACAGTGAGTCTTGTTCTATTATAGAGACCGGTCCACTGTGAGTCTGGTTCTAGTATAGACACAAGTTCACTGTCAGTCTGGTTCTTGTACAGCGACCGGTTCTCAGTGATTGCGGTTCTAGTATAGAGACCAGTGCACAGTGAGTCTGGTTCTAGTATAGAGACCAGTCCACAGTGAGTCTGGTTCTAGTATAGAGACCAGTCCACAGTGAGTCTGGTTCTAGTATAGAGACCAGTCATAACCGAGTCTGGTTCTAGTGTAGAGACAGGTCCAGAGTGATTATGGTTCTAGTATAGAGACCTGTTCACAGTGATATGGTTCCAGTATAGAGACCAGTCCACAGTGATTCTAGTTCTAGTATAGAGACCAGTTCAGAGTGATTATGGTTCTAGTATAGAGACCAGTACACAGTGAGTCCAGTTCTAGTATAGAGACCGGTCCACAGTGATTCTGGTTCAGTATAGAGACCTGTCCTCAGTAACCCTGGTTCTAGTATAGAGACCAGTCCTCAGTGAGTCTGGTTCTAGTATAGAGACCAGTCCACAGTGAGTCTTGTTCTAGTATAAAGACCAGTGCACAGTGAGTATAGTTCTAGTATACAGACCGGTCCACAGTGAGCCTGGTTCTAGCATAGAGACCTGTCCACAGTGCTTATGGTTCTAGTATGGAGACTGGTCCACAGTGTCTGGTTCTAGTATAGAGACTGGTCCACAGTGAGTCTGGTTCTAGTACAGAGACCTGTCCACAGTGAGTCTGGTTCCCTAGTATAGAGACCAATGCACAGTGAGTCTAGTTCTAGTATAGAGACCGATCCACAGTGAGTCTGTTCTAGTATAGAGACCTGTCCACAATGAGTCTGGTTCTAGTTTAAAGACCGGTTCTCAGTGATGCCAGTTCTAGTATAGAGACCAGTCCACAGTGAGTCTGGTTCTAGTATAGAGACCAGTCCACAGTGATTATGGTTCTAGTATAGAGACCAGTCCACAGCAAGTCTGGTTCTAGTACAGAGACTGGTCCACAATGAGTCTGGTTCTAGCATACAGACCTGTCCATAGTGATTAAGGTTCTAGTATAGAGACCGGTCCACAGTGAGTTTGGTTCTAGTAGAGAGATCGGTCCACAATGAGTCTGGTTCTAGTATAGAGACCGGTCCACAGTGAGTCTGGTTCTAGTTTAGAGACCAGTCCACAGTGAGTCTGGTTCTAGTATAGAGACCAGTCCACAGTGATTATGGTTCTAGGATAGAGACCTGTCCACCGTGAGTCTAGTTCTAGTATAGAAACCGGTCCATAGTGAATCTTGTTCTAGTACAGAGACCTGTCCACAGTGATTATGGTTCTAGTATAGAGACCAGTACACAGTGAGTCTGGTTCCAGTATAGAGACCGGTCCACAATGAGTCTGGTTCTAGTTTAGAGACCGGTCCACAAAGAGTCTGGTTCTAGTTTAGAGACCGGTTCTCAGTGATTCCGGTTCTAGTATAGAGACCAGTGCACAGTGAGTCTGGTTCTAGTATAGAGACCAGTCCACAGTGAGTCTTGTTCTAATATAAAGACCAGTGCACAGTGAGTATAGTTCTAGTATACAGACCGGTCCACAGTGAGCCTGGTTCTAGCATAGAGACCTGTCCACAGTGCTTATGGTTCTAGTATGGAGACTGGTCCACAGTGTCTGGTTCTAGTATAGAGACTGGTCCACAGTGAGTTTGGTTCTAGTACAGAGACCTGTCCACAGTGAGTCTGGTTCCCTAGTATAGAGACCAATGCACAGTGAGTCTAGTTCTAGTATAGAGACCGATCCACAGTGAGTCTGTTCTAGTATAGAGACCGGTCCACAATGAGTCTGGTTCTAGTTTAGAGACCGGTTCTCAGTGATTCCGGTTCTAGTATAGAGACCAGTGCACAGTGAGTCTGGTTCTAATATAAAGACCAGTGCACAGTAAGTCTGGTTCTAGTATAGAGACCGATCCACAGTGAGTCCGGTTCTAGTATAGAGACCGCTCCACAGTGAGTCTGGTTCTAATGTGGAAACTGGTCCACATTGATTCTGGTTCTAGTATACAGGCCGGTCCACAGTAAGTCTGGCTCTAGTATAGAGACCAATACACAATGTGTCAGTTCTAGTATAGAGACCAGTCCACAGCGAGTCTGGTTATAGTATAGAGACCGGTCCACAGTGATTCTGGTTCTAGTATAGGAACCGGCCCACAGTGAGTCTGGTTCTAATGTAGAGACCGGTCCACAGTGAGTCTGGTTCTAGTATAGAGACCAGTCCACAGTGAGTCTGGTTCTAGTATAGAGACCAGTCCACAGTGAGTCTGGTTCTAGTATAGAGAACAGTCCACAGCGATTCTGGTTGTAGTATAGAGACCGGTCCACAGAGAGTCTGGTTCTAGTATAGAGACCCAGTCCACAGTGATTCTGGTTCTGGTATAGAGACCAGTCCACAGCAAGTCTGGTTCTGGTATAGAGACCGGTCCACAGCAAGTCTGGTTCTAGTATAGGAACCAGTCCACAGTGAGTCTGCTTCTAGTATAGAGACAGGTCCGTAGTGAGTCTGGTTCTAGTATAGCGACTAGTCCACAGTGATTATGGTTCTAGGATAGAGACCTGTCCACCGTGAGTCTAGTTCTAGTATAGAAACCGGTTCATAGTGAATCTTGTTCCAGTACAGAGACCGGTCCACAGTGATTATGGTTCTAGTATGGAGACCAGTACACAGTGAGTCTGGTTCCAGTATAGAGACCGGTCCACAATGTGTCTGGTTCTAGTTTAGAGACCGGTTCTCAGTGATTCCGGTTCTAGTATAGAGACCAGTGCACAGTGAGTCTGGTTCTAGTATAGAGACCAGTCCACAGTGAGTCTGGTTCTAGTATAAAGACCAGTGCACAGTGAGTCTGGTTCTATTATAGAGACCGGTCCATAGTGAGTCTGGTTCTAGTATAGAGACCAGTCCACAGTGAGTCTGGTTCTAGTCTAGAGACCGGTCCACCGTGAGTCTGGTTCTAGTCTAGAGACCGGTCCACTGTGAGTCTGGTTCTAGTATAGAGACCGGTCCACAGTGAGTCTGGTTCTAGTATAGAGACCGGTCCACAGTGAGTCTGGTTCTAATGTGGAAACCGGTCCACATTGAGTCTGGTTCTAGTATAGAGACCAGTACACAGTGAGTCGGTTCTAGTATAATGACCAGTCCACAGCAAGTCTGGTTATAGTATAGAGACCAGTACACAGTGATTCTGGTTCTAGTATAGGAACTGGCCCACAGTAAGTCTGGTTCCAATGTAGAGACCGATCCACAGTGAGTCTGGTTCTAGTATAGAGACCAGTCCACAGTGAGTCTGGTTCTAGTATAGAGACCGGTCCACAGTGATTCCGGTTCTAGTATAGAGACCAGTCCACAGTGAGTCTAGTTCTAACATAGAGACCGGTCCACAGTGAGTCTTGTTCTATTATAGAGACCAGTCCACTGTGAGTCTGGTTCTAGTACAGAGACCGGTCCACAATGAGTCTGGTTCTAGCATAGAGACCTGTCCACAGTGATTATGGTTCTAGTATAGAGACCGGTCCACAGTGAGTTTGGTTCTAGTAGAGAGATCGGTCCACAGTGAGTCTGGTTCTAGTATAGAGACCGGTCGACAATGAGTCTGGTTCTAGTATAGAGACCGGTCCACAGTGAGTCTGGTTCTAGTATAGAGACCAGTCCACAGTGAGTCTTGTTCTAGTATAAAGACCAGTGCACAGTGAGTATAGTTCTAGTATACAGACCGGTCCACAGTGAGCCTGGTTCTAGCATAGAGACCTGTCCACAGTGCTTATGGTTCTAGTATGGAGACTGGTCCACAGTGTCTGGTTCTAGTATAGAGACTGGTCCACAGTGAGTTTGGTTCTAGTACAGAGACCTGTCCACAGTGAGTCTGGTTCCCTAGTATAGAGACCAATGCACAGTGAGTCTAGTTCTAGTATAGAGACCGATCCACAGTGAGTCTGTTCTAGTATAGAGACCGGTCCACAATGAGTCTGGTTCTAGTTTAGAGACCGGTTCTCAGTGATTCCGGTTCTAGTATAGAGACCAGTGCACAGTAAGTCTGGTTCTAATATAAAGACCAGTGCACAGTAAGTCTGGTTCTAGTATAGAGACCGATCCACAGTGAGTCCGGTTCTAGTATAGAGACCGCTCCACAGTGAGTCTGGTTCTAATGTGGAAACTGGTCCACATTGATTCTGGTTCTAGTATACAGGCCGGTCCACAGTAAGTCTGGCTCTAGTATAGAGACCAATACACAATGTGTCAGTTCTAGTATAGAGACCAGTCCACAGCGAGTCTGGTTATAGTATAGAGACCGGTCCACAGTGATTCTGGTTCTAGTATAGGAACCGGCCCACAGTGAGTCTGGTTCTAATGTAGAGACCGGTCCACAGTGAGTCTGGTTCTAGTATAGAGACCAGTCCACAGTGAGTCTGGTTCTAGTATAGAGACCAGTCCACAGTGAGTCTGGTTCTAGTATAGAGAACAGTCCACAGCGATTCTGGTTGTAGTATAGAGACCGGTCCACAGAGAGTCTGGTTCTAGTATAGAGACCCAGTCCACAGTGATTCTGGTTCTGGTATAGAGACCAGTCCACAGCAAGTCTGGTTCTGGTATAGAGACCGGTCCACAGCAAGTCTGGTTCTAGTATAGGAACCAGTCCACAGTGAGTCTGCTTCTAGTATAGAGACAGGTCCGTAGTGAGTCTGGTTCTAGTATAGCGACTAGTCCACAGTGATTATGGTTCTAGGATAGAGACCTGTCCACCGTGAGTCTAGTTCTAGTATAGAAACCGGTTCATAGTGAATCTTGTTCCAGTACAGAGACCGGTCCACAGTGATTATGGTTCTAGTATGGAGACCAGTACACAGTGAGTCTGGTTCCAGTATAGAGACCGGTCCACAATGTGTCTGGTTCTAGTTTAGAGACCGGTTCTCAGTGATTCCGGTTCTAGTATAGAGACCAGTGCACAGTGAGTCTGGTTCTAGTATAGAGACCAGTCCACAGTGAGTCTGGTTCTAGTATAAAGACCAGTGCACAGTGAGTCTGGTTCTATTATAGAGACCGGTCCATAGTGAGTCTGGTTCTAGTATAGAGACCAGTCCACAGTGAGTCTGGTTCTAGTCTAGAGACCGGTCCACTGTGAGTCTGGTTCTAGTATAGAGACCGGTCCACAGTGAGTCTGGTTCTAGTATAGAGACCGGTCCACAGTGAGTCTGGTTCTAATGTGGAAACCGGTCCACATTGAGTCTGGTTCTAGTATAGAGACCAGTACACAGTGAGTCGGTTCTAGTATAATGACCAGTCCACAGCAAGTCTGGTTATAGTATAGAGACCAGTACACAGTGATTCTGGTTCTAGTATAGGAACTGGCCCACAGTAAGTCTGGTTCCAATGTAGAGACCGATCCACAGTGAGTCTGGTTCTAGTATAGAGACCAGTCCACAGTGAGTCTGGTTCTAGTATAGAGACTGGTCCACAGTGATTCCGGTTCTAGTATAGAGACCAGTCCACAGTGAGTCTAGTTCTAGCATAGAGACCGGTCCACAGTGAGTCTTGTTCTATTATAGAGACCAGTCCACTGTGAGTCTGGTTCTAGTACAGAGACTGGTCCACAATGAGTCTGGTTCTAGCATAGAGACCTGTCCACAGTGATTATGGTTCTAGTATAGAGACCGGTCCACAGTGAGTTTGGTTCTAGTAGAGAGATCGGTCCACAGTGAGTCTGGTTCTAGTATAGAGACCGGTCGACAATGAGTCTGGTTCTAGTATAGAGACCGGTCCACAGTGAGTCTGGTTCTAGTATAGAGACCAGTCCACAATGAGTCTGGTTCTAGTTTAGAGACCGGTCCACAATGAGTCCGGTTCTAGTTTAGAGACCGGTTCTCAGTGATTCCGGTTCTAGTATAGAGACCAGTGCACAGTGAGTCTGGTTCTAGTATAGAGACCAGTCCACAGTGAGTCTTGTTCTAGTATAAAGACCAGTGCAGTGAGTATAGTTCTAGTATACAGACCGGTCCACAGTGAGCCTGGTTCTAGCATAGAGACCTCTCCACAGTGCTTATGGTTCTAGTATGGAGACTGGTCCACAGTGTCTGGTTCTAGTATAGAGACTGGTCCACAGTGAGTCTGGTTCTAGTACAGAGACCTGTCCACAGTGAGTCTGGTTCCCTAGTATAGAGACCAATGCACAGTGAGTCTAGTTCTAGTATAGAGACCGATCCACAGTGAGTCTGTACTAGTATAGAGACCGGTCCACAGTGATTATGGTTCTAGTATAGAGACCGGTCCACAGTGAGTCTAGTTCTAGTATAGAAACCAGTCCATACTAAATCTTGTTCTAGTACAGAGACCTGTCCACAATGATTATGGTTCTAGTATAGAGACCGGCCCACAGTGAGTGTGGTTCTCTAGTATAGAGGCCGGTCCACAATGAGTCTGGTTCTAGTTTAGAGACCGGTCCACAATGAGTCTGGTTCTAGTTTAGAGACCGGTTCTCAGTGATTCCGGTTCTAGTATAGAGACCAGTGCACAGTGAGTCTGGTTTTAGTATAGAGACCAGTCCACAGTGAGTCTTGTTCTATTATAGAGACCGGTCCACTGTGAGTCTGGTTCTAGTATAGACACAAGTTCACTGTCAGTCTGGTTCTTGTACAGCGACCGGTTCTCAGTGATTGCGGTTCTAGTATAGAGACCAGTGCACAGTGAGTCTGGTTCTAGTATAGAGACCAGTCCACAGTGAGTCTGGTTCTAGTATAGAGACCAGTCCACAGTGAGTCTGGTTCTAGTATAGAGACCAGTCATAACCGAGTCTGGTTCTAGTGTAGAGACAGGTCCAGAGTGATTATGGTTCTAGTATAGAGACCTGTTCACAGTGATATGGTTCCAGTATAGAGACCAGTCCACAGTGATTCTAGTTCTAGTATAGAGACCAGTTCAGAGTGATTATGGTTCTAGTATAGAGACCAGTACACAGTGAGTCCAGTTCTAGTATAGAGACCGGTCCACAGTGATTCTGGTTCAGTATAGAGACCTGTCCTCAGTAACCCTGGTTCTAGTATAGAGACCAGTCCTCAGTGAGTCTGGTTCTAGTATAGAGACCAGTCCACAGTGAGTCTTGTTCTAGTATAAAGACCAGTGCACAGTGAGTATAGTTCTAGTATACAGACCGGTCCACAGTGAGCCTGGTTCTAGCATAGAGACCTGTCCACAGTGCTTATGGTTCTAGTATGGAGACTGGTCCACAGTGTCTGGTTCTAGTATAGAGACTGGTCCACAGTGAGTCTGGTTCTAGTACAGAGACCTGTCCACAGTGAGTCTGGTTCCCTAGTATAGAGACCAATGCACAGTGAGTCTAGTTCTAGTATAGAGACCGATCCACAGTGAGTCTGTTCTAGTATAGAGACCTGTCCACAATGAGTCTGGTTCTAGTTTAAAGACCGGTTCTCAGTGATGCCGGTTCTAGTATAGAGACCAGTCCACAGTGAGTCTGGTTCTAGTATAGAGACCAGTCCACAGTGATTATGGTTCTAGTATAGAGACCAGTCCACAGCAAGTCTGGTTCTAGTACAGAGACTGGTCCACAATGAGTCTGGTTCTAGCATACAGACCTGTCCATAGTGATTAAGGTTCTAGTATAGAGACCGGTCCACAGTGAGTTTGGTTCCAGTAGAGAGATCGGTCCACAATGAGTCTGGTTCTAGTATAGAGACCGGTCCACAGTGAGTCTGGTTCTAGTTTAGAGACCAGTCCACAGTGAGTCTGGTTCTAGTATAGAGACCAGTCCACAGTGATTATGGTTCTAGGATAGAGACCTGTCCACCGTGAGTCTAGTTCTAGTATAGAAACCGGTCCATAGTGAATCTTGTTCTAGTACAGAGACCTGTCCACAGTGATTATGGTTCTAGTATAGAGACCAGTACACAGTGAGTCTGGTTCCAGTATAGAGACCGGTCCACAATGAGTCTGGTTCTAGTTTAGAGACCGGTCCACAAAGAGTCTGGTTCTAGTTTAGAGACCGGTTCTCAGTGATTCCGGTTCTAGTATAGAGACCAGTGCACAGTGAGTCTGGTTCTAGTATAGAGACCAGTCCACAGTGAGTCTTGTTCTAATATAAAGACCAGTGCACAGTGAGTATAGTTCTAGTATACAGACCGGTCCACAGTGAGCCTGGTTCTAGCATAGAGACCTGTCCACAGTGCTTATGGTTCTAGTATGGAGACTGGTCCACAGTGTCTGGTTCTAGTATAGAGACTGGTCCACAGTGAGTTTGGTTCTAGTACAGAGACCTGTCCACAGTGAGTCTGGTTCCCTAGTATAGAGACCAATGCACAGTGAGTCTAGTTCTAGTATAGAGACCGATCCACAGTGAGTCTGTTCTAGTATAGAGACCGGTCCACAATGAGTCTGGTTCTAGTTTAGAGACCGGTTCTCAGTGATTCCGGTTCTAGTATAGAGACCAGTGCACAGTGAGTCTGGTTCTAATATAAAGACCAGTGCACAGTAAGTCTGGTTCTAGTATAGAGACCGATCCACAGTGAGTCCGGTTCTAGTATAGAGACCGCTCCACAGTGAGTCTGGTTCTAATGTGGAAACTGGTCCACATTGATTCTGGTTCTAGTATACAGGCCGGTCCACAGTAAGTCTGGCTCTAGTATAGAGACCAATACACAATGTGTCAGTTCTAGTATAGAGACCAGTCCACAGCGAGTCTGGTTATAGTATAGAGACCGGTCCACAGTGATTCTGGTTCTAGTATAGGAACCGGCCCACAGTGAGTCTGGTTCTAATGTAGAGACCGGTCCACAGTGAGTCTGGTTCTAGTATAGAGACCAGTCCACAGTGAGTCTGGTTCTAGTATAGAGACCAGTCCACAGTGAGTCTGGTTCTAGTATAGAGAACAGTCCACAGCGATTCTGGTTGTAGTATAGAGACCGGTCCACAGAGAGTCTGGTTCTAGTATAGAGACCCAGTCCACAGTGATTCTGGTTCTGGTATAGAGACCAGTCCACAGCAAGTCTGGTTCTGGTATAGAGACCGGTCCACAGCAAGTCTGGTTCTAGTATAGGAACCAGTCCACAGTGAGTCTGCTTCTAGTATAGAGACAGGTCCGTAGTGAGTCTGGTTCTAGTATAGCGACTAGTCCACAGTGATTATGGTTCTAGGATAGAGACCTGTCCACCGTGAGTCTAGTTCTAGTATAGAAACCGGTTCATAGTGAATCTTGTTCCAGTACAGAGACCGGTCCACAGTGATTATGGTTCTAGTATGGAGACCAGTACACAGTGAGTCTGGTTCCAGTATAGAGACCGGTCCACAATGTGTCTGGTTCTAGTTTAGAGACCGGTTCTCAGTGATTCCGGTTCTAGTATAGAGACCAGTGCACAGTGAGTCTGGTTCTAGTATAGAGACCAGTCCACAGTGAGTCTGGTTCTAGTATAAAGACCAGTGCACAGTGAGTCTGGTTCTATTATAGAGACCGGTCCATAGTGAGTCTGGTTCTAGTATAGAGACCAGTCCACAGTGAGTCTGGTTCTAGTCTAGAGACCGGTCCACCGTGAGTCTGGTTCTAGTCTAGAGACCGGTCCACTGTGAGTCTGGTTCTAGTATAGAGACCGGTCCACAGTGAGTCTGGTTCTAGTATAGAGACCGGTCCACAGTGAGTCTGGTTCTAATGTGGAAACCGGTCCACATTGAGTCTGGTTCTAGTATAGAGACCAGTACACAGTGAGTCGGTTCTAGTATAATGACCAGTCCACAGCAAGTCTGGTTATAGTATAGAGACCAGTACACAGTGATTCTGGTTCTAGTATAGGAACTGGCCCACAGTAAGTCTGGTTCCAATGTAGAGACCGATCCACAGTGAGTCTGGTTCTAGTATAGAGACCAGTCCACAGTGAGTCTGGTTCTAGTATAGAGACCGGTCCACAGTGATTCCGGTTCTAGTATAGAGACCAGTCCACAGTGAGTCTAGTTCTAACATAGAGACCGGTCCACAGTGAGTCTTGTTCTATTATAGAGACCAGTCCACTGTGAGTCTGGTTCTAGTACAGAGACCGGTCCACAATGAGTCTGGTTCTAGCATAGAGACCTGTCCACAGTGATTATGGTTCTAGTATAGAGACCGGTCCACAGTGAGTTTGGTTCTAGTAGAGAGATCGGTCCACAGTGAGTCTGGTTCTAGTATAGAGACCGGTCGACAATGAGTCTGGTTCTAGTATAGAGACCGGTCCACAGTGAGTCTGGTTCTAGTATAGAGACCAGTCCACAGTGAGTCTTGTTCTAGTATAAAGACCAGTGCACAGTGAGTATAGTTCTAGTATACAGACCAGTCCACAGTGAGCCTGGTTCTAGCATAGAGACCTGTCCACAGTGCTTATGGTTCTAGTATGGAGACTGGTCCACAGTGTCTGGTTCTAGTATAGAGACTGGTCCACAGTGAGTTTGGTTCTAGTACAGAGACCTGTCCACAGTGAGTCTGGTTCCCTAGTATAGAGACCAATGCACAGTGAGTCTAGTTCTAGTATAGAGACCGATCCACAGTGAGTCTGTTCTAGTATAGAGACCGGTCCACAATGAGTCTGGTTCTAGTTTAGAGACCGGTTCTCAGTGATTCCGGTTCTAGTATAGAGACCAGTGCACAGTGAGTCTGGTTCTAATATAAAGACCAGTGCACAGTAAGTCTGGTTCTAGTATAGAGACCGATCCACAGTGAGTCCGGTTCTAGTATAGAGACCGCTCCACAGTGAGTCTGGTTCTAATGTGGAAACTGGTCCACATTGATTCTGGTTCTAGTATACAGGCCGGTCCACAGTAAGTCTGGCTCTAGTATAGAGACCAATACACAATGTGTCAGTTCTAGTATAGAGACCAGTCCACAGCGAGTCTGGTTATAGTATAGAGACCGGTCCACAGTGATTCTGGTTCTAGTATAGGAACCGGCCCACAGTGAGTCTGGTTCTAATGTAGAGACCGGTCCACAGTGAGTCTGGTTCTAGTATAGAGACCAGTCCACAGTGAGTCTGGTTCTAGTATAGAGACCAGTCCACAGTGAGTCTGGTTCTAGTATAGAGAACAGTCCACAGCGATTCTGGTTGTAGTATAGAGACCGGTCCACAGAGAGTCTGGTTCTAGTATAGAGACCCAGTCCACAGTGATTCTGGTTCTGGTATAGAGACCAGTCCACAGCAAGTCTGGTTCTGGTATAGAGACCGGTCCACAGCAAGTCTGGTTCTAGTATAGGAACCAGTCCACAGTGAGTCTGCTTCTAGTATAGAGACAGGTCCGTAGTGAGTCTGGTTCTAGTATAGCGACTAGTCCACAGTGATTATGGTTCTAGGATAGAGACCTGTCCACCGTGAGTCTAGTTCTAGTATAGAAACCGGTTCATAGTGAATCTTGTTCCAGTACAGAGACCGGTCCACAGTGATTATGGTTCTAGTATGGAGACCAGTACACAGTGAGTCTGGTTCCAGTATAGAGACCGGTCCACAATGTGTCTGGTTCTAGTTTAGAGACCGGTTCTCAGTGATTCCGGTTCTAGTATAGAGACCAGTGCACAGTGAGTCTGGTTCTAGTATAGAGACCAGTCCACAGTGAGTCTGGTTCTAGTATAAAGACAAGTGCACAGTGAGTCTGGTTCTATTATAGAGACCGGTCCATAGTGAGTCTGGTTCTAGTATAGAGACCAGTCCACAGTGAGTCTGGTTCTAGTCTAGAGACTGGTCCACTGTGAGTCTGGTTCTAGTATAGAGACCGGTCCACAGTGAGTCTGGTTCTAGTATAGAGACCGGTCCACAGTGAGTCTGGTTCTAATGTGGAAACCGGTCCACATTGAGTCTGGTTCTAGTATAGAGACCAGTACACAGTGAGTCGGTTCTAGTATAATGACCAGTCCACAGCAAGTCTGGTTATAGTATAGAGACCAGTACACAGTGATTCTGGTTCTAGTATAGGAACTGGCCCACAGTAAGTCTGGTTCCAATGTAGAGACCGATCCACAGTGAGTCTGGTTCTAGTATAGAGACCAGTCCACAGTGAGTCTGGTTCTAGTATAGAGACCGGTCCACAGTGATTCCGGTTCTAGTATAGAGACCAGTCCACAGTGAGTCTAGTTCTAGCATAGAGACCGGTCCACAGTGAGTCTTGTTCTATTATAGAGACCAGTCCACTGTGAGTCTGGTTCTAGTACAGAGACTGGTCCACAATGAGTCTGGTTCTAGCATAGAGACCTGTCCACAGTGATTATGGTTCTAGTATAGAGACCGGTCCACAGTGAGTTTGGTTCTAGTAGAGAGATCGGTCCACAGTGAGTCTGGTTCTAGTATAGAGACCGGTCGACAATGAGTCTGGTTCTAGTATAGAGACCGGTCCACAGTGAGTCTGGTTCTAGTATAGAGACCAGTCCACAATGAGTCTGGTTCTAGTTTAGAGACCGGTCCACAATGAGTCCGGTTCTAGTTTAGAGACCGGTTCTCAGTGATTCCGGTTCTAGTATAGAGACCAGTGCACAGTGAGTCTGGTTCTAGTATAGAGACCAGTCCACAGTGAGTCTTGTTCTAGTATAAAGACCAGTGCAGTGAGTATAGTTCTAGTATACAGACCGGTCCACAGTGAGCCTGGTTCTAGCATAGAGACCTCTCCACAGTGCTTATGGTTCTAGTATGGAGACTGGTCCACAGTGTCTGGTTCTAGTATAGAGACTGGTCCACAGTGAGTCTGGTTCTAGTACAGAGACCTGTCCACAGTGAGTCTGGTTCCCTAGTATAGGGACCAATGCACAGTGAGTCTAGTTCTAGTATAGAGACCGATCCACAGTGAGTCTGTACTAGTATAGAGACCGGTCCACAGTGATTATGGTTCTAGTATAGAGACCGGTCCACAGTGAGTCTAGTTCTAGTATAGAAACCAGTCCATACTAAATCTTGTTCTAGTACAGAGACCTGTCCACAATGATTATGGTTCTAGTATAGAGACCGGCCCACAGTGAGTGTGGTTCTCTAGTATAGAGGCCGGTCCACAATGAGTCTGGTTCTAGTTTAGAGACCGGTCCACAATGAGTCTGGTTCTAGTTTAGAGACCGGTTCTCAGTGATTCCGGTTCTAGTATAGAGACCAGTGCACAGTGAGTCTGGTTTTAGTATAGAGACCAGTCCACAGTGAGTCTTGTTCTATTATAGAGACCGGTCCACTGTGAGTCTGGTTCTAGTATAGACACAAGTTCACTGTCAGTCTGGTTCTTGTACAGCGACCGGTTCTCAGTGATTGCGGTTCTAGTATAGAGACCAGTGCACAGTGAGTCTGGTTCTAGTATAGAGACCAGTCCACAGTGAGTCTGGTTCTAGTATAGAGACCAGTCCACAGTGAGTCTGGTTCTAGTATAGAGACCAGTCATAACCGAGTCTGGTTCTAGTGTAGAGACAGGTCCAGAGTGATTATGGTTCTAGTATAGAGACCTGTTCACAGTGATATGGTTCCAGTATAGAGACCAGTCCACAGTGATTCTAGTTCTAGTATAGAGACCAGTTCAGAGTGATTATGGTTCTAGTATAGAGACCAGTACACAGTGAGTCCAGTTCTAGTATAGAGACCGGTCCACAGTGATTCTGGTTCAGTATAGAGACCTGTCCTCAGTAACCCTGGTTCTAGTATAGAGACCAGTCCTCAGTGAGTCTGGTTCTAGTATAGAGACCAGTCCACAGTGAGTCTTGTTCTAGTATAAAGACCAGTGCACAGTGAGTATAGTTCTAGTATACAGACCGGTCCACAGTGAGCCTGGTTCTAGCATAGAGACCTGTCCACAGTGCTTATGGTTCTAGTATGGAGACTGGTCCACAGTGTCTGGTTCTAGTATAGAGACTGGTCCACAGTGAGTCTGGTTCTAGTACAGAGACCTGTCCACAGTGAGTCTGGTTCCCTAGTATAGAGACCAATGCACAGTGAGTCTAGTTCTAGTATAGAGACCGATCCACAGTGAGTCTGTTCTAGTATAGAGACCTGTCCACAATGAGTCTGGTTCTAGTTTAAAGACCGGTTCTCAGTGATGCCGGTTCTAGTATAGAGACCAGTCCACAGTGAGTCTGGTTCTAGTATAGAGACCAGTCCACAGTGATTATGGTTCTAGTATAGAGACCAGTCCACAGCAAGTCTGGTTCTAGTACAGAGACTGGTCCACAATGAGTCTGGTTCTAGCATACAGACCTGTCCATAGTGATTAAGGTTCTAGTATAGAGACCGGTCCACAGTGAGTTTGGTTCCAGTAGAGAGATCGGTCCACAATGAGTCTGGTTCTAGTATAGAGACCGGTCCACAGTGAGTCTGGTTCTAGTTTAGAGACCAGTCCACAGTGAGTCTGGTTCTAGTATAGAGACCAGTCCACAGTGATTATGGTTCTAGGATAGAGACCTGTCCACCGTGAGTCTAGTTCTAGTATAGAAACCGGTCCATAGTGAATCTTGTTCTAGTACAGAGACCTGTCCACAGTGATTATGGTTCTAGTATAGAGACCAGTACACAGTGAGTCTGGTTCCAGTATAGAGACCGGTCCACAATGAGTCTGGTTCTAGTTTAGAGACCGGTCCACAAAGAGTCTGGTTCTAGTTTAGAGACCGGTTCTCAGTGATTCCGGTTCTAGTATAGAGACCAGTGCACAGTGAGTCTGGTTCTAGTATAGAGACCAGTCCACAGTGAGTCTTGTTCTAATATAAAGACCAGTGCACAGTGAGTATAGTTCTAGTATACAGACCGGTCCACAGTGAGCCTGGTTCTAGCATAGAGACCTGTCCACAGTGCTTATGGTTCTAGTATGGAGACTGGTCCACAGTGTCTGGTTCTAGTATAGAGACTGGTCCACAGTGAGTTTGGTTCTAGTACAGAGACCTGTCCACAGTGAGTCTGGTTCCCTAGTATAGAGACCAATGCACAGTGAGTCTAGTTCTAGTATAGAGACCGATCCACAGTGAGTCTGTTCTAGTATAGAGACCGGTCCACAATGAGTCTGGTTCTAGTTTAGAGACCGGTTCTCAGTGATTCCGGTTCTAGTATAGAGACCAGTGCACAGTGAGTCTGGTTCTAATATAAAGACCAGTGCACAGTAAGTCTGGTTCTAGTATAGAGACCGATCCACAGTGAGTCCGGTTCTAGTATAGAGACCGCTCCACAGTGAGTCTGGTTCTAATGTGGAAACTGGTCCACATTGATTCTGGTTCTAGTATACAGGCCGGTCCACAGTAAGTCTGGCTCTAGTATAGAGACCAATACACAATGTGTCAGTTCTAGTATAGAGACCAGTCCACAGCGAGTCTGGTTATAGTATAGAGACCGGTCCACAGTGATTCTGGTTCTAGTATAGGAACCGGCCCACAGTGAGTCTGGTTCTAATGTAGAGACCGGTCCACAGTGAGTCTGGTTCTAGTATAGAGACCAGTCCACAGTGAGTCTGGTTCTAGTATAGAGACCAGTCCACAGTGAGTCTGGTTCTAGTATAGAGAACAGTCCACAGCGATTCTGGTTGTAGTATAGAGACCGGTCCACAGAGAGTCTGGTTCTAGTATAGAGACCCAGTCCACAGTGATTCTGGTTCTGGTATAGAGACCAGTCCACAGCAAGTCTGGTTCTGGTATAGAGACCGGTCCACAGCAAGTCTGGTTCTAGTATAGGAACCAGTCCACAGTGAGTCTGCTTCTAGTATAGAGACAGGTCCGTAGTGAGTCTGTTCTAGTATAGAGACCGGTCCACAGTGAGTCTAGTTCTAGTATAGAAACCAGTCCATACTAAATCTTGTTCTAGTACAGAGACCTGTCCACAATGATTATGGTTCTAGTATAGAGACCGGCCCACAGTGAGTGTGGTTCTCTAGTATAGAGGCCGGTCCACAATGAGTCTGGTTCTAGTATAGAGACTGGTCCACAGTAGGTCTGGTTCTAGTCTAGAGACCGGTCCACCGTGAGTCTGGTTCTAGTATAGAGACCGGTCCACAGTGAGTCTGGTTCTAGTATAGAGACCGGTCCACAGTGAGTCTGGTTCTAATGTGGAAACCGGTCCACATTGAGTCTGGTTCTAGTATAGAGACCAGTACACAGTGAGTCGGTTCTAGTATAATGACCAGTCCACAGCAAGTCTGGTTATAGTATAGAGACCAGTACACAGTGATTCTGGTTCTAGTATAGGAACTGGCCCACAGTAAGTCTGGTTCCAATGTAGAGACCGATCCACAGTGAGTCTGATTCTAGTATAGAGACCAGTCCACAGTGAGTCTGGTTCTAGTATAGAGACCGGTCCACAGTGATTCCGGTTCTAGTATAGAGACCAGTCCACAGTGAGTCTAGTTCTAACATAGAGACCGGTCCACAGTGAGTCTTGTTCTATTATAGAGACCAGTCCACTGTGAGTCTGGTTCTAGTACAGAGACCGGTCCACAATGAGTCTGGTTCTAGCATAGAGACCTGTCCACAGTGATTATGGTTCTAGTATAGAGACCGGTCCACAGTGAGTTTGGTTCTAGTAGAGAGATCGGTCCACAGTGAGTCTGGTTCTAGTATAGAGACCGGTCGACAATGAGTCTGGTTCTAGTATAGAGACCGGTCCACAGTGAGTCTGGTTCTAGTATAGAGACCAGTCCACAGTGAGTCTTGTTCTAGTATAAAGACCAGTGCACAGTGAGTATAGTTCTAGTATACAGACCGGTCCACAGTGAGCCTGGTTCTAGCATAGAGACCTGTCCACAGTGCTTATGGTTCTAGTATGGAGACTGGTCCACAGTGTCTGGTTCTAGTATAGAGACTGGTCCACAGTGAGTTTGGTTCTAGTACAGAGACCTGTCCACAGTGAGTCTGGTTCCCTAGTATAGAGACCAATGCACAGTGAGTCTAGTTCTAGTATAGAGACCGATCCACAGTGAGTCTGTTCTAGTATAGAGACCGGTCCACAATGAGTCTGGTTCTAGTTTAGAGACCGGTTCTCAGTGATTCCGGTTCTAGTATAGAGACCAGTGCACAGTGAGTCTGGTTCTAATATAAAGACCAGTGCACAGTAAGTCTGGTTCTAGTATAGAGACCGATCCACAGTGAGTCCGGTTCTAGTATAGAGACCGCTCCACAGTGAGTCTGGTTCTAATGTGGAAACTGGTCCACATTGATTCTGGTTCTAGTATACAGGCCGGTCCACAGTAAGTCTGGCTCTAGTATAGAGACCAATACACAATGTGTCAGTTCTAGTATAGAGACCAGTCCACAGCGAGTCTGGTTATAGTATAGAGACCGGTCCACAGTGATTCTGGTTCTAGTATAGGAACCGGCCCACAGTGAGTCTGGTTCTAATGTAGAGACCGGTCCACAGTGAGTCTGGTTCTAGTATAGAGACCAGTCCACAGTGAGTCTGGTTCTAGTATAGAGACCAGTCCACAGTGAGTCTGGTTCTAGTATAGAGAACAGTCCACAGCGATTCTGGTTGTAGTATAGAGACCGGTCCACAGAGAGTCTGGTTCTAGTATAGAGACCCAGTCCACAGTGATTCTGGTTCTGGTATAGAGACCAGTCCACAGCAAGTCTGGTTCTGGTATAGAGACCGGTCCACAGCAAGTCTGGTTCTAGTATAGGAACCAGTCCACAGTGAGTCTGCTTCTAGTATAGAGACAGGTCCGTAGTGAGTCTGGTTCTAGTATAGCGACTAGTCCACAGTGATTATGGTTCTAGGATAGAGACCTGTCCACCGTGAGTCTAGTTCTAGTATAGAAACCGGTTCATAGTGAATCTTGTTCCAGTACAGAGACCGGTCCACAGTGATTATGGTTCTAGTATGGAGACCAGTACACAGTGAGTCTGGTTCCAGTATAGAGACCGGTCCACAATGTGTCTGGTTCTAGTTTAGAGACCGGTTCTCAGTGATTCCGGTTCTAGTATAGAGACCAGTGCACAGTGAGTCTGGTTCTAGTATAGAGACCAGTCCACAGTGAGTCTGGTTCTAGTATAAAGACCAGTGCACAGTGAGTCTGGTTCTATTATAGAGACCGGTCCATAGTGAGTCTGGTTCTAGTATAGAGACCAGTCCACAGTGAGTCTGGTTCTAGTCTAGAGACCGGTCCACTGTGAGTCTGGTTCTAGTATAGAGACCGGTCCACAGTGAGTCTGGTTCTAGTATAGAGACCGGTCCACAGTGAGTCTGGTTCTAATGTGGAAACCGGTCCACATTGAGTCTGGTTCTAGTATAGAGACCAGTACACAGTGAGTCGGTTCTAGTATAATGACCAGTCCACAGCAAGTCTGGTTATAGTATAGAGACCAGTACACAGTGATTCTGGTTCTAGTATAGGAACTGGCCCACAGTAAGTCTGGTTCCAATGTAGAGACCGATCCACAGTGAGTCTGGTTCTAGTATAGAGACCAGTCCACAGTGAGTCTGGTTCTAGTATAGAGACCGGTCCACAGTGATTCCGGTTCTAGTATAGAGACCAGTCCACAGTGAGTCTAGTTCTAGCATAGAGACCGGTCCACAGTGAGTCTTGTTCTATTATAGAGACCAGTCCACTGTGAGTCTGGTTCTAGTACAGAGACTGGTCCACAATGAGTCTGGTTCTAGCATAGAGACCTGTCCACAGTGATTATGGTTCTAGTATAGAGACCGGTCCACAGTGAGTTTGGTTCTAGTAGAGAGATCGGTCCACAGTGAGTCTGGTTCTAGTATAGAGACCGGTCGACAATGAGTCTGGTTCTAGTATAGAGACCGGTCCACAGTGAGTCTGGTTCTAGTATAGAGACCAGTCCACAATGAGTCTGGTTCTAGTTTAGAGACCGGTCCACAATGAGTCCGGTTCTAGTTTAGAGACCGGTTCTCAGTGATTCCGGTTCTAGTATAGAGACCAGTGCACAGTGAGTCTGGTTCTAGTATAGAGACCAGTCCACAGTGAGTCTTGTTCTAGTATAAAGACCAGTGCAGTGAGTATAGTTCTAGTATACAGACCGGTCCACAGTGAGCCTGGTTCTAGCATAGAGACCTCTCCACAGTGCTTATGGTTCTAGTATGGAGACTGGTCCACAGTGTCTGGTTCTAGTATAGAGACTGGTCCACAGTGAGTCTGGTTCTAGTACAGAGACCTGTCCACAGTGAGTCTGGTTCCCTAGTATAGAGACCAATGCACAGTGAGTCTAGTTCTAGTATAGAGACCGATCCACAGTGAGTCTGTACTAGTATAGAGACCGGTCAACAGTGATTATGGTTCTAGTATAGAGACCGGTCCACAGTGAGTCTAGTTCTAGTATAGAAACCAGTCCATACTAAATCTTGTTCTAGTACAGAGACCTGTCCACAATGATTATGGTTCTAGTATAGAGACCGGCCCACAGTGAGTGTGGTTCTCTAGTATAGAGGCCGGTCCACAATGAGTCTGGTTCTAGTTTAGAGACCGGTCCACAATGAGTCTGGTTCTAGTTTAGAGACCGGTTCTCAGTGATTCCGGTTCTAGTATAGAGACCAGTGCACAGTGAGTCTGGTTTTAGTATAGGAACTGGCCCACAGTAAGTCTGGTTCCAATGTAGAGACCGATCCACAGTGAGTCTGGTTCTAGTATAGAGACCAGTCCACAGTGAGTCTGGTTCTAGTATAGAGACCGGTCCACAGTGATTCCGGTTCTAGTATAGAGACCAGTCCACAGTGAGTCTAGTTCTAGCATAGAGACCGGTCCACAGTGAGTCTTGTTCTATTATAGAGACCAGTCCACTGTGAGTCTGGTTCTAGTACAGAGACTGGTCCACAATGAGTCTGGTTCTAGCATAGAGACCTGTCCACAGTGATTATGGTTCTAGTATAGAGACCGGTCCACAGTGAGTTTGGTTCTAGTAGAGAGATCGGTCCACAGTGAGTCTGGTTCTAGTATAGAGACCGGTCGACAATGAGTCTGGTTCTAGTATAGAGACCGGTCCACAGTGAGTCTGGTTCTAGTATAGAGACCAGTCCACAATGAGTCTGGTTCTAGTTTAGAGACCGGTCCACAATGAGTCCGGTTCTAGTTTAGAGACCGGTTCTCAGTGATTCCGGTTCTAGTATAGAGACCAGTGCACAGTGAGTCTGGTTCTAGTATAGAGACCAGTCCACAGTGAGTCTTGTTCTAGTATAAAGACCAGTGCAGTGAGTATAGTTCTAGTATACAGACCGGTCCACAGTGAGCCTGGTTCTAGCATAGAGACCTCTCCACAGTGCTTATGGTTCTAGTATGGAGACTGGTCCACAGTGTCTGGTTCTAGTATAGAGACTGGTCCACAGTGAGTCTGGTTCTAGTACAGAGACCTGTCCACAGTGAGTCTGGTTCCCTAGTATAGAGACCAATGCACAGTGAGTCTAGTTCTAGTATAGAGACCGATCCACAGTGAGTCTGTACTAGTATAGAGACCGGTCAACAGTGATTATGGTTCTAGTATAGAGACCGGTCCACAGTGAGTCTAGTTCTAGTATAGAAACCAGTCCATACTAAATCTTGTTCTAGTACAGAGACCTGTCCACAATGATTATGGTTCTAGTATAGAGACCGGCCCACAGTGAGTGTGGTTCTCTAGTATAGAGGCCGGTCCACAATGAGTCTGGTTCTAGTTTAGAGACCGGTCCACAATGAGTCTGGTTCTAGTTTAGAGACCGGTTCTCAGTGATTCCGGTTCTAGTATAGAGACCAGTGCACAGTGAGTCTGGTTTTAGTATAGGAACTGGCCCACAGTAAGTCTGGTTCCAATGTAGAGACCGATCCACAGTGAGTCTGGTTCTAGTATAGAGACCAGTCCACAGTGAGTCTGGTTCTAGTATAGAGACCGGTCCACAGTGATTCCGGTTCTAGTATAGAGACCAGTCCACAGTGAGTCTAGTTCTAGCATAGAGACCGGTCCACAGTGAGTCTTGTTCTATTATAGAGACCAGTCCACTGTGAGTCTGGTTCTAGTACAGAGACTGGTCCACAATGAGTCTGGTTCTAGCATAGAGACCTGTCCACAGTGATTATGGTTCTAGTATAGAGACCGGTCCACAGTGAGTTTGGTTCTAGTAGAGAGATCGGTCCACAGTGAGTCTGGTTCTAGTATAGAGACCGGTCGACAATGAGTCTGGTTCTAGTATAGAGACCGGTCCACAGTGAGTCTGGTTCTAGTATAGAGACCAGTCCACAATGAGTCTGGTTCTAGTTTAGAGACCGGTCCACAATGAGTCCGGTTCTAGTTTAGAGACCGGTTCTCAGTGATTCCGGTTCTAGTATAGAGACCAGTGCACAGTGAGTCTGGTTCTAGTATAGAGACCAGTCCACAGTGAGTCTTGTTCTAGTATAAAGACCAGTGCAGTGAGTATAGTTCTAGTATACAGACCGGTCCACAGTGAGCCTGGTTCTAGCATAGAGACCTCTCCACAGTGCTTATGGTTCTAGTATGGAGACTGGTCCACAGTGTCTGGTTCTAGTATAGAGACTGGTCCACAGTGAGTCTGGTTCTAGTACAGAGACCTGTCCACAGTGAGTCTGGTTCCCTAGTATAGAGACCAATGCACAGTGAGTCTAGTTCTAGTATAGAGACCGATCCACAGTGAGTCTGTACTAGTATAGAGACCGGTCAACAGTGATTATGGTTCTAGTATAGAGACCGGTCCACAGTGAGTCTAGTTCTAGTATAGAAACCAGTCCATACTAAATCTTGTTCTAGTACAGAGACCTGTCCACAATGATTATGGTTCTAGTATAGAGACCGGCCCACAGTGAGTGTGGTTCTCTAGTATAGAGGCCGGTCCACAATGAGTCTGGTTCTAGTTTAGAGACCGGTCCACAATGAGTCTGGTTCTAGTTTAGAGACCGGTTCTCAGTGATTCCGGTTCTAGTATAGAGACCAGTGCACAGTGAGTCTGGTTTTAGTATAGAGACCAGTCCACAGTGAGTCTTGTTCTATTATAGAGACCGGTCCACTGTGAGTCTGGTTCTAGTATAGACACAAGTTCACTGTCAGTCTGGTTCTTGTACAGCGACCGGTTCTCAGTGATTGCGGTTCTAGTATAGAGACCAGTGCACAGTGAGTCTGGTTCTAGTATAGAGACCAGTCCACAGTGAGTCTGGTTCTAGTATAGAGACCAGTCCACAGTGAGTCTGGTTCTAGTATAGAGACCAGTCATAACCGAGTCTGGTTCTAGTGTAGAGACAGGTCCAGAGTGATTATGGTTCTAGTATAGAGACTGGTCCGCAGTGAGTCTGGTTCTAGTATAGAGACCTGTTCACAGTGATATGGTTCCAGTATAGAGACCAGTCCACAGTGATTCTAGTTCTAGTATAGAGACCAGTTCAGAGTGATTATGGTTCTAGTATAGAGACCAGTACACAGTGAGTCCAGTTCTAGTATAGAGACCGGTCCACAGAGAGTCTGGTTCAGTATAGAGACCTGTCCTCAGTAACCCTGGTTCTAGTATAGAGACCAGTCCACAGTGATTCTTGTTCTAGTATAAAGACCAGTGCACAGTGAGTATAGTTCTAGTATACAGACCGGTCCACAGTGAGCCTGGTTCTAGCATAGAGACCTGTCCACAGTGCTTATGGTTCTAGTATGGAGACTGGTCCACAGTGTCTGGTTCTAGTATAGAGACTGGTCCACAGTGAGTCTGGTTCTAGTACAGAGACCTGTCCACAGTGAGTCTGGTTCCCTAGTATAGAGACCAATGCACAGTGAGTCTAGTTCTAGTATAAAGACCGATCCACAGTGAGTCTGTTCTAGTATAGAGACCGGTCCACAATGAGTCTGGTTCTAGTTTAGAGACCGGTTCTCAGTGATTCCGGTTCTAGTATAGAGACCAGTGCACAGTGAGTCTGGTTTTAGTATAGAGACCAGTCCACAGTGAGTCTGGTTCTAATATAAAGACCAGTGCACAGTAAGTCTGGTTCTAGTATAGAGACCGATCCACAGTGAGTCTGGTTCTAGTATAGAGACCGGTCCACAGAGAGTCTGGTTCTAATGTGGAAACCGGTCCACATTGAGTCTGGTTCTAGTATAGAGGCCGGTCCACAGTAAGTCTGGCTCTAGTATAGAGACCAATACACAATGTGTCAGTTCTAGTATAGAGACCAGTCCACAGCGAGTCTGGTTATAGTATAGAGACCGGTCCACAGTGATTCTGGTTCTAGTATAGGAACCGGCCCACAGTGAGTCTGGTTCTAATGTAGAGACCGGTCCACAGTGAGTCTGGTTCTAGTATAGAGACCAGTCCACAGTGAGTCTGGTTCTAGTATAGAGAACAGTCCACAGCGATTCTGGTTGTAGTATAGAGACCGGTCCACAGAGAGTCTGGTTCTAGTATAGAGACCCAGTCCACAGTGATTCTGGTTCTGGTATAGAGACCAGTCCACAGCAAGTCTGGTTCTGGTATAGAGACCGGTCCACAGCAAGTCTGGTTCTAGTATAGGAACCAGTCCACAGTGAGTCTGCTTCTAGTATAGAGACAGGTCCGTAGTGAGTCTGGTTCTAGTATAGAGACTAGTCCACAGTGATTATGGTTCTAGGATAGAGACCTGTCCACAGTGAGTCTAGTTCTAGTATAGAAACCGGTTCATAGTGAATCTTGTTCCAGTACAGAGACCGGTCCACAGTGATTATGGTTCTAGTATGGAGACCAGTACACAGTGAGTCTGGTTCCAGTATAGAGACCAGTCCACAATGAGTCTGGTTCCAGTTTAGAGACCGGTTCTCAGTGATTCCGGTTCTAGTATAGAGACCAGTGCACAGTGAGTCTGGTTCTAGTATAGAGACCAGTCCACAGTGAGTCTGGTTCTAGTATGAAGACCAGTGCACAGTGAGTCTGGTTCTATTATAGAGACCGGTCCATAGTGAGTCTGGTTCTAGTATAGAGACTGGTCCACAGTGAGTCTGGTTCTAGTCTAGAGACCGGTCCACCGTGAGTCTGGTTCTAGTATAGAGACCGGTCCACAGTGAGTCTGGTTCTAGTATAGAGACCGGTCCACAGTGAGTCTGGTTCTAATGTGGAAACCGGTCCACATTGAGTCTGGTTCTAGTATAGAGACCAGTACACAGTGAGTCGGTTCTAGTATAATGACCAGTCCACAGCGAGTCTGGTTATAGTATAGAGACCAGTACACAGTGATTCTGGTTCTAGTATAGGAACTGGCCTACAGTAAGTCTGGTTCCAATGTAGAGACCGATCCACAGTGAGTCTGGTTCTAGTATAGAGACCAGTCCACAGTGAGTCTGGTTCTAGTATAGAGACCGGTCCACAGTGAGTCTGGTTCTAGTATAGAGACCGGTCCACAGTGAGTCTGGTTCTAATGTGGAAACCGGTCCACATTGAGTCTGGTTCTAGTATAGAGACCAGTACACAGTGAGTCGGTTCTAGTATAATGACCAGTCCACAGCAAGTCTGGTTATAGTATAGAGACCAGTACACAGTGATTCTGGTTCTAGTATAGGAACTGGCCCACAGTAAGTCTGGTTCCAATGTAGAGACCGATCCACAGTGAGTCTGGTTCTAGTATAGAGACCAGTCCACAGTGAGTCTGGTTCTAGTATAGAGACCGATCCACAGTGATTCCGGTTCTAGTATAGAGACCAGTCCACAGTGAGTCTAGTTCTAGCATAGAGACCGGTCCACAGTGAGTCTTGTTCTATTATAGAGACCAGTCCACTGTGAGTCTGGTTCTAGTACAGAGACCGGTCCACAATGAGTCTGGTTCTAGCATAGAGACCTGTCCACAGTGATTATGGTTCTAGTATAGAGACCGGTCCACAGTGAGTTTGGTTCTAGTAGAGAGATCGGTCCACAGTGAGTCTGGTTCTAGTATAGAGACCGGTCGACAATGAGTCTGGTTCTAGTATAGAGACCGGTCCACAGTGAGTCTGGTTCTAGTATAGAGACCAGTCCACAGTGAGTCTTGTTCTAGTATAAAGACCAGTGCACAGTGAGTATAGTTCTAGTATACAGACCGGTCCACAGTGAGCCTGGTTCTAGCATAGAGACCTGTCCACAGTGCTTATGGTTCTAGTATGGAGACTGGTCCACAGTGTCTGGTTCTAGTATAGAGACTGGTCCACAGTGAGTTTGGTTCTAGTACAGAGACCTGTCCACAGTGAGTCTGGTTCCCTAGTATAGAGACCAATGCACAGTGAGTCTAGTTCTAGTATAAAGACCGATCCACAGTGAGTCTGTTCTAGTATAGAGACCGGTCCACAATGAGTCTGGTTCTAGTTTAGAGACCGGTTCTCAGTGATTCCGGTTCTAGTATAGAGACCAGTGCACAGTGAGTCTGGTTTTAGTATAGAGACCAGTCCACAGTGAGTCTGGTTCTAATATAAAGACCAGTGCACAGTAAGTCTGGTTCTAGTATAGAGACCGATCCACAGTGAGTCTGGTTCTAGTATAGAGACCGGTCCACAGAGAGTCTGGTTCTAATGTGGAAACCGGTCCACATTGAGTCTGGTTCTAGTATAGAGGCCGGTCCACAGTAAGTCTGGCTCTAGTATAGAGACCAATACACAATGTGTCAGTTCTAGTATAGAGACCAGTCCACAGCGAGTCTGGTTATAGTATAGAGACCGGTCCACAGTGATTCTGGTTCTAGTATAGGAACCGGCCCACAGTGAGTCTGGTTCTAATGTAGAGACCGGTCCACAGTGAGTCTGGTTCTAGTATAGAGACCAGTCCACAGTGAGTCTGGTTCTAGTATAGAGAACAGTCCACAGCGATTCTGGTTGTAGTATAGAGACCGGTCCACAGAGAGTCTGGTTCTAGTATAGAGACCCAGTCCACAGTGATTCTGGTTCTGGTATAGAGACCAGTCCACAGCAAGTCTGGTTCTGGTATAGAGACCGGTCCACAGCAAGTCTGGTTCTAGTATAGGAACCAGTCCACAGTGAGTCTGCTTCTAGTATAGAGACAGGTCCGTAGTGAGTCTGGTTCTAGTATAGAGACTAGTCCACAGTGATTATGGTTCTAGGATAGAGACCTGTCCACAGTGAGTCTAGTTCTAGTATAGAAACCGGTTCATAGTGAATCTTGTTCCAGTACAGAGACCGGTCCACAGTGATTATGGTTCTAGTATGGAGACCAGTACACAGTGAGTCTGGTTCCAGTATAGAGACCAGTCCACAATGAGTCTGGTTCCAGTTTAGAGACCGGTTCTCAGTGATTCCGGTTCTAGTATAGAGACCAGTGCACAGTGAGTCTGGTTCTAGTATAGAGACCAGTCCACAGTGAGTCTGGTTCTAGTATGAAGACCAGTGCACAGTGAGTCTGGTTCTATTATAGAGACCGGTCCATAGTGAGTCTGGTTCTAGTATAGAGACTGGTCCACAGTGAGTCTGGTTCTAGTCTAGAGACCGGTCCACCGTGAGTCTGGTTCTAGTATAGAGACCGGTCCACAGTGAATCTGGTTCTAGTATAGAGACCGGTCCACAGTGAGTCTGGTTCTAATGTGGAAACCGGTCCACATTGAGTCTGGTTCTAGTATAGAGACCAGTACACAGTGAGTCGGTTCTAGTATAGGAACTGGCCTACAGTAAGTCTGGTTCCAATGTAGAGACCGATCCACAGTGAGTCTGGTTCTAGTATAGAGACCAGTCCACAGTGAGTCTGGTTCTAGTATAGAGACCGGTCCACAGTGATTCCGGTTCTAGTATAGAGACCAGTCCACAGTGAGTCTAGTTCTAGCATAGAGACCGGTCCACAGTGAGTCTTGTTCTATTATAGAGACCAGTCCACTGTGAGTCTGGTTCTAGTACAGAGACTGGTCCACAATGAGTCTGGTTCTAGCATAGAGACCTGTCCACAGTGATTATGGTTCTAGTATAGAGACCGGTCCACAGTGAGTTTGGTTCTAGTAGAGAGATCGGTCCACAATGAGTCTGGTTCTAGCATACAGACCGGTCCACAGTGAGTCTGGTTCTAGTATAGAGACCGGTCCACAGTGAGTCTGGTTCTAGTATAGAGACCGGTCCACAATGAGTCTGGTTCTAGCTTAGAGACCGGTTCTCAGTGATTCCGGTTCTAGTATAGAGACCAGTGCACAGTGAGTCTGGTTCTAGTATAGAGACCAGTCCACAGTGAGTCTTGTTCTAGTATAAAGACCAGTGCTGTGAGTATAGTTCTAGTATACAGTCCGGTCCACAGTGAGCCTGGTTCTAGCATAGAGACCTCTCCACAGTGCTTATGGTTCTAGTATGGAGACTGGTCCACAGTGTCTGGTTCTAGTATAGAGACTGGTCCACAGTGAGTCTGGGTCTAGTACAGAGACCTGTCCACAGTGAGTCTGGTTCCCTAGTATAGAGACCAATGCACAGTGAGTCTGTACTAGTATAGAGACCGGTCCACAGTGATTATGGTTCTAGTATAGAGACCGGTCCACAGTGAGTCTAGTTCTAGTATAGAAACCAGTCCATAGTAAATCTTGTTCTAGTACAGAGACCTGTCCACAATGATTATGGTTCTAGTATAGAGACCGGCCCACAGTGAGTGTGGTTCTCTAGTATAGAGACCGGTCCACAATGAGTCTGGTTCTAGTTTAGAGACCGGTCCACAACGAGTCTGGTTCTAGTTTAGAGACCGGTTCTCAGTGATTCCGGTTCTAGTATAGAGACCAGTGCACAGTGAGTCTGGTTTTAGTATAGAGACCAGTCCACAGTGAGTCTTGTTCTATTATAGAGACCGGTCCACTGTGAGTCTGGTTCTAGTATAGACACAAGTTCACTGTCAGTCTGGTTCTTGTACAGCGACCGGTTCTCAGTGATTGCGGTTCTAGTATAGAGACCAGTGCACAGTGAGTCTGGTTCTAGTATAGAGACCAGTCCACAGTGAGTCTGGTTCTATTATAGAGACCGGTCCACTGTGAGTCTGGTTCTAGTATAGACACAAGTTCACTGTCAGTCTGGTTCTTGTACAGCGACCGGTTCTCAGTGATTGCGGTTCTAGTATAGAGACCAGTGCACAGTGAGTCTGGTTCTAGTATAGAGACCAGTCCACAGTGAGTCTGGTTCTAGTATAGAGACCAGTGCACAGTGAGTCTGGTTCTAGTATAGAGACCAGTCCACAGTGAGTCTGGTTCTAGTACAGAGACCAGTCCACAGTGAGTCTGGTTCTAGTATAGAGACCAATCATAACCAAGTCTGGTTCTAGTGTAGAGACAGGTCCAGAGTGATTATGGTTCTAGTATAGAGACTGGTCCACAGTGAGTCTGGTTCTAGTATAGAGACCTGTTCACAGTGATATGGTTCCAGTATAGAGACCAGTCCACAGTGATTCTAGTTCTAGTATAGAGGCCAGTTCAGAGTGATTATGGTTCTAGTATAGAGACCAGTACACAGTGAGTCCAGTTCTAGTATAGAGACCGGTCCACAGTGATTCTGGTTCAGTATAGAGACCTGTCCTCAGTAATCCTGGTTCTAGTATAGAGACCAGTCCTCAGTGAGTCTGGTTCTAGTATAGAGACCAGTCCACAGTGAGTCTTGTTCTAGTATAAAGACCAGTGCACAGTGAGTATAGTTCTACTATACAGACCAGTCCACAGTGAGTCTGGTTCTAGTATAGAGACCAGTCCTCAGTAAGCCTGGTTCTAGTATAGACGCCAGTCCTCAGTGAGTCTGGTTCTAATATAGAGACCAGTCCACAATGAATCTGCATCTAGTATAGAGACCGGTCCACAGTGAGCCCGGGTCCAGTATAGTGACCGGTCCACAGTGAGCCCGGGTCTAGTATAGAGACCAGTCCACAGCGAGTCTGGTTCTAGTATAGAGACCAGTCCACAATGAGAATGCTTCTAGTATATAGACCGGTCCACAGTGAGTCCGGGTCTAGTATAGAGGCCGCTCCACAGTGAGCCCAGTCTAGTATAGAGCCTGGTCCACAGTGAGTCCGGGTCTAGTACAGAGACCGGTCCACGGTGAGCCCAGGACTAGTATAGAGACCGGTCCACAATGAGCCCTGGTCCAGTATAGAGACCGGTCCACAGTGAGCCCGGGTCTAGTATAGAGACCAGTCCACAGCGAGTCTGGTTCTAGTATAGAGACCAGTCCACAATGAGAATGCTTCTAGTATATAGACCAGTCCACAGCAAGTCTGGTTCTAGTATACAGACCAGTCCACAGTGAGTCTGGATCTAGTATAGAAAACAGTCCACAATGAGTCTGGTTCTAGTATAGAGACCGGTCCACAGTGAGTCTGGTTCTAACGTAGGAACCGGTCCACAGTGAGTCTGCTTCTAGTATAGAAAACAGTGCACAATAAGTCTGGTTCTATTATAGAGACCGGTCCACTGTGAGTCTGATTCTTGTATAGAGACCAGTTCTCAGTGATTCTGGTTCTAGTATAGAAACCAATGCACAGTGAGTCTGGTTCTAGTATACAGACCAGTCCACAGTGAGTCTGGTTCTAGTATAGAGACCAGTGCACAGTGAGTCTAATTGTAGTATAGCTCCGGTCCACAGTGAGTCTGGTTCTAGTATAGAGACCGGTCCACATGAGTCTGGTTCTGTATAGGAACCGGTCCACAGTGAGTCTGGTTCTCTAGTATAGAGACCAGTCCACAATGAGTCTGGTTCTAATATAGAGACCTGTCCACAGTGAGTCTGGTTCTAGTATAGAGACCAGTCCTCAGAGTCTGGCTCTAGTATAGAGACCAGTCCACAATGAGTCTGCTTCTAGTATAGAGACTGGTCCACAGTGAGCCCAGGTCTAGTATAGACACCGGTCCACAGTGAACCCGTGTCTAGTATAGAGACCGGTCCACAGTGAACCCGGGTCTAGTATAGAGACCAGACCACCATGAGTCTGGTTCTAGTATAAAGACCGGTCCACAGTGAGTCTGGTTCTAGTATAGAGACCGGTCCACAGTGACTCCGAGCCTGATATAAATCCTGGTCCATAATGAGTCTCTGACTATATCATGGAGCTCTGTTTGCTTGTGTGTTTGTGTATTTGTGAAAGTCGATGTGGTTATCTATAGGACTGATTGGCTGGGCACCTGTCCAATGTGGTTGCTCCTCCAAATTTGGTGTCCTCATGAGGTGAAGATCAGTGTTCACCTCACGAGCATTTAGTCAATGTGGAAAGCCATGTCTGATGGTAACAGGGGCTGATGCCAGGCAGTGGTTACAATTCCAGTTTATACGTACCAACAATGAGCTCTTCACTGACAGCACTCCATCCATTTAGTTTATTTTCTCCTGTAAGAGAAGGTCACGTCAGTCCTGAATGTAACAACATGTGAGAGAGAATGTCCCTCCACTCCCTGACTCTCCGTGTTCGTGACCAATCATTCGACCTCAGTCAGAGGGTAAAGCAATCCCGGAAAGCTTTTGCTCATTCCATTTCTCCCTTTCTCTCTGGCTGACAATCCCACATGGGCACCCTTAGCCCATTACCTACATGACCATTATTCTTGTTGGTGCCCCAGTAGTGAGAGCTATCCAACCATGGGCATGGGGACAAGAACAGTCAAAAAGTGGCAGAGGACAGGCAGCGCGTAAGCATCATCAGCAGGAATCTTGTTCTAATGTTCTCTCTGAACCGAGGGACTCAGACAGAACGTGTTTCAGAGCCTCCCAGTTGTATGGGAAGGGGAGGAGTGCAGGAACGGTGAGAGTGGGGGGAGGGAATGGGTGGCACTACCTCAGTGCTGCACCGAAGTGTTGGCTCAGATTCCATGCTCTTGTCTCCGGGGCAGGACTTAAACCCCTTGAATACATCCAACACCCCAGGATGCTCCAAACTGGTGTCCTGACTCTATGAATTACTAGGTTCATTGCTGGAAGGGGTTCTAACCCTGGGGCCCTGTAGTGAAGGGGCCATCACCTTCAGGACTGCCCCAAAACAGCAGGAATGTCCACATCAGCGGCAACACCCTCCCTTCCGACAGGTAGATGTTACTTTGAGCTGTGACTGCAAGACTTGCGGGCTCAGTGAATGTAAATATTGTAGCTGTCTTTTTACCTTGCCTTCTTCTGTCAAATTAAGCACGAGAGGATAAACTGAAAGACAAAGGTAAAATACAGTCATAGAACCATAGAACACTACAGCACAGAAAGCAGGCCATTCGGCCCTTCTAGTCTGTGCCGAAATATTATTCCGCTAGTCCCATTGACCTGCAACTAGTCCATAACCCTCCAGACCTCTCCCATCCATGTATCTCTCCAATTTATTCTTAAAACCAAGAGTGAGCCCGCATTTACCACATCAGATGGCAGCTTGTTCCACACTCTCACCACTCTCTGAGTGAAGAATTTCCCCCTAATGTTCCTCCTAAACCTTTCCCCTTTCCCCCTAAAGCCATGTCCTCTCGTGTTTATCTCTCCTAATCTAAGTGGAAAGAGCCTACTCGCAGTTACTCTGTCTATACCCCTCATAATTTTGTAAACTTCTATCAAATCTCCCCTCGTTCTTCTACGCTCCAAGGAATAAAGTCCTAACCTGTTTAATCTTTCCCTGTAACTCAACTCCTTAAGACCCGGCAACATCCTAGTAAATCTTCTCTGCACTCTCTCAATCTTACTGATATCCTTCCTGTAGTTAGGCGACCAGAACTGCACACAACACTCCAAAGTTGGCCTCACCAATGTCTTATACAACCTCACCATAACATCCCAACTCCTATATTCAATAACTTGATTTATGCCAAAAGCTTTCTTTACAACCCTGTCTACCTGTGACGCCTCTTTCAGTCCATGTGTGATCTTTCGTTCCTTCTGTCAACATGCTTCCAATGCAGATCTTTTAACAACAGACAAACTCTCCAGGCATTCCACAGGAGAGGAATTTAGGCAGAAATTGACACATATTGGGACAGGTGACCATAAGCTTGGAAAAAGGGTCAATTGAAGAAGGAGAGAAGGGAGACAGAGAGAGAGGTAGGGCTGTCGGGAATGGAGGAGGTTGCAGAGAGAGGTAGGGTTGTCGGGAATGGAGGAGGTTGCAGAGAAAGGGAGGGCTCTAGGGGCTGGGAGGAGGTTGCAGAGATAGGGAGGGTTGTAGGGGCTGGGAGGAGGTTGCAGAGTTAGGGAGGGATGTAGGGGCTGGAGGAGGTTACAGAGTTAGGGAGGAATCTAGGGGCTGGAAGAAGCTACAGCGATAGAGAGGGTTGTATGGGCTGGAGGATGTTACAGAGAAAGGGAGGGTTGTCAGGGATGGAGGAGGTTATAGAGATAGGGAGGGTTGTCGGGGATGAAGGAGGTTATAGAAATAGGGAGGGTTGTCAGGGATGGAGGATGTTACAGAGAAAGGGAGGGTTGTCAGGGATGGAGGAGGTTATAGAGATAGGGAGGGTTGTCGGGGATGAAGGAGGTTATAGAAATAGGGAGGATTCTAGGGCTGGGGGAGGTTACAGAGATAAGGAGGGTTGTAGGGGCTGGAGGATGTTACAGAGATAGGGAGGGTTGTCGGGGATGGATGAGGCTATAGAGATAGGGAGGGTCCTAGGGGCTGGAGGAGGTTACAGAGATAAGGAGGGATGTAGGGGCTGAAGGAGGTTACAGCGATAGGGAGAGTTGTCAGGGCTGGAGGAGGTTCCAGAGATAGGGAGGGTTGTAGGGGTTGGAGAAGTTTACAGAGATAGGGAGGGGTGTAGGGGATGGAGGAGGTTCCAGAGATAGGGAGAGTTGTAGGGGTCAGAGAAGTTTACAGAGATAGGGAGGGTTGTAGGGGCTGGAGGAGGTTTCAGAGATAGGGAGGTTGTAGGAGCAGGAGGAGGTTACAAAGATAGGGAGGGATATTGGGGGTGGAGGAGGTTACAGCCATAGGGAGGGTTGTCAGGGATGGAGGAGGTTATAGAGATAGGGAGGGTTATAGGGGCTGGAGGAGGTTACAGTGATAGGGAGGGTTGTAGGGGCTGAAGGAGGTTACAGAGATAGGGAAGGTTATAGGAGTGACAGGAGGTTACAAAGATAGGGAGAGATATCGGGAGTGGAGGAGATTACTTACAGACATAGGGAGTGTTATAGGGGCTGGAGGAGGTTACAGAGATATGGAGGGTTATAGGAGCTGGAGAAGGTTACAGAGATAGGGAGGGATATCGGGGGTGGAGCAGGTTACAGACATAGGGAGGGATATCGGGGGTGGAGCAGGTTACAGACATAGGGAGGGTTATAGGGGCTGTAGGAGGTTACAGAGATAGGGAGGGTTATAGGGGCAGGGGGAGGTTTCAGAGATAGGGGGTAGTGGGACCATTGATGAATTGACCAATTCTCTTCGTGCTTTCTGCTCTTAGATAACATAAGAACGTAAGACCTAGGAGCAGGAATAGGTGATTCAGCCCCTCGAATCTGCCCTGCCATTCATTACGATCAAGGCTAATCTCATTTCAGCCTCAACTCCAATTTCCTGCCCTCTCCCCATAACCTTTCAACCCATTCCTGATTAAAAATCTGTCTATCTCCTCCTTAAATTTATTCAGCGTCCCGGCATCCACTGCATTCTGAGGTAGTGAATTCCACAGATTCACAACCCTTTGAGAAAAGTAATTCATCCTCATCTTTGATTTAAATCCATCACCCCTTAGCCTAAAACTATGGCCGATAACCAAGCAATGGAACCCTCTGTGAAGACCTCATTTCCTCACCACTCTGCGATCATCCAATCCAAACTGGTACAGAAGGTAAAGTCGCACAGGATCAGAGGTGAGCTGGCAGGATGGATACAGAATTGGCTTGGTCACAGAAGACAGAGGGTAGCAGTGGAAGGATGCTTTCTGAATGGAGAGCTGTGACTAGTGGAGTTCCGCAGGGATCAGTGCTGGGACCTTTGCTGTTTGTAGTATACATAAATGATTTGGAGGAAAATGTAACTGGGCTAATTAGTAAGTTTGCAGACGACACTAAGGTTGGAGGAGTTGCAGATAGTGAAGAGGATTGTCAAAGGATACAACGGGATATAGATCGGTTGGAGACTTAGGCGGAGAAATGGCAGATGGAGTTTAATCCGGACAAATGCGAGGTCATGCATTTTGGAAGGTCTAATACAGGCAGGAATTATACAGTAAATGGCAGAACTCTTAAGTGCGTTGACGGGCAGAGGGATCTGGGTGTACAGGTCCACAGGTCACTGAAAGTGGTAACGCAGGTGGATAAGGTAGTCAGGAAGGCATATGGCATGCTTGCCTTCATTGGCAGGGGTATTGAGTATAAAAGCTGGGAAGTCATGCTGCAGCTGTATAGAACCTTGGTTAGGCCACACTTGGAATATTGCGTGCAATTCTGGTCACCACATTATCAGAAGGATATGAAGGCATTGGAGAGGGTGCAGAGGAGGTTTACCAGGATGCTGCCTGGTCTGGAGGTTATTAGCTATGAGGAGAGGTTGGAGAAACTCGGATTGTTCCCACTGGAGCGACGGAGATTGAGGGGCGACTTGATAGAAGTTTACAAAATTATGAGTGGCATGGACAGAGTAGATAGTCAGACGCTTTTTCCCAGGGTGGAAGAGTCAATTACTGGGGGACATAGATTTAAGGTGAGAGGAGAAAACTACAGAGGAGATGTGCAGGGCAAGTTTTTTACACAGAGGGTAGTGAGTGTCTGGAATTCGCTGCCAGAGGAGGTGGTGGAAGCAGGTATGATAGTGGTGTTTAAGAGGCAGCTTGACAAATACATGAATAGGATGGGAATAGAGGGATACGGACCCCGGAAGTGCAAAATGTTTTAGTTCACGGGCAATATGATGGGCGCAGGTTTGGAGGGCCGAAGGGCCTGTTCCTGTGCTGTACTTTTCCTTGTTCTTTGTTCAAACAGGGGGACAGATTCCGCAACTGGAGTTGGAAAAGCTGTGACCTGGCTGAGAGGCTGCAGCCTCCACTGTGATAGGGGGACTACAGGCTAGCTGAAGATCATCTGATCAGCAAAACAGTTTAAAATATCCACATCATGGCAATTACCTTTCACAGTAAATATCCAGTAGAAAAATTTCAATGTGGTATATAGAATGATAGCACAAACGAACAACCCAATCACATCATCGATGGAAGGACCAGCAGCTCCTGCAGGGAGACAGAGAGAACCTGTTAACGACCTCTCGGTACCATCGCTCTCACTCAGCAGGCAGATCCTCAACGTGCACCTTCAGAGTAAACCCTCCCCATTTCCCTTCTCACCTTGCACAGCAGGATCCCCTCTAAAGGTCAAAAGGTCATGACAGGGATCAGCCTCTGAATTCAGCAAGAACTGTAAAGCGAAGTTATAGAGGCGGCTCGAGCTGACTGCTTGTTAAAGCGAGCAGATCAAGGGACACGGGCGTGTTGAACCTGTGGATAGCAGCACTGAGGTGGAACTGGACCCCCACCCCTCCCCACCCCCATCTCCCCACCCCACCTCCCCAATACCACCCCGCCCCCCCCCCTCCCCCCTCCCCCAAACCATGACAATCTGAGCCGTTCAGCCATCCTGTGGACATATCGGACCCAGTTTTAAGGCTGTCTCCATCCGCTGGGGAGGACTGCCTGCTCTTTACCGAACCAGTTGCTTTTTAAGGGAATGCAGATCAGGGCACCTGATCCTCCCCGCCAGATTACCACCAAGTCCAAAACGCGCCCCGTCCATCAGTTTCCATCCAGTGCCCAAGGCTGCAGTGAGGCTGGAGAGTGCTGCATCCTCTCTGATGCTGAGCAAAGGCAGCAGATGCAGCAGACCAGGGCATGAGTATTGGATCGACTCTCAAAACTGACTCTTACCTGAACGTCGTCCAGAATATCCCCCCTCAAACCAGTGTTCAAAAAAAACCTCCCAAAACCAGGCCATTTTAATCTTCCGATGCCAATCTCGAAAAGGGATCACTTTTAACCAACAACAAGAGCCTGCCTTTCACTGGCCCCACTAACATACAAAAAACCATCGGGAGGCACTTCACAAAGGTGCAATCAGACAAGAACTGACACCGAGTCAGAGAACATAGGAAAGGTGCAGGCGTTAGGAGGTGCAACCAAAAACCTTGGCCAAAGAAGTGGGTTTAAAAAAAAAATGGTCTTTGAGGGAGGAGAGAGAGGGAGGTAGAGAGGCAGAAAGGGTTAATGAGGGGATTGGAGAGAGTGCGGTGGAGAAAGGGGGCTGTGGAATGTGGGATAGACCAGGTTCGAGGAGGGCGGAGTTCTTGGAGGGTAGGGCTGCGAGGAGTTACTGAGACCAGGACAAAGTATTCCAGACGGAAGGTTTATATAGTATGGGGCTGGACTCTACGCAGATGATCGCAATGAGAACAGCGTGAACCCTTCCTTAATAAGGGATCCTGGCTCTCTGTAAAGGGGCTACCTACGGCAAGCCTTGCTATTTAAACAGGTGAAGAATGTTGGTGACTAGCGTGGGTCACAGGCTGGGATGGGAACTAACCTCACGCGGATCATGGTACTGGTTCAGAGACTCTCGGGCCAGGCGTGTGTGTACTGGACTATCAAAGTATGAGGGCTAACAACGAGCTACACTCAAACTGGGAAGCATGGTTCTCATGCATTGACCCTGGTCCCCGGGGTGGTAGAAGAGTCGGGGTCTGGGACTACTTCAAACACCGACTGTATTAGCCCCGAGTTTGCGTTGCCTTTACCTGCTACCTTCAGGGTTATACTCTTCCGGACTGCAGACCCAGCAGACACATGGTCAACGTAGCAGGTGTAGACAGTGTCGTGGTCGCCCGAGGTGGGCTTGATGCTGACGTAACTCGTCACGTTGAATGTACCATCCGGGTTCTTGCGGTGGCCACTCATCCAGCTCTGGGTGATGTGCTCAGCAGTGCTGTTACCAGCAGGTCTCTTCATCCAGCTTACACTCACATCCAGGGGGTAGTAGGAGCTGATCTCACACAGCACGTTGTGGTCCTGGCCAGGAGCCAGATACAAAGGATCCGGGCTCAGTGCAAGTTTTGGAGGCTCTGGCAACAAAAATGGAAAGAAATAGTGACCGGCACTCGGACGTCCATCACCACACCCCCCCCCCGCCACGCTCCCTACCACACCCCCCCCTCCCCAACTCACCACACCCCCCCTCCCCAACTCACCACACCCCCCCCTCCCCAACTCACCACACCCCCCCCTCCCCAACTCACCACACCCCCCCCTCCCCAACTCACCACACCCCCCCCTCCCCAACTCACCACACTCCCCTCCCCAACTCACCACACCCCCCCCTTCCCAACTCACCACACCCCCCCCGCCACGCTCCCTGCCACACCCCCCTCCCCCCCCTCACCACACCCCCCTCCCCAACTCACCACACTCCCCTCCCCAACTCACCACACCCCCCCTCCCCAACTCACCACACCCCCCCCTTCCCAACTCACCACACCCCCCCGCCACGCTCCCTGCCACACCCCCCCTCCCCCCTCACCACACCCCCCCCCACCACACTCCCTTCCACACCCCCCCATCCCCAACTCACAACACCCCCCCTCCCTCCACCTCACCTCACCGCCCCTCCCCAACTCACCACACCCCCCTCCCACCTCACCACACCCCCCCTCCCCCCCCTCACCACACCCCCCCACCACACTCCCTTCCACACACCCCTCCCCCCCCCTCACCACACCCACCCCCGCCACGCTCCCTACCACACCCCCCCTCCCCAACTCACCACAACCCCCTCCCCAACTCACCACAACCCCCTCCCCAACTCACCACACCCCCCCCTCCCCAACTCACTACACCCCTCCCCAACTCATCACACCCCCCCGCCACACTCCCTGCCACACCCCCCCTCACCAAATCACCACACCCCCCCCCGCCACACTCCCTTCCACACCCCCCTCCCCCCCTCACCACAACCCCCCCGCCACACTCCCTTCTACACCCCCCCATCCCCAACTCACCACACCCCCTCCCTCCCCTCACCTCACCGCCCCTCCCCCCCTCACCACACCCCCCTCCCCCCTCACCACACCCCCCCGCCACACTCCCTTCCACACCCCCCCATCCCCAACTCACCACACCCCCCCTCCCTCCCCTCACCGCCCCTCCCCCCTCACCACACCCCCCTCCCCCCCTCACCACACCCCCCTCCCCCCTCACCACACCCCCTCCCCCCCTCACCACACCCTCCCACCACACTCCCTCCCACACCCCCCTCCCCCACCTCACCACACCCCCCCCACCACACTCCCTTCCACACCCCCCTCCCCCACCTCACCACACCCCCCCCCACCACACTCCCTTCCACACTGCTCCTCCCCCCCTCACCACACCCCCCCTCTCCCCCTCACCACACCCCCCCTCACCTCGCCCCCCCTCTCTCCCCTCATCACACCCGCCCTCCCCCCCTCACCACACCGCCCCTCCATCCCCTCACCACACGCCCCCTCCCTCCCCTCACCACGCCCCCCCTCCCCCCTCTCAACACGCCCCCCCCTCCCCCCCCTCACCACGCCGCCCCTCCCTCCCACCAGCAATGAGAAGGGGCAATGGGACTGAGGGGAGCCCTATCTCAGGGAGAGGGGCAATGGGGACTGGGAATGAGGGGATACCTCTCTCAGGGAGAGGAGGCCATAGGGACTGGGAATGAGGGGATCCCTCTCTCAGGGTGAGGAGGCAATAGGGATTGGGACTGAGGGGTACCTCTCTCAGGGAGAGAGGCAATGGGGACAGGGACTGAGGGGTATGCTCTCTCAGGGAGGGGAGGCAATAAGGAATGGGACTGAGGGGAACCCTCTCTCAGGGAGAGGGGCAATACAGACTGGGACTGAGGGGTATGTTCTCTCAAGGCAATAGGGACTGGGACTGAGGGGATCCCTCTCTCAGGGAGAGGGGCAATAGGGATTGGGACTGAGGGGATCCCTCTCTCAGGGAGAGGGGCAATAGGGATTGGGACTGAGGGGATCCCTCTCTCAGGGAGAGGGGCAATAGGGATTGGGACTGAGGGGATCCCTCTCTCAGGGAGAGGGGCAATAGGGATTGGGACTGAGGGGATCCCTCTCTCAGGGAGAGGGGCAATAGGGATTGGGACTGAGGGGATCCCTCTCTCAGGGAGAGGGGCAATAGGGATTGGGACTGAGGGGATCCCACTCTCAGAGACAGGAGGCAATAGGAACTGGGACTGAGGGGATCCCTCTCTCAGGGAGAGGGGCAATTGGGACTGCGACTGAGGGCAGCTCTGATTCAGGGAGAGGGGGATTGGGACTGAGGGGATTCGATAGCCCCGCTGCCTCCTCTTCCTGAGAGAGGGCTCCCCTCAGGCCTGTAGTAAGTATCTCCCTCTGTCTAGTTTGGGCTGCTCTTGGTGAGAGCTGGCACAGACATGATAGGCCAAATGGCCTCCGCGTGTGCTATGAACATCTTTTGTTCTACTGCCTGTTATGCATTTCTTGTCAGATTTTGCTTGTCCACATCTCGGAGAGCATCTTGTTATCCACATTCCACCTTCAGTACTGGAGATCTAACAGGATCTATTCACAATCGGACTGTTGACTATACCTGTGACATGCAGGTCAATGGTCTGCTGAGCGTGTAGGTTGGGCATATAAACGGTACAGATGTAGCTTCCTTCGTGCCTCATGTCAACATTGCGAATCAGGAGTGAGGCATTTCCGTGACTGTGGAGCTCGTAGAAGAACATTTCAGTCCCCTCCTCAGCCAAGTCCACCCGGTCTTGGGCCCCATTGTACGCGTACACCAGGTGCCCGCTGCCCTTAAACTGGTAGCGCCACTCCACCGCAAAGCCAGTCTTCCTGTCCATGGCAAAGCCACAATCAAGCAGGACATCCCGTTTCAGTTCCGTCTTCAGAGACGATGTGCGGGTGAACACATTCAGGACAACTGAGAAAGAAAGGCCAGAGCTAGAAGCATGGAAATCATGGAGAGAAAGACTTACGTTTAGTTGGCGTCTTCCGCGACCTCAGCATGGCCCAAATCGCTTTACAGCCAATGGGGTCCTTTGAAAATATAGTCACTATTTTGGCTCACTGGCTGGCATTCTCGCCTTTGAATTGGAAGGTTGTATTTCAAACCCTGCTCCAGGACTTGAGCACAGTAACCAAGTGCAGCGCTGATGGAGTGCTGTACTGTTGGAGGTGCCATCTTTCAATGGGATTAAGGCCCTGTCTGACCTCTCAGATAGGCACACACACAATCCCACAGCCACTATTTCGAAAGAGATCGGCGGGGAGCCTGTGCCCTGGATGATCTTTATCCCTCAATCAACGTCACAAAAACCAGATTATCTATTATTATCACGCTGCTGTTTGTTTATTCACACTCTCCTTCTCTTTCTCCAGCACTTTTTTTTTGCTTTCAAGTGTTTATCCCATTCCCTTAGGAAAATTACTATTGAATCTGCATCCAGCACCCTTTCAGACAGCTCGCTGTGTTTAAAAATAAACTTAACATTCCTCCTCCCCGCTCTGGTTCTTTTGACAAGGCAACAGTGGCATAGACCAGAGGTCCAGAATAACGCAGAGACATGAGTTCAAAACCCCTCCAATTAATTAACAAATATCTGGAACAAAATGCTAGTCTCAGTCATAATGAATGTTGTAAACACCCATCAGGTTCATGAATGTCCTTTAGGGAAGAAAATCTGTCATTGTTACCAGGTCTGGCCTACATGTCACTCCAGACCCACAGCAATGTCCCTTAATTGCTCCTCTGAAATGCCCCAGCAGGTCACTCAGTTCAAGGGCAATTAGGGATGGGCAATGAATGGCGTTGACGTTTCGAGTCCTCATGACCCTTCAACAGATCTGTCGAAGGGTCATGAGGACTCGAAACGTCAACTCTTCTCTTCTCCGCCGATGCTGCCAGACCTGCTGAGTTTTTCCAGGTAATTCTGTTCTTGTTTTGGATTTCCAGCATCCGCAGTTTTTTGTTTTTATGGGCAATGAATGTTGGTCACATCCCAGGAATGAATAAAAAAATTATAAGAACATAAGAATTAGGAGCACGAGTAGGCCATTTGGCCCCTCGAGCCTGCTCCACAATTCTACGAGATCATAGCTGATCTGACTGTGGTCTTAACTCCTTTCCTGTCTGCTCCCCATAACCCTCCACTCCCTTGTCGATCAAAATTCTGTCCAAATCAGCCTTGAATATATTCAATGAGGCAGTCTCCACTGCTCGATGGGGGAGAGAAGTCCAAACAGCAACGACTCCTTGAGAGAAAAGATTTCTCCTTACTGCCACCTTAAATGGGAAGACCTCATATTTTTAAACTGTGCCCCCTAGTGCAGATTCCACCCCCACAAGGGGAAACATCCTCTCAGCACTGCCCTGTCAAACCTCCTCAAATCCTTATGTTTCAATACGATCACCTCTTAGTTGTTTAGTATTAAAGAACTTCAGTATTGCTGAAAAAAGGGACAGTTTTTGTTGAAGCTTTTAGTCTTGCACTCATCAGGACAATTCGCAAGAAATGCCAATGTCACCATCAACTGGGTGCATTCTCCATGGCAATGCCTCTACCAATCAGAATCCACTTACCAACCAATCAGCATTCTCTTTTCATGCAGTATAAATTTGTTGTTTTCTCCTGACTTTGGCATTTTCTTGCAAATTGTCCTGATGAGTGCAACATGAGAAGCTTCGACAAATAAAATGTCTGTTTTCAGCAATACTCAAGATCACCTCTCTTTCTTCTAAACTCCATTGAGTAGAGGCCCAAACTACTCAATCTTTCTTCAAAGGACAACCCCTTCAACCCAGGAATCAGCCTGGTTAACCTTCTCTGAAGTGCCTCCAAAGCAAGGGTTTTTAAGTCAGAAGGCCAAAATTGCAGGCAGTACTCTAGGTGCAGTCTCAGCCAATGTACTGTAAAGTTGTGGCAAGACTTCCCTACTTTCATATCATAAAAACGGAAAGTGAGGAAAAACTCAGCAGGTCTGGCAGCATCAGTGGAGACAGAGACAGAGTTAAGAACATAAGACCTAGGAGCAGGAATAGGCGATTCAGCCCCTCGAGCCTGCCCCGCCATTCATTACGATCAAGGCTGATCTCATTTCGGCCTCAACTCCAATTTCCCGCCCTCTCCCCGTAACCTTTCAACCCATTCCTGATTAAAAATCTGTCTATCTCCTCCTTAAATTTATTCAGCATCCCGGCATCCACTGCACTCTGAGGTAGTGAATTCCACAGATTCACGACCCTTTGAGAAAAGTAATTCCTCCTCATCTCTGATTTAAATCTACCACCCCTTAGCCTAAAACTATAGCCTCTCGTTCTAGAATGCCCCACAAGGGGAAACATCTACTCCACGTCTACATTGTCTATCCCCTTTAGCATCGTATATACCTCAATTAGATCTCCTCTCATCCTTCTAAACTCTAGCGAGTATAGGCCTAAACTGCTCAATCTCTCCTCATAAGACAAGCCCCACATCTCTGGAATCAATCTAGTGAACCTCCTCTGAACCGCCTCCAATGCAACCACACCCTTGACATCAAGGCAGCATTTGACCGAGTGTGACATCAAGGAGCCCTAGCAAAACTGGAGTCAATGGGAATCAGGGGGAAAACTCTCCACAGGTTGGAGTCATACCCAGCACAAAGGAAGATGGTTGTGGTTGTTGGAGGTCAGTCATCTCAGCTCCAGGACATCACTGGAGTTCATGAGGGGAGTGTCCTCGGCCCAACCATCTTCAGCTGCTTCATCAATGACCTTCCTTCCATCATAAGGTCAGAAGTGGGGATGTTCGCTGATGATTGCACAATGCTCAGCACCATTCACGGCTCCTCAGATACTGAAGCAGTCCATGTCCAAATGCAGCAAGACCTGGACAATATCCAGGCTTGGGCTGGCAAGTGGTAAGTGACATTTGCGCCACCATCTCCAACAAGAGAGAATCTAGCTATCGCCCCTTGACAGTCAATGGCATTCCCATCACTGAATCCCCCACTGTCAACATCCTGGGGGTTACCATTGACCAGAAACTGAACTGGACCAGCCATATAAATAGAGTGGCTACAAGAACAGGTCAGAGCTGGGAATCCTGTGATGAGTAACTCACGTCCTGACTCCCCAAAGCCTGTCCACCATCTATAGGCACAAGTCAGGAGTGTGATGGAATACTCTCCACTTGCCTGGATGAATGCAGCTCCAACAGCACTCAAGAAGTTTGACACTGTCCAGGACAAAGCAGCCCCGCTTGATTGGCACCCCATCCACAAACATTCACTCCCTCCACCACCGACACACAGTGACAGCAGTGTGTGTACCACCTACAAGATGCACTGCAGGAATTCACCAAGGCTGCCTCAACAGCACCTTTCAAACCCATGACTGCTACTATCTAGAAGGACAAGGACAGCAGACACATGGGAACACCACCACCTGGAAGTTCCCCTCTAAGTCACTTACCATCCTGACTTGGAAATATATCACCGTTCCTTCACTGTCGCTGGGTCAAAATCATGGAACTCCCTCCCTAACAGCACTGTGGGTGTACCTACACCACATGGACAAAATCCTGGAACTCCCTCCCTAAAAGCACTGTGGGTGCACCTACACCACACGGACAAAATCCTGGAACTCCCTCCCTAACAGCACTGTGGGTGTACCTACACCACACGGACAAAATCCTGGAACTCCCTCCCCAACAGCACTGTGGGTGTACCTACACCACACGGACAAAATCCTGGAACTCCGTCCCTAATAGCACTGTGGGTGTACCTACACCACATGGACAAAATCCTGGAACTTCCTCCCTAACAGCACTGTGGGTGTACCTACACCACATGGACAAAATCCTGGAACTCCCTCCCTAACAGCACTGTGGGTGTACCTACACCACATGGACAAAATCCTGGAACTCCCTCCCTAACAGCACTGTGGGTGTACCTACACCACATGGACAAAATCCTGGAACTCCCTCCCTAACAGCACTGTGGGTGTACCTACACCACACAGACAAAATCCTGGAACTCCCTCCCTAACAGCACTGTGGGTGTACCTACACCACATGGACAAAATCCTGGAACTCCGTCCCTAACAGCACTGTGGGTGTACCTACACCACATGGACAAAATCCTGGAACTCCCTCCCTAACAGCACTGTGGGTGTACCTACACCACATGGACAAAATCCTGGAACTCCCTCCTTAACAGCACTGTGGGTGTACCTACCCCACATGGACAAACTCCTGGAACTCCCTCCCTAACAGCACTGTGGGTGTACCTACACCACATGGACAAAATCCTGGAACTCCCTCCCTAACAGCGCTGTGGGTGTACCTACACCACATGGACAAAATCCTGGAACTCCCTCCCTAACAGCACTGTGGGTGTACCTACACCACACGGACAAAATCCTGGAACTCCCTCCCTAACAGCGCTGTGGGTGTACCTACACCACACGGACAAAATCCTGGAACTCCCTCCCTAACAGCACAGTGGGTGTACCTATACCACACAGACAAAATCCTGGAACTCCCTCCCTAACAGCGCTGTGGGTGTACCTACACCACACGGACAAAATCCTGGAACTCCCTCCCTAACAGCGCTGTGGGTGTACCTACACCACACAGACAAAATCCTGGAACTCCCTCCCTAACAGCACTGTGGGTGTACCTACACCACATGGACAAAATCCTGGAACTCCCTCCCTAACAGCACTGTGGGTGTACCTACACCACATGGGACAAAATCCTGGAACTCCCTCCCTAACAACACTGTGGGTGTACCTACACCACACGGACAAAATCCTGGAACTCCCTCCCTAACAGCACTGTGGGTGTACCTACACCACATGGACAAAATCCTGGAACTCCCTCCCTAACAGCACTGTGGGTGTACCTACACCACATGGACAAAATCCTGGAACTCCCTCCCTAACAGCACTGTGGGTGTACCTACACCACATGGACAAAATCCTGGAACTCCCTCCCTAACAGCACTGTGGGTGGACCTACACCACACGGACAAAATCCTGGAACTCCCTCCCTAACAACACTGTGGGTGTACCTACACCACACGGACAAAATCCTGGAACTCCCTCCCTAACAGCACTGTGGGTGTACCTACACCACATGGACAAAATCCTGGAACTCCCTCCCTAACAGCACTGTGGGTGTACCTACACCACATGGACAAAATCCTGGAGCTCCCTCCCTAACAGCACTGTGGGTGTACCTACACCACATGGACAAAATCCTGGAACTCCCTCCCTAACAGCACTGTGGGTGTACCTACACCACATGGACAAAATCCTGGAACTCCCTCCCTAACAGCACTGTGGGTGGACCTACACCACATGGGACAAAATCCTGGAACTCCCTCCCTAACAGCACTGTGGGTGTACCTACACCACATGGACAAAATCCTGGAATTCCCTCCCTAACAGCACTGTGGGTGGACCTACACCACACGGACAAAATCCTGGAACTCCCTCCCTAACAACACTGTGGGTGTACCTACACCACATGGACAAAATCCTGGAACTCCCTCCCTAACAGCACTGTGGTTGTACCTACAGCACACGGACAAAATCCTGGAACTCCCTCCCTAACAGCACTGTGGGTGTACCTACACCACATGGACTGCAGCGGTTCAAGAAGGCAGCTCACCACCACCTTCTCAAGGATAACTAGGGATAGGCATTAAATGCTGGCCCAGCCAGCGATGTTACATGAATTTTACAAAATGCAGTCCATCAGGTCCAGGGACCTTGTCAGTGTCTCATAATCTCGATTATTTTATGTTGTTCATTCCCCTTTGCCCCTTAATTTTCTGTTGTTATTATGAGGTCCTTTTAGTGTCTTCTATCATGAAGGCAGATACAAAGACTCTGCTACATCCTTGTTGGCAATTATTAATTCCCCAGTCTCATCCCCTAAGGAAGCAATACTCACTTCAGCTACTCTCTTCGTTTTTATATCCTTGTAGAAGCTCCTACTGTCTGATTTTATATTTCTTGCTAATTACTGGCTAATCTGCGCTCTCTGATTATAAATCCTCTTGCCACTAGAAATATCTATTCTTTAAACTCCTCACAAAATCATAAAACGGAATAATTGAAGGGAGGGAATGACATAGCATCAGGTTACTACAGAACGTAGGAATTGCTGGATACGGACAAGGAAGGCTCATCTCGTTCACCTTCTATCAGGATTGTCGCATGTTACAATGAGAATGGAATTGCTAATTAATCATAGCAATCGACCTCTATCAATTAATCTACAACAGGCCCGAACAGTGATGGACAGCTTGAGGAACTCTTAAGTTCAATGTCACTGTTCCTGCTACTTACGATGTATGCCAAGTAAGAGCAGGACATTGAAGGGAGTTGGGCCATGGGTTAGATATAGGAGGCTCAGTCAGCGGGAACCCTCGGTTCATGATACCTGATGTCTGGTGTGGGGAGGTGTCCTCTGCTCCTCTGGGGCCCGAGGTGACCCGATGGACACTGGCCACATTGAATGAATAATCAAAAGTCTGAAGGTGGCTGCAAAACCAGGTGCTGGAGTGGTAGGCGGGTGTCCTTTCATCCTCAGTCAGGTGAGTGGCCCAGATCACACTGGACTCTTGCGGGGAGTACTTATTAATCTCACAGTGCGGCTTTTTACTTGAATTTCGAGGCTGTTTGAAACCGGGGTGAGCAGTAATTCTTGAATAATCTGTTGAGTGAAAAAGAGGTAGAGAAGAGGAAAACAAGTATATGAATTAATTGGGTAATTGTACATTTCACTCCAAGAAGCATTCCGTGTCAGATGGGACGGTCAAACACTGGTGCACTAAAGCATTCTTCTGAGGCCAGGAATTACACTGAATGGCTGTTGCACAGAAGAGGAAGGGAAGATACTCCATACTTAACCCATGCTAGGAGAGACAAGCGAGGAGATAGCAGGGGCGCTGGCAATCATTTTCAATACCTCTCTGGCCACAGGAGAGGTGCTAGTGGACTAGAGGACAGCCAATGTGGTACCGTTATTCAAGAAGGGAGGAAGGGATAAACCAGGGAACTACAGGCCAGTCAGTCTAACCTCAGTGGTGGGGAAACTATTGGAAGCAATTCTGAGGGACAGAATTAATCTACACTTGGAGAGGCAGGGGTTAATCAAGGACAGTCAGCATGGTTTTGTTAAGGGGAGGTCATGTCTGACCAATTTGATTGAATTTTTTGAAGAGGTGACCAGGCGTGTAGATGAGGGCAATGCATTTGATGTAGTCTGCTTGGACATCAGCAAGGCTTTTGATAAAGTCCCACATGGGAGACTGATAACGAAGGTAAGAGCCCATGGGATCCAAGGCAATTTGGCAAATTGGATCTGGAATTGGCTGAGTGGCAGGAAGCAGAGGGTGATGGTCGAGGGGTGTTTTTGTGACTGGATGCCTGTGTCCAGTGGAGTTCCACAGGGATCGGTGTTGGGTCCCTCGCTGTTTGTGGTATATATAAACGATTTAGACTTGAATGTAGGAGGGTTGATCAGTAAGTTCACGGATGACCCGAAAATTGTTGGGGTGGTAAATAGTGAGGAGGATAGCCTTAGATTACAGGAGGATATAGACGGGCTGGTCAGTGGCAAATGGAATTTAATCCGGATAAGTGTGAGGTGATGCACTTGGGCAGGACAAACAAGGCACGGGAATACACGATGAACGGTAGGACCCTGGGAAGTACCAAGGATCAGAGGGACCTTGGTGTGCATGTCCACCAGTCCCTTAAGGTAGCAGGACAGGTAGATAAGGTGGTTAAGAAGACATATGGGATACTTGCCTTTATTACCTGAGGCATAGAATACAAGAGCAGGGAGGTTATGCTGGAACTGTATAAAACACTGGTTAGGCCACAGCTGGAGTATTGTGTGCAGTTCTGGAATCCGCATTATAGGAAGGATGTGATTGCTCTAGAGACAGAGCAGAGGAGATTTACCAGGATGTTGCCTGAGCTGGAGAGTTTGAGTTATGAGGAGAGATTGGATAGACTGGGGTTATTTTCCTTGGAGCAGAGGAGATTGAGGGGGGACATGATTGAGGTGTATAACATTATGAGGGGCATAGATAGGGTAGAGAGGAAGGAACTTTTCCCCTTGGTGGAGGGATCAATAACCAGGGGGAATAGATTTAAGGTAAGGGGTAGGGGGTTTAGAGGGGATGTGAGGAAGAATTTTTTTCACCCAGAGGGTGGTGGGAATCTGGAACTCACTGCCTGAAAGGGTGGTAGAGGCAGAAACCCTCATAACACTTAATAAGTTTTTGGATGGGCAATGCCATTGCATACAAGGCTATGGACCTAGTGCTGGAAAATGGGATTAGAATAGTTGGGTACTTGTTTTGACCGGTACAGACTCGATGGGCCGAAGGGCCTTTTTCTGTGCTGTAGACCTCTATGACTCTATAACCAAGTGAAGGAATCTCAAACTGTCTTCAGATTGCCATGTTAAATTATGTGTGTGTGTGTGTGTGTGTGTGTGTGTGTGTGTGTGTGTGTGTGTGTGTGTGTGTGTGTGTGTGTGTGTGTGTGTGTGTGTGTGTGTGTGTGAGTGTCAGTGTGAGTGTGTGTGAGAGTGTGTCAGAGTGAGTGTCAGTGTGAGTGTGTGTCAGTGTGAGTACATGTGTGAGTGTGTCAGTGTGAGTGTGTGTGTGTGAGAGTGTGTGTGTGTGTGATTGTGTGTGAGTGTGTGAGAGTGTCAGTGTGAGTGTGTGAGAGTGTATCAGTGTGAGTGTGTGTGTGTGAGTGCGTGTGTGTGTGTGGGGGGGGGGTATGTGTGGGGGTGTGTGTGTGTGTGTGTGAGTGTGTGTGTGTGATTGTGTGTGTGTGTGTGTGTGAGAGAGTGTGTCAGGGTGAGTGTGTGTGTGTGTGAGTGTGTGGGGGTATGTGTGGGTGTGTGTGTGTGTGTGAGTGTCAGTGTGAGTGCATGTGAGAGTGTGTCAGTGTGAGTGTGTGTGTGTGTGTGTGTGTGATTGTGTGTGAATGTGTGTTAGTGTGTGTGTGTGTGTGGGGGGGGGTATGTGTGGGTGAGTGTGTGTGTATGTGTGTGTGTGATTGTGTGTGTGTGATTGTGTGTGTGTGAGAGTATGTCAGTGTGAGTGTGTGTGAGAGCGTGTGTGCGTGTGTGTGGGGGGGTATGTGTGTGTGTGTGTGTGTGTGTGTGTGTGCGAGAGAGAGAGTGTCAGTGCGAGTGTGTGTGAGTGTGTCAGTGTGAGTGTGTGTGTGTGAGTGTGTGTGTGTGATTGTGTGTGAGTGTGTGAATGTGTGTTAGTTGTGTGTGTGAGAGTGTGTGTGTGTGTATGTGTGTGTGTGTGGGGGGGTATGTGTGGGTGAGTGTGTGTGTATGTGTGTGTGTGATTGTGTGTGTGTGAGAGTATGTCAGTGTGTGTTTGTGTGAGAATGTGTGCGTGTGTGGGGATATGTGTGTGTGTGTGTGTGTGTGTGTGTGTGTGTGTGAGTGTCAGTGTGTGTGTGAGAGTGTGTGAGTGTGTGTGTGTGTGTGTGAGAGAGTGTGTTTGTGTGTGAGTGTGTGTGTGTGTGTGAGAGTGTGTCAGTGTGAGTGTGTGTGTGTGTGTGTGTGTGTGTGACAGTGTGTCAGTGTGAGTGTGTGTGTGTGTCAGTGTGAGTGTGTGTGTGAGTGTGTGTGTGTGTGTGTAAGAGTGTGTCAGTGTGAGTGTGTGTGAGAGAGTGTCAGTGTGAGCGTGTGTGTCAGTGTGAGTGTATGTGTAAGTGTGAGTGTGTGTGTGTGTGTGTCAGTGTGAGTGTGTGTGTGAGAGAGTGTGAGTGTGAGTGTGTGTGTGTCAGTGTGAGCGTGTGTGCGAGTGTGTTTGTGTGTGAGAATACGTGCGTGTGTGAGTGTGTGAGAGTGTGTGTGAAAGAGAGAGAAGAAGAGAGATCATGGCTGATTCTATCAAGCTTGCTTCACAGGTGTGCAGAAGATGTGCGAAATATTTACAAAATTCTTTACTTGAGGAGAGACGTATTAGCATTGGAGGCATTTCAGAGAAGATTCACTAGATTGATTCTTTGGATGAATGAGTTTGTCTTACCAGGAAACGTTGAGCAGGTCATTGGAGTTTCGAAGAATGAAAGATTCTGAGGGGATTGACAGGGTGGGTGACAAGAGGAAGGCTTCCTCTTGTGGGGGATTCTAGGACTAGGGGCACAGTTTCAAAATAAGAGATCTCCCATAGAAGACGGAGATGAGGAGGAATCTTTTCTTTCAAAGGATCATTAATCTTGAGCATTCTCTTTCACAGAGAGCAGTGGAGGTCGGGACATTGAACATATTCGAGGCTCAGTTAGGGAGATTTTTGATCGACAAGGGAGTTGAGGGTTATGAGTGGGAGGCAGCCAAGAATTAGGAGTTAAAGCCACAATGAGATTGAAAGGTGGAGCAGGCTCAAGGGGCTGAATGGCCACCTTCTGCTTCTGGTTCTGATGGTCAGTGGCTCAGTGTCACCTCACTCTGATGAAGCAAGAAACTATATTCTCTGAACAGGGAGGATTGCTTTTTTCATTATGTTTAAACATTGTTTTACTGTCCGATTCTGGAGAAGGAATACATTGAGATGATAAGGAGGCAATAATCCCTCAGTTAGGTAGAGGGCCTTTAGCTTACTCCAATTGTATTAGACACTTGAGGTTGCTTGTCGTCTCTGAGGAACTCTCCACTGGTACAATGATTTAATTGGAAGCTGTGACAAGAGTCATACAGTTTGTAGTTTCAGGTTCAGGGAGGAACCAACTAAAGTGTGTACAACTCTTAGCAGTTCATACTGAGGGAAGATACAGACTGTCTAGTGCCCTGGGACAAGAGGGCTTAAAAATACTGTCAAGATCAGGCGTGGTCTCGTGTGTCCCAACATGATAATTATCAGCTTGCTCAGTCCACGGACACAGTTAGTGAGATAGGAACCTTGTGGGACAAGTGTGGGACAAACGATTACTTAATCCAGTCACTTCTACGTAACAAGCGTTTAGCACTCGACTGGCATTTTGGAATCTGCTGTCTTACCTCTCACATCGAAGAACATGCCAGGCTTCAGCTCCGAGGCCAGGCCCAAATCCAAGGGCAGTTCTCGCTCCTCCCCATTTTGGTAGGGGACTTGGCGAAGGAGCAGGAGAGCTGGATCCTGGGTAATGGAGTTGGGGAAGCTGCCCTTTCCACCGCCTTCCTCCACAAACCAGCACTCCACCAGCGTGCCAAGCTCCAACAAACTGTCGCGGCTCATCACTGTGAAGAGAAAGAGGTGGCGCTTGTCAACGTTAGTGAACAGGGTGGCAGTACCTGGAGGACTGTGTACAATTTTGGCCTCTCTATTTAAGGGGGTATTTGCATTGGAAGCAGTTCAGAGAAGGTTCACTCGGCTGATTCCTGGGATGACAGAGGTTGAGTAGGTTGGGCCAATACTCATTGGAGTTCAACAGAATGAGAGGGGATCTTATTGAAACACAGAAGGCCCTGGGGGGGGTTCACAGGGTTGGTGCTGAGAGGGTGTTTCCCCCCATGGGGAGGGGGGGATTCTAGAACAAGGGGTACAGTTTCAGAATAAGAGGCCTCCCATTTAAGAGGGAAATGAGGAGGAATCTCTCTTCTCAGGGGGCTGTTAGTGTCTGGAATTCTCTCCCTCAGGGAACAGTGGAGACTGGGTCACTGAATATATTCAAGGCCGAGTTAGATAGATTTTTGATCGACGAGGGACTCGAGGGTTATGAGGGGCGGTGCAGACAGGAAAGTGGAGTTAAGGCCACAGTCAGATCAGCCATTATCTTAGTGAATGGAGGAGCAGACCCAAGGGGCCTACTCCTGCTCCTATCTTATGATCATTGTACCAATTCTAATCTCGATTCAAAACGATTCCCTTCCTCATCTCCAAAGTGCAGTTTAAGCTGAAATGTGGTGCTTCCTCCCCATTGCCAGTGATGGCTACACTCCCAGTGTCCAGTCCCGCAACCCTCCGAGATACCTGCGCTCCTCGAATTCTGGCCTATTGTACATCCTGCTTTAATCACTCCTCTGTGGGTGGCCACGCCTTCAGTTCCCTGGGCTCCAAGCTCTGGAATTCCCTCTCTAAACCTCTCTGCCTCTCTACCTCACTCTTTTAAAACTCTCCGGAAAACCACCCTATTTCACCAGGCTTTTGGTCAGCTCACATAACATAGCCTCATGGGTCTCGGTGTCAGGTTATGTTTTATAAAGTCCCTGTGAAAAGCCTTGAGATGTTTTGATATGTTAAAGGCACTGTATATAACGCATATAAGATGTTAGTGATGTTATCGTCTAGTCAAACACCACCTGTACACATATTTCTGAAGAGAGACATGTTGCAAAAGCCTCACAAGGTTGCCAGGTTTCAAACGATCACAACAGCTGGTACCACTGGGGAAGAGGCTGCTGATTGGTTAACATCAAGTCCAATCCCGCACTCTCGAGATTGTCCCGATACGTGTGAGGTGAGAAAGCTTTGGCAGCATGTTCTCCTTTCAGCAATATTCAAGATTGGTACTGTTTCTGCACAAGCAGATTAAACATGTTTCACACTGGAAACCCCATGTCCATTTTATAACGCTAATTCTCCATGTAATCATGTCACGCTTGAACCACGCCTTAATAGTTAAGGACCAGCACTGCCACCACCGGTCAGACGGTCTCATTACAGGCTGACATGTGAAACACATCCAGAACTGTGAGTAACACTGTGGAATGCTGTCATAGGGCATGTTCATCACTTCAATGTGGCCAGAGGATGCCAAAAATAACTAGAACGAAATTGTGTGCATTAAGAGGTCATTGCTTACATCAGGAGTCTGCCGATGGCTCAATATGGAGAGCAGGTCCAAGGAAGTGTGTCAGTATTTACAGGGGAGTCCCTGGGGAGTGTGTCAATATTTACAGGGGGTCCCCGGGGAGTGTGTCAGTATTTACAGGGGTCCCCCGGGAGTGTGTCAGTATTTACAGGGGGTCCCCGGGGAGTGTGTCAGTATTTACAGGGGAGTCCCCGGGGATTGTGTCAGTATTTACAGGGGAGTCCCCGGGGAGTGTGTCAGTATTTACAGGGTATCCCCGGGGAGTGTGTCAGTATTTACAGGGGTTCCCCGGGGAGTGTGTCAGTATTTACAGGGGGGTCCCCGGGGAGTGTGTCAGTATTTACAGGGGGTCCCCAGGGAGTGTGTATTTACAGGGGTCCCCGGGGAGTGTGTCAGTATTTACAGGGTATCCCCGGGGAGTGTGTCATTATTTACAGGGGTTCCCTGGGGAGTGTGTCAGTATTTACAGGGGGGTCGCCGGGAAGTGTGTCAGTATTTACAGGGGGTCCCCAGGGAGTGTGTCAGTATTTACAGGGGGTCCCCGGGGAGTGTGTCAGTATTTACATGGGGTCCCCAGGGAGTGTGTCAGTATTTACAGGGGGTCCCCGGGGAGTGGTCAGTATTTACAGGGGTTCCCCGGGGAGTGTGTCAATATTTACAGGGGAGTCCACGGGAAGTGTGTCAGTATTTACAGGGTGTCCCCGGGGAGTGTGTCAATATTTACAGGGGAGTCCCCGGGGAGTGTGTCAGTATTTACAGGGGGTCCCCAGGGAGTGTGTCAGTGTTTACAGGGGGTCCCTGGGGAGTGTGTCAGTATTTACAGGGGGTCCCCGGGGAGTGTGTCAGTATTTACAGGAGGCCCCCAGGGAGTGTGTCAGTATTTACAGCGGGTCCCCGGGGAGTGTGTCAGTATTTACAGGGGGTTCCTGGGCAGTGTGTCAGTATTTACAGCGGGTCCCCAGGGAGTGTGTCAGTATTTACAGGGGGTCCCCGGGGAGTGTGTCAGTATTTACAGGGGGTCCCCGGGGAGTGTGTCAGTATTTACAGGGGGTCCCCGGGCAGTGTGTCAGTACTTAGAGGGGTCCCGGGGAATGTGTCTGTATTTACAGGGGGTCCCGGGGAGTGTGTCAGTATTTACAGGGGGGACCACAGAGAATGTGTGAGTATTTACAGGGGGGTCCCCAGGGAGTGTGTCAGTGTTTACAGGGGGCCCCGGGGAGTGTCTCAGTATTTACAGGGCTCCCCGGGGAGTGTGTCAGTATTTAAATGGGGTCCCAGGGGAGTGTGTCAGTACTTACAGGGGGTCCCGGTGAGTGTGTCAGTATTTACAGGGGGTCCCAGGGGAGTGTGTCAGTATTTACAGGGGGGACCGCGGAGAATGAGTGAGTATTTACAGGGGGGTCCCCAGGGGGTATGTCAGTTTTTACAGGGAGCCCCGGAGAGTGTCTGAGTAATTTACAGGGCTCCCCAGGGAGTGTGTCAGTATTTACATGGGGTCCCCGGGAAGTGTGTCAGTATTTACAGGGAGCCCCCGGGGAGTGTGTCAGTATGTACAGGGCGTTCCCGGGGAGTATATCAGTGTTTACAGGGGGCCCCCGGGGAGTGTGTCAGTATTTACAAGGGGTTCCCGGGGAGTGTGTCAGTATTTACAGGGGGGACCGCGGAAAATGTGTCAGTATTTACGGGGGGACCGCGGAGAATGTGTCAGTAATTACAGGGGGGTCCCCGGGGTGTGTGTCAGTATTTATAGGGGGTCCTCGGGGAGTGTGTCAGTATTTACAGGGGGGGTCTCTGGGGAGTGTGTCAGTATTTACAGGGGGTCCCCGGGGAGTGTGTCAGTATTTACAGGGGGTCCCCGGGGAGTGTGTCAGTATCTACAGGGGGTCTCCGGGGAGTGTGTCAGTATTTACAGGGGGTCTCCGGGGAGTGTGTCAGTATTTACAGGGGATCCCTGCGGAGTGTGACAGTATTTACAGGGTATCCCCGGGGAGTGTGTCAGTAATTACATGGGGTCCGGGTGAGTGTGTCAATATTTACAGGGGCTTCCCCGGGGAGTGTGTCAGTATTTACAAAGGTTCCCAAGGAGTGTCTCGGTATTTTCACCGGTCTGCGGAGAGTCTCAGTATTTACAGGGGTCCCAGGGGAGTGTGTCAGTATTTACAGGGTGTTCCCGGGGTGTGTGTCAGTATTTACAGGGGGGTCCCCGGGGAGTGTGTCAGTGTTTACAGGGGGTCTCCGGCGAGTGTGTCAGTATTTACAGGGGGTCCCAGGGGAGAGTGTCAGTATTTACAGGGGGTCCCCGGGGAGTGTGTCAGTATTTACAGGGGGTCCCCGGGGAGCGTGTCAGTGTTTACAGGGGGTCTCCGGCGAGTGTGTCAGTATTTACAGGGGGTCCCAGGGGAGTGTGTCAGTATTTACAGGGGGGTCCCCGGGAAGTGTGTCAGTATTTACAGGGGGTCCCTGGGGAGTGTGTCAGTATTTACAGGGGGTCCCCAGGAAGTGTGTCAGTATTTACAGGGGGTCCCAGGGGGTGTCTCGGTATTTACAGGGGGTCCCCAGGGAGTGTGTCAGTATTTACAGGGTGTCGCCGGGGAGTGTGTCAGTATTTACAGGGGGTCCCCGGGGCGTCTCAGTGTTGACAAACGTCCCGGGGAGTGTGTCAGTATTTAAAGGGGGTCCCCGAGGAGTGGGTCAGTACTTACAGGGGGTCCCGGTGAGTGTGTCAGTATTTACAGGGGGTCCCCAGGGAGTGTGTCAGTATTTACAGGGGGGTCCCTGGGGAGTGTGTCAGTATTTACAGGTGTCCCCGGGGCGTCTCAGTGTTGACACATGTCCCGGGGAGTGTGTCAGTATTTAAAGGGGGTCCCCGGGGAGTGTGTCAGTACTTACAGGGGGTCCCGGTGAGTGTGTCAGTATTTACAGGGGGTCCCAGGGGAGTGTGTCAGTATTTACAGGGGGGACCGCGGAGAATGAGTGAGTATTTGCAGGGGGGTCCCCAGGGAGTATGTCAGTTTTTACAGGGGGCCCCGGGGAGTGTCTGAGTAATTTACAGGGCTCCCCAGGGAGTGTGTCAGTATTTACATGGGGTCCCCAGGAAGTGTGTCAGTATTTACAGGGAGCCCCCGGGGAGTCTGTCAGTATTTACAGGGCGTTCCCGGGGAGTATATCAGTGTTTACAGGGGGCCCCCGGGGAGTGTGTCAGTATTTACAGGGGGGTCCCCGGGGAGTGTGTCAGTATTTACAGGGGGTTCCTGGGGAGTGTGTCAGTATTTACAGGGGGGACCGCGGAAAATGTGTCAGTACTTATGGGGGGACCGCGGAGAATGTGTCAGTAATTACAGGGGGGTCCCCAGGGAGTGTGTCAGTATTTATAGGGGGTCCTCGGGGAGTGTGTCAGTATTTACAGGGGGGGTCTCAGGGGAGTGTGTCAGTATTTACAGGGGGTCTCCGGGGAGTGTGTCAGTATTTAAAGGGGGTCCCCGGGGAGTGTGTCAGTATTTACAGGGGGTCTCCGTGGAGTGTGTCAGTATTTACAGGGGGTCCCCGGGGATTGTGTCATTATTTACAGGAGGTCCCCGGGGAGTGTGTCAGTATTTACAGGGGGGGCATCCCCGTGGAATGTGTCAGCATCTACGTGGGGTCCCCGGGAAGTGTGTCAGTATTAACAGGTGTCCCCGGGGATTGTGTCAGTATTTAGAGGGGGTCCCCGGGGAGTGTGTCAGTATTTACAGTGGGTCCCCGGGGAGTGTGTCAGTATTTACAGGGGGGTCCCCGGGAAGTGTGTCAGTATTTACAGGGCGTCCCCGGGGAGTGTGTCAGTATTTACAGGGGAGTCCCCGGGGAGTGTGTCAGTATTTACAGGGGGTCCCCCGGGAGTGTGTCAGTATTTACAGGGGGTCCCCGGGGAGTGTGTCAGTATTTACAGGGGGTCCCCGGGGAGTGTGTCAGTATTTACAGGGGGTCCCCGGGGAGTGTGTCAGTATTTACAGGGGGGGTCTCCGGGGAGTGTGTCAGTATTTACAGGGGGAACCCGGGGAGTGTGTCAGTATTTACAGGGGGACCCCGGGGAGTGTGTCAGTATTTACAGGGGGTCCCCGGGGAGTGTGTCAGTATTTACAGGGGGTCTCCAGGGAGTGTGTCAGTATTTACAGGTGGTCTCCGGGGAGTGTGTCAGTATTTAAATGGGGTCCCAGGGGAGTGTGTCAGTACGTACAGGGGCCCCAGGGGAGTGTGTCAGTGTTTACAGGGGGTCCCAGGGGAGTGTGTCAGTATTTAAATGGGGTCCCAGGGGAGTGTGTCAGTACGTACAGGGGGTCCCGGTGAGTGTGTCAGTATTTACAGGGTGTTCCCGGGGAGTGTGTCAGTATTTACAGGGTGTCCCCGGGGAGTGTGTCAATATTTACAGGGGAGTCCCCGGGGAGCGTGTCAGTGTTTACAGGGGGTCCCCGGAGAGTGTGTCAGTATTTACAGGGGGTCCCCGAGGAGTGTGTCAGTATTTACAGGGGGCCCCCAGGGAGTGTGTCAGTATTTACAGGGGGTCCCCAGGGAGTGTGTCAGTATTTACAGGGGTTTCCAGGGCAGTGTGTCAGTATTTACAGTGGGTCCCCAGGGAGTGTGTCAGTATTTACAGGGGGTCCCCGGAGAGTGTGTCAGTATTTACAGGGGGTCCCCGGGGAGTGTGTCAGTATTTACAGGGGGTCCCCGGGCAGTGTGTCAGTACTTAGAGGGGATCCCGGGGAATGTGACTGTATTTACAGGGGGACCCGGGGATTGTGTCAGTATTTACATGGGGGTCCCCGGGGAGTGTGTCAGTATTTACAGGGGGTCCCGGGGAGTGTGTCAGTATTTACAGGGGGGACCGCAGAGAATGTGTGAGTATTTACAGGGGGGTCCCCAGGGAGTGTGTCAGTGTTTACAGGGGGCCCCGGGGAGTGTCTCAGTATTTACAGGGCTCCCCGGGGAGTGTGTCAGTATTTAAATGGGGTCCCAGGGGAGTGTGTCAGTACTTACAGGGGGTCCCGGTGAGTGTGTCAGTATTTACAGGGGGTCCCATGGGAGTGTGTCAGTATTTACAGGGGGGACCGCGGAGAATGAGTGAGTATTTGCAGGGGGGTCCCCAGGGAGTATGTCAGTTTTTACAGGGGGCCCCGGGGAGTGTCTGAGTAATTTACAGGGCTCCCCAGGGAGTGTGTCAGTATTTACATGGGGTCCCCGGGAAGTGTGTCAGTATTTACAGGGTGTCCCCGGGGAGTGTGTCAGTATTTACAGGGCGTTCCCGGGGAGTATATCAGTGTTTACAGGGGGCCCCCGGGGAGTGTGTCAGTATTTACAGGGGGTTCCCGGGGAGTGTGTCAGTATTTACAGGGGGTCCCCGGGGAGTGTGTCAGTATTTACAGGGGGGACCGCGGAAAATGTGTCAGTATTTACGGGGGGACTGCGGAGAATGTGTCAGTAATTACAGGGGGGTCCCCGGGGAGTGTGTCAGTATTTATAGGGGGTCCTCGGGGAGTGTGTCAGTATTTACAGGGGGGGTCTCCGGGGAGTGTGTCAGTATTTACAGGGGGTCCTCGGGGAGTGTGTCAGTATTTACAGGGGGTCCCCGGGGAGTGTGTCAGTATTTACAGGGGGTCCCCGGGGAGTGTGTCAGTATTTACAGGGGGTCTCCGGGGAGTGTGTCAGTATTTACAGGGGGTCTCCGGGGAGTGTGTCAGTATTTACAGGGGGTCCCCGGGGAGTGTGTCAGTATTTAAATGGGGTCCCCGGGGAGTGTGTCAGTATTTACAGGGGGTCTCCGTGGAGTGTGTCAGTATTTACAGGGGGTCCCCGGGGATTGTGTCATTATTTACAGGGGGTCCCCGGGAAGTGTGTCAGTATTTACAGGGGGGGCATCCCCGTGGGGTGTGTCAGCATCTACAGGGGGTCCCCGGGAAGTGTGTCAGTATTAACAGGTGTCCCCGGGGATTGTGTCAGTATTTACAGGGGTCCCCGGGGAGTGTGTCAGTATTTGCAGGGTGTCCCCGGGGAGTGTGTCAGTATTTACAGGGGGTCCCCGGGGAGTGTGTCAGTAATTACAGGGGGTCCCCGGGGAGTGTGTCAGTATTTACAGGGTATCCCCGGGGAGTGTGTCAGTAATTACATGGGGTCCGGGTGAGTGTGTCAGTATTTACAAAGGCTCCCAAGGAGTGTCTCGGTATTTTCACGGGTCTGCGGAGAGTCTCAGTATTTACAGGGGGGTCCCCGGGGAGTGTGTCAGTATTTACAGGGCGTCCCTGGGGAGTGTGTCAGTATTTACAGGGGGTCCCCGGGGGAGTGTGTCAGTATTTACAGGGCGTCCCTGGGGAGTGTGTCAGTATTTACAGGGGGTCCCCGGGGGAGTGTGTCAGTATTTACAGGGGGTCCCGGGGGAGTGTGTCAGTATTTACAGGGGGTCCCCAGGAAGTGTGTCAGTATTTACAGGGGGTCCCAGGGGGTGTCTCGGTATTTACAGGGGGTCCCCAGGAAGTGTGTCAGTATTTACAGGGGGTCCCAGGGGGTGTCTCGGTATTTACAGGGGGTCCCCAGGAAGTGTGTCAGTATTTACAGGGGGTCCCAGGGGGTGTCTCGGTATTTACAGGGGGTCCCCAGGAAGTGTGTCAGTATTTACAGGGGGTCCCAGGGGGTGTCTCGGTATTTACAGGGGGTCCCCAGGGAGTGTGTCAGTATTTACAAGGGGGTCCCTGGGGAGTGTGTCAGTATTTACAGGGGGGTCCCCGGGGCGTCTCAGTGTTGACACACGTCCCGGGGAGTGTGTCAGTATTTACAGGGGGTCCCCGGGGAGTGTGTCAGTGTTTACCGGTGTCCCTGGGCTGTGTCACATTCTTGTTCTAGCCATCAGAATGAGCTGTGTAATCAGTGTTTATCTGAGGACTGGGGTTGAAAGTGAAGGTCGATGATGAATGTTCAGCTCCCACTGCTTTATATTTCTGCCTGCCTTCTAATCTGCTCATTTTTAAAATAAAGTTGCCCATCTGGTACTTCAGGAGTTGTTAGCACACTTACTGTTCAAGATTGTAGCTCATGCCCGCACATTTTTCAACTGAATATGTTGTATATCAATTTGGGGGAGCCCAGTGAATTTGTTGCTGTGCTATACCTTGATCTGACCTCCATTATTGTGTCCTGTCACATGGAGGATGTTATCTGGCAATGGCACAGAGGAGTTTCACTGGGTTAAGTCATAGTTTAAAATGTCTTATCAAGGAGCTGGGACTGTCTTCTCTGCAGGAGCGCAGACTATGGGGTAGTCTGACTGAGGGTTATAAAGATGTTGAAGGGAATATATTGTGTCTGAGCTGACAGTATACTCCAATTAATTAGTTTCCGGGTTACAATTATAAATGATCAGATCGATGTCGCCATCCCCTTTAACTGTCTGTGTGAGGCATGTAACTCACCCTCCCCTTTAACAAGCTGTTTGCACCGGTTGTTTCCTTTCACCCTCCCCTTTAAGCAGAATGCTGTTAGTTGCAGCTCTGGTACGCGCCCGCTGATGGGCTGCACACTGTTGCAGCCTTTTTGTTTAATCCCAGCCTCACCACACTGAAGGAAAGCTCTCGCCAGGCCCTTTGCAGTGTTGCGCTTGCAGCCTGACAATATCTCAGCCTCTGCCTCTCACAAGGGCAGCCGGCTTTGATCAACAACGCTTGAGGTGACTAACCTATGGCGGGCGGGGTTAGAAGGTTTCTCTTTCAGATCAGGGAAGCAGCTAAAAATCAGCAGCGAGACTGGTTAGGAGTGAAAACAGGAAGCAGTTTTATTTGCACAAAGGCCACTTTCGAAATCTGAATCTTTCTCTCTCTCTCTCTTCCCACAAAAGACTGTGGATGCTGGGAAGTCAAATATGACTGAGATCGATAGATCTCTTTGTGAGGTCAAGGTTTTAAACAGAGTTGCCAACTCCGGCTGGATGAATTTCTGGAGGGTTTATCACATGACTTCCTCCCTCCAATAGCCTCACCCACCTCCCCCAACCCCCCCCCCCCCCCCCCCCAAACTACTGTCATTGGTCACACAACATGCCGATCATTGATGTCCTGCCCTCCACTGGTCAATTGGAAAGCCAATTGCAAAAGCTCGTCCTCAGTCATCCTGGGCGACTCAAACTGTGGGTCAAAAAGCCTTTTCTTTCCTGTCAGCAGCAGTTTTATAATTAATACACAAAACAGTAGAAAGAACTTTTACTTTTTTCTAAATGTCCCCATGAACTTTCTCCCTGGAAATGTATTCATGGTGACTCCAGGGCAATCCTGGAGGGTTGGCAACCCTATAATATCGAGGGATATGATGCCAAGGCAGGCGAAATGGAGTAAAGTTACAGGCCGTCCATGTTTTAACTGAGTGACACAACGGTTGAATGGCCCTCTCCTGTTCCTACATAGTGCTCACAGGATTTAAATTGGTTCAATAAATAAAAGTTACAGGTTTTCATTATGTGTCCTTGGATCTGTGCTGCGTCAGTCTGAAGTTAGAGGTTATATCATCACCAGTACTATAAATACAATCCAAGGACAAGCCAGGTTATACTGCAGACTGATCAAAATACATGTCCTAACATAACCCTGCCTCAAGACTGGAACCTGGAATATACCACCCAGAAAAAAGGCCATTCAGCCCATCTAGACCCTGCCAGCGAGTAAGCTGTCTCTGTGCTCTCAGCTACGCAACTAAAATTAAACTGCACCTTTCAGGAGTGTTACTGAAACCACATCTCCACACGTGGTACTATCAGAGGCTAACATGGGGGCCTCTTCAGTAAACAGTGAGGCTCAGGGCACTTTTCAAAAAACAATTTCAGAGGATATGTGGGCTTCACGTTTATAAGAACATAAGAAATAGGGGCAGGAGTAGGCCATTCGGCCCCTCAAGCCTGCCCTGCTATTCAATAAGATCATGGCTGATCTGCTCCAGGCCTCAACTCCTCTTTCGTGTCAGCTCCTCACAGCCCTCCGCTCCTCACAGCCCTCCGCTCCTCACAGCCCTCCGCTCCTCACAGACCTCAGCTCCTCACAGCCCTCCGCTCCTCACAGCCCTCCGCTCCTCACAGCCCTCCGCTCCTCACAGCCCTCCGCTCCTCACAGCCCTCCGCTCCTCACAGCCCTCCGCTCCTCACAGCCCTCAGCTCCTCACAGCCCTCAGCTCCTCACAGACCTCAGCTCCTCACAGCCCTCCGCTCCTCACAGCCCTCCGCTCCTCACAGCCCTCCGCTCCTCACAGCCCTCCGCTCCTCACAGCCCTCAGCTCCTCACAGCCCTCCGCTCCTCACAGCCCTCCGCTCCTCACAGCCCTCCGCTCCTCACAGCCCTCCGCTCCTCACAGCCCTCCGCTCCTCACAGCCCTCAGCTCCTCACAGCCCTCAACTCCTCACAGCCCTCAACTCCTCACAGCCCTCCGCTCCTCACAGCCCTCCGCTCCTCACAGCCCTCAGCTCCTCACAGCCCTCAACTCCTCACAGCCCTCAACTCCTCACAGCCCTCCGCTCCTCACAGCCCTCCGCTCCTCACAGCCCCCCGCTCCTCACAGCCCTCCGCTCCTCACAGCCCTCAACTCCTCACAGCCCTCCGCTCCTCACAGACCTCAGCTCCTCACAGCCCTCAGCTCCTCACAGCCCTCCGCTCCTCACAGCCCTCCGCTCCTCACAGCCCTCAGCTCCTCACAGCCCTCAGCTCCTCACAGCCCTCAGCTCCTCACAGCCCTCAACTCCTCACAGCCCTCAACTCCTCACAGCCCTCCGCTCCTCACAGCCCTCCGCTCCTCACAGCCCCCCGCTCCTCACAGCCCTCCGCTCCTCACAGCCCTCAACTCCTCACAGCCCTCCGCTCCTCACAGACCTCAGCTCCTCACAGCCCTCAGCTCCTCACAGCCCTCCGCTCCTCACAGCCCTCCGCTCCTCACAGCCCTCAGCTCCTCACAGCCCTCCGCTCCTCACAGCCTTCAACTCCTCACAGCCCTCCGCTCCTCACAGCCCTCTGCTCCTCATAGCCCTCAGCTCCTCACAGCCCTCCGCTCCTCATAGCCCTCCACTCCCCAGTATTTCAAAATTATATAAGACCATAAGACATAGGAGCAGAAATTAGGCCATTCGGCCCAACGAGTCTGCTCCACCATTCAATCATGGCTGATAAGTTTCTCAACCCCATTCGCCCGCCTTCTCCCCGTAACTTTTGATCCCCTTACCAATCAAGAGTCACGTGTAGGCCAGACCGGGGTAAGGAGGGCAGATTCCCCCTAAAGGGGCATCAGTGAACCGGATGGGTTTTTAACAGCAATCCACAGTTTACCTGATCACCGTTACCGACACAGGCTCAGGCATCATTACATTACTGCAGGAGGGTCACAGGGGGCTCGAAACGTTAAGTCTGTCTTTCCCTCCACAGTCTCTGTGCCGGACCTGCTCAATTCCCCCTGCAATTTCCTGCTTTTGCATTATTTCAGCAAATTCGCTTGAAGATTTCCCCCATCCCCTTGGTGTTGGGATTTTAATAAAAAGACATATTTTTATGTCCCCCACCCCCCAGGATCACTCATCCAGTAACAGAAGCAGCTACAGACAGTAACAAGGAGGAAGCAGCTGGGCTGTACACAGTCTCTGCCCACAGACAGACCCCTCTACACCTGCCCATACAGAGAGGGTGAAGAGTAGTTTAGAGGGTGCTTACCAGGAAGGGAGCAGAGGCTGATGATCAGACACAGCCTGTACACACTGCTGACTGCGTCCATCTCCAGGAAAGACTGAAACCACCACAAGCCCAACTCGATCCCCTCAGCACAGCCCAGCCCAGCCCAGCCCACGAAGCGCTGCTGCCTGCACAGAGACGCCTTTTACTCGCTTTTACTTTCATTTCTGTTTCCCGGAAAACGCTGAAGCGAGTGGGAGGCAGCAGAGACAGACACATGGGGTGGCTGGGTTTGCTGGGGCTGGGAAGAGACGAGCAGAGTCCGACCTGGTACCTCCCCACACCCCACACCCTGGAAAAGGACCCTCCTCTGCACCTTCTACCCCTTCTCCAGGCAAGACCCCCGCGTCCAGGGCACGGAGGCGTTGGAAAGAGACTTGTTTCAAAGAGCTCTCCTTCCCCCCCCACCTCGACAGGATGGCTTCTCCTGGGGATTCTGCAGCGGAATTACCCCCCCACCCCTCCCCCCCACCACCTAACCCTGGTCTGCACACAACTGAGACACAACTGAGACAGGGAATCAGGGCAGAGAGGCTGCTGAGTAACTCCTCCACAATCAGGAGAGGCACTGGGCCAGTACGCATGTAAGGGGTCGAATGGCCCCCTTGCTGTAACTGTCATTTCTATGGCTCTCTCATGACAGAAATCAGACCACAGGGAGCTGCCTTTTATTTTTTTTTTGGCACTTTTTTTTTAAAAAAAAAATTCAATTGCCGAGAAGTGGAAAAGAAGGTGAACATCGAAATGGAAATGAAATTGTTCAAATAAAATTAAATGCAATTAGCATCTCGCTGGGTGGACGCTGAGAGTTTGTTCACACTGCTCGGGGAATCGGAAAAACGTGGGGGCAGGGGGGGCTAAGTCTCAGGATAAGGGGCCGATCGTTTCGGAGCAAGATGTGCAGAAACTGCTTCACTCAAAGGGGTTGTGACTATCTGAAATTCTCTACCCCAGAGGGGCTGTGGACGTCCCATGATTGTACTGAATGTCAGAGCGGGCTCAATGGGCCATACGGTCTATTCCTGCTCCTACTTTTTGGGTTCTTGACATCTACCCCTATCTAAATCTATCAGTGGGTGCAAGTGTTCCTTTAGTACTGGCAGCCACTGGCTGATTTGTTTTGTAGATTTACTGAAGCAGGGAGAGCGTCTCTGAAACAAAAACAGAATTACCTGGAAAAACTCAGCAGGTCTGGCAGCATCGGCGGAGAAGAAAAGAGTTGACGTTTCGAGTCCTCATGAGGACTCGAAACGTCAACTCTTTTCTTCTCCGCCGATGCTGCCAGACCTGCTGAGTTTTTCCAGGTAATTCTGTTTTTGTTTTGGATTTCCAGCATCCGCAGTTTTCTTTGTTTTTATCTCGAGTGTCTCTGTGTATGACTGTATGTTGCTTCTAGCAAGCATAAATGAGCCACATTACGAGCTGGACTGATTATCTTAAATCGGCTGTTAGTGCAGCTATTGGCGCAGTCGGGATTGCTCAGCAAGTGCTGTCTGATTGTCGAAGCACATCTAATCCGGTTGAGTACAGTCCGTAGACTGCTCGCCACAGGAACCTGCTTTCCTGTTATTCATATTAGGCAGGGTACCTGTGCGATTCTTAGGGACCCTCAGTTAAGTGTGCTCACATATAAAACCATCAGTGAGAAGCAGTCGGGCACAGGACAATCTGTATATGAAATCTCTCTTTTCAGTGACAGCACCAAGGTTCCATTTCAGTGGCCATAGGAATCGGGATTTGGAGCCATTAGCGCTCATTGGGTCAATGCAGAGGCAGTTCTGTGGACTGTGGCTGCTTCAGTGAGCTGCAGTCCTTAAGAAAGAACTTGCATTTACATAGCGCACTTCACAGCCAATGGAGCACTATGGAACAATAGTCACTGCCGTAATTAGGGAAACAGGGCAGCCAGTTTATGCACAGCAGGATCTCACAAATAGCCATGTGATAAACAAGCTGAGAATCTGGCTCAGGCGTTGGTTGAAGGGTAAATATTGGCCAGGACATACCAAGAGAATTTCCCTGCTCCTCGTTCCACAGTGGCTTTGGGATCTTGTCCATCCATTTCAGGGGCAGCTGCCAAAAGGCAGCACCTCTAACAGTGCAGCACTCCCCTCAGTACAGTACCGCACTGCAGGTACAGAGTCGACCTGGATGAGGAGCTCAAGTCTCCGAAGTGCATCTTGAACTTACGACCTTTTGACCCAGAGGTGGGAGTGCTGCTTACCAACTGAGCATGACTGACGCCTGAAACCATGGAATCGAAGAAGATGCTACTATAGATCCCTATTATCAGCTAACACACACACACACACACACACACACAGGGAGATGTAACTCTTCCTGGGCATTTAGAGGCTCGTTAACCGGGTTGAAACAATTTATGCCAATGAGCAATGGTCTGCCATTGTTTTTAATCTATCGTGGGCAGCTCATCCCTAATTACCCCTTCAGAAGGTGGTGGTGAGCTGCCTTCTCAAACCGCTGCAGTCCATGTGGTGTAGGTACACCCACAGTGCTGTTAGGGAGGGAGTTCCAGGATTTTGTGTATGTGGTGTAGGTACACCCACAGTGCTGTTCGGGAGGGAGTTCCAGGATTTTGTCCATGTGGTGTAGGTACACCCACAGTGCTGTTAGGGAGGGAGTTCCAGGATTTTGTCCATGTGGTATAGGTACACCCACAGTGCTGTTAGGGAGGGAGTTCCAGGATTTTGTCCATGTGGTGTAGGTACACCCACAGTGCTGTTTGGGAGGGAGTTCCAGGATTTTGTCCGTGTGCTGTAGGTACACCCACAGTGCTGTTAGGGAGGGAGTTCCAGGATTTTGTCCATGTGGTGTAGGTACACCCACAGTGCTGTTAGGGAGGGAGTTCCAGGATTTTGTCAGTGTGGTGTAGGTACACCCACAGTGCTGTTAGGGAGCGAGTTGCAGGATTTTGTCCATGTGGTGTAGGTACACCCACAGTGCTGTTAGGGAGGGAGTTCCAGGATTTTGTCCATGTGGTGTAGGTACACCCACAGTGCTGTTAGGGAGGGAGTTCCAGGATTTTGTCCATGTGGTGTAGGTACACCCACAGAGTTGTTAGGGAGGGAGTTCCAGGATTTTGTCCGTGTGGTGTAGGTACACCCACAGTGCTGTTAGGGAGGGAGTTCCAGGATTTTGTCCGTGTGGTGTAGGTACACCTACAGTGCTGTTAGGGAGGGAGTTCCAGGATTTTGTCCGTGTGGTGTAGGTACACCCACAGCGCTGTTAGGGAGGGAGTTCCAGGATTTTGTCCGTGTGGTGTAGGTACACCCATAGTGCTGTTAGGGAGGGAGTTCCAGGATTTTGTCCATGCGGAGTAGGTACACTCACAGTGCTGTTAGGGAGGGAGTTCCAGGATTTTGTCCGTGTGGTGTAGGTACACCCACAGTGCTGTTAGGGAGGGAGTTCCAGGATTTTGTCCATGTGGTGTAGGTACACCCACAGTGCTGTTAGGGAGGGAGTTCCAGGATTTTGTCTGTGTGGTGTAGGTACACCCACAGTTGCTGTTAGGGAGGGAGTTCCAGGATTTTGTCTGTGTGCTGTAGGTACACCCACAGTGCTGTTAGGGAGGGTGTTCCAGGATTTTGTCCATGTGGTGTAGGTCCACCCACAGCGCTGTTAGGGAGGGAGTTCCAGGATTTTGTCCATGTGGTGTAGGTACACCCACAGTGCTGTTAGGGAGGGACTTCCAGGATTTTGTCCGTGTGGTGTAGGTACACCCACAGTGCTGTTAGGGAGGGAGTTCCAGGATTTTGTCCATGTGGTGTAGGTACACCCACAGTGCTGTTAGGGAGGGACTTCCAGGATTTTGTCCATGTGGTGTAGGTACACCCACAGTGCTGTTAGGGAGGGAGATCCAGGATTTTGTCCATGTGGTGTAGGTACACCCACAGTGCTGTTAGGGAGGGAGTTCCAGGATTTTGTCCATGTGGTGTAGGTACACCCACAGTGCTGTTAGGGAGGGAGTTCCAGGATTTTGACCTAGTGACAGTGAAGGAACGGTGATATATTTCCAAGTCAGGATGGTGAGTGACTTGGAGGGAACGTCCAGGTGGTGATGTTCCCATGTGTCTGCTGCCCTTGTCCTTCTAGATGGTAGAGGTCACAGGTTTGGAAGGTGCTGTCGAAGGAGCCTTGGTGAGTTGCTGCAGTGCATCTTGTAGATGGTACACACACTGCTGCTACTGTGTGTCAGTGGTGGAGGGAGTGAATGTTTGTGGATGTGGTGCCAATCAAGCGGGGCTGCTTTGTCCTGGATCGTGTCGAGTTTCTTGAGTGTTGTGGGAGCTGCATTCATCCAGGCAAGTGGGGAGTATTCCATCTCACTCCTGACTTGTGCCTTGTAGATGGTGGACAGGCTTTGGGGAGTCAGGAGGTGACTCACCACTGGATTCTCAGCCTCGGAGCTGCTCTTGTATTTTAATGAAGGGTAATTGGCCAGCTTCTAACCCTAGAGGTTGTAACAAGTGTTCCTGACCTATTGAGCTGTGATGCCTGGTCAGGGAGGGGAATATGCTTCTGCCTGTCTGATGAAGTAAGTATTATGGGTCAGGCAACACATTATCACAGAGTTTGCCTACTTCTCCTGACTTGATCCCTGTGAGTTAAAGACTCCCCTGGAGTCTGCACACGCACAAATCTCTGATAATTTTACCCCTGGTGCCTCTGATCTGTGCTGGGACTGGGCAGGAGGGGGGTGGTGCTGTATGTGGGGGAGAGAGATCTACAATGAGTTAGCAGCTCCCAGCTCGGGATCTGGTATCTTCAATTAGCCTGACTGTCTTGGGGTAGAGATGAAATAAAATAATCAGTTCGGGTTCCCACTCCTGATCACTGTCCTTGGGAGTGTGAGGATTCTGGGAGCAGGCGGTGGCTGTAGAGTTAGTACTGGACGAAGCCACTGTCACTCACTGTCGAGGCTTGGACAGGATTAATGACCCCGTACATAAAAAGAGAAAGTGCCGGAAATACTCGACAGGCCTGGCATTATCGGTGGAGAGAGGAACGGAATAACATTTCCAGTTGATATTTACACTTCTTGGGAACTGAAGGAAGGTAGAAACTCTCCTGCACAGCCACACCTCCTTCTCCGGCTCTGGCCGATTCCACATGGATTCCAACTGAAGTTCCATCCTTCGTGTTTCGAATCCACCCAGGATTACTGCCACCTCCGAGACATACAGTGTTCCTCGGGCTGCAGTTCCCTCTGCATCCTGAGACCCACACTCAGCGCCATGTACCACCTCATGTACACACTCAACCTCTCTCTCCAGCAGCACCGACTCACCCTATCCCAAAGCTGTGCTAGTCCCCACTTCCATTTCCATTGCTTCACTAAAAAAACATAATCTCTTCCCTTAAGGGTGTTAAGGAATGCAAGCTCCGACAACTCATCAGTACCAACGTCCCTCTGGATCTTTATTCCCCTTCACTTCTCCCTGACCCCATCCCTTTCTCCTGATCCCACCTCATCACATTTCTACCTTCCTTCAGTTCCGAAGAAGAGTTATGTTGGACTTGAAGCATGAACTCAGTTTCTGTCCCCAGCGATACTGCTAGGGCCTGCTGAGATTTTTCCAGCACTTTGTTTTTTATTTCAGATTTCCAGCATTCGTGGTATTTTGCTTTTATAACAATGATTCCCTTCTCCAACAAGGTACACAGAGCAACAACCTTAGGAGACACCGGGAGAAAGTGAACAACTGAACTAGAGAAAGCAGGCTTGCAACAAAGAGTGTGTGTGAGAGAGAGAGAGAGAGAGAGAGAGAGAGAGGAGTTTAACAAAGTAATCGGACAGATAACTGTTGACGTTGCGGGAGGCTCTCCTGTCGCTGGTGTCCTGGATCAGCGACATCACCTTGCTACCGTAACTGCCTGTTCCTGGCTGTACACCTGGGCGGTCCGAGGCTCAGGTACCAGATCTCGTTGTGGCGGTTGAACAATGTCAGAGGCCTGTACGCAGGACATTGCCATCCCGAATAAACAAACAAAAGATCAAATAGAATTATTAGTCAGCAGCCTAGACTCCCTCTTCAATTAGTTCAGCAACTTTCCTATCAACCGTGATCTGAGTTCAGAGAAGTGAGTGGGGAGAGGGATCAGAAATCGACAGCCCTAAGATGGGGTAAGAGCAGGGAATTACCTATACTGTGGACTGGGTGACACCTTCGGTCTGTCTGCAAGAATGATCCAAACCTCCCTGTCGCTTGCCATTTTAACACTCCACCCTGCTCTCTTGCCCACATGTCTGTCCTTGGCTTGCTGCATTGTTCCAGTGAAGCCCAACGCAAACTGGAGGAACAACACCTCATCTTCCGACTAGGCACTTTACAGCCTTCCGGACTGAAATAAAAGCAAAAAACTGCGGATGCTGGAAATCCAAAACAAAAAAAACAGAATTACCTGGAAAAACTCAGCAGGTCTGGCAGCATCGGCGGAGAAGAAAAGAGTTGACGTTTCGAGTCCTCATGACCCTTCAACAGAACTTTTTCCATCCATTGTTTTATCTCTACCTTTTAGCTTATTTTGATCCCTTCACCCCACACCACCCCCACTAGGGCTATCTGTACCTTCACCCCCACCCCACCCCCACTAGGGCTATCTGTACCTTCACCCCACCCCACCCCCACTAGGGCTATCTGTACCTTCACCCCACACCACCCCCACTAGGGCTATCTGTACCTTCACCCCACCCCACCCCCAGTAGGGCTATCTGTACCTTCACCCCCACCCCACCCCCACTAGGGCTACCTGTACCTTCCCCCCACCCCACCCCCACTAGGACTATCTGTACCTTCACCCCCACCCCACCCCCACTAGGGCTATCTGTACCTTCACCCCACCCCACCCCCACTAGGGCTATCTGTACCTTCACCCCACCCCACCCCCACTAGGGCTATCTGTACCTTCACCCCACCCCACCCCCACCCCCACTAGGGCTATCTGTACCTTCACCCCACCCCACCCCCACTAGGGCTATCTGTACCTTCACCCCACCCCCACCCACACTAGGTCTATCTGTACCTTGCTCGTCCTGCTTTCTACCCTTAATTAGCACATTCCTTAGATAATATCACCACCTTCAACACCTCTTTGTCCTTTGTCTGTGACATCTTTTGGTTATCTCCACCAATCACTGGCCCTCCATCCAGTTCTACCTGTTCCACCCCCTTAAACCAGCTTATATTTCACCCCTCTTCTATTTTTACTTAGTTCTGTTAAAGGATCATTTGGACTCGAAACGTTAACTGTGTCCCTCTCCGCAGATGCTGCCAGACCTGCTGAGTTTTTCCAGGTAGTTTTATTTTTCTTCTGGACTGAATATTGAGTTCAACAACTTTAGATCGTGAACTCTCTTCTCCACCATCACCCCCTTTTTTATGCCCTTTTTTCTAATAATTTATATATTTTTAAATAAATTTTTCTTTTCCCACCTATTTCTATTATTATTTTTAAATGTATTTCCATCCATTGTTTTATCTCCACCTTTTAGCCGTTTTCAATTCCTTCCCCCTACCCCACCCCCACTAGGGCTATCTGTACCTTCACCCCACCCCACCCCCACTAGGGCTATCTGTACCTTCACCCCACCCCACCCCCACTAGGGCTATCTGTACCTTCACCCTACCCCACCCCCACTAGGGCTTTCTGTACCTTCCCCCTACCCCACCCCCACTAGGGCTATCTGTACCTTCACCCCACCCCACCCCCACTAGGGCTATCTGTACCTTCACCCCACCCCACCCCCACTAGGGCTATCTGTACCTTCACCCCACCCCACCCCCACTAGGGCTATCTGTACCTTCACCCCACCCCCACTCGGGCTATCTGTACCTTCCCCCTACCCCACCCCCACTAGGGCTATCTGTACCTTCCACCCACCCCACCCCCACTAGGGCTATCTGTACCTTCACCCCACCCCACCCTCACTAGGGCTATCTGTACCTTCACCCCACCCCACCCCCACTAGGGCTATCTGTACCTTCACCCCACCCCCACTCGGGCTATCTGTACCTTCCCCCTACCCCACCCCCACTAGGACTATCTGTACCTTCCCCCCACCCCACCCCCACTTGGGCTATCTGTACCTTCACCCCACCCCACCCCCACTAGGGCTATCTGTACCTTCCCCCCACCCCACCCCCACTAGGGCTATCTGTACCTTCACCCCACCCCACCCCCACTAGGGCTATCTGTACCTTCACCCCACCCCACCCCCACTAGGGCTATCTGTACCTTCACCCCACCCCACCCCCACTAGGGCTATCTGTACCTTCACCCCACCCCCACTCGGGCTATCTGTACCTTCCCCCTACCCCACCCCCACTAGGGCTATCTGTACCTTCCACCCACCCCACCCCCACTAGGGCTATCTGTACCTTCACCCCACCCCCACTCGGGCTATCTGTACCTTCCCCCTACCCCACGCCCACTAGGGCTATCTGTACCTTCCACCCACCCCACCCCCACTAGGGCTATCTGTACCTTCACCCCACCCCCACTCGGGCTATCTGTACCTTCCCCCTACCCCACCCCCACTAGGACTATCTGTACCTTCCCCCCACCCCACCCCCACTTGGGCTATCTGTACCTTCACCCCACCCCACCCCCACTAGGGCTATCTGTACCTTCCCCCTACCCCACCCCCACTAGGGCTATCTGTACCTTCCACCCACCCCACCCCCACTAGGGCTATCTGTACCTTCACCCCACCCCCACTCGGGCTATCTGTACCTTCCCCCTACCCCACCCCCACTAGGGCTATCTGTACCTTCCACCCACCCCACCCCCACTAGGGCTATCTGTACCTTCACCCCACCCCCACTCGGGCTATCTGTACCTTCCCCCTACCCCACCCCCACTAGGACTATCTGTACCTTCCCCCCACCCCACCCCCACTTGGGCTATCTGTACCTTCACCCCACCCCACCCCCACTAGGGCTATCTGTACCTTCCCCCCACCCCACCCCCACTAGGGCTATCTGTACCTTCACCCCACCCCACCCCCACTAGGGCTATCTGTACCTTCACCCCACCCCACCCCCACTAGGGCTATCTGTACCTTCACCCCCACCTCACCCCCACTAGGGCTATCTGTACCTTCACCCTACCCCACTCCCACTAGGGCTATCTGTACCTTCACCCCACTCCCACCCCCACTAGGGCTATCTGTACCTTCACCCCACCCCACCCCCACTAGGGCTATCTGTACATTCACCACACCCCACCCCCACTAGGGCTATCTGTACCTTCCCCCCACCCCACCCTCACTAGGGCTATCTGTACCTTCACCCCACCCCACCCCCACTAGGGCTATCTGTACCTTCCCCCCACACCACCCCCACTAGGGCTATCTGTAACTTCACCCCACCCCACCCCCACTAGGTCTATCTGTACCTTCACCCCACCCCACCCCCACTAGGGCTATCTGTACCTTCACCCCACCCCACCCCCACTAGGTCTATCTGTACCTTGCTCATCCTGCTTTCCACCCTTAATGTCACCACTAGCACATCCTTTAGCTGATATCGCCACCGTCAACACCCCTTGGTCTTTTCGTCTAGTTTTTCCAGCAGTTTTATGTTTTTGTTTCAGATCCCCAGCGCCCGCAGTATTTGGCTTCTAGCTGTAATGTGGGTAAGGTTGTGCTGCGGTTACAGACTGGATCCAAACGGAACATGAGCTCAAATCCCACCGGGGCAGTTTGAGAATTTGAAATCAAGATTTTTGTCAAAAAAACAGTAGGAAAATGGCGATTGATGAAAGTGATTTTGTTGAAAGTGATTGTGGGATCGTCATTAAAAACCCAGGAGAAAGGAAACTCACCATTCCTCACCCTGGTTGTGTATATAGGTCCTTCCAGCCCCACACAGCCAGCAGGCTCATCAGCACTCTCCCAGGGTAACTGGGGATGGACAAGTAATGCCAGGCAGTCAGTATCAACCCACCACCCCCCCACCACAAGCCCAGGAACCGATCCTCAAAGAAATGGTGTTTGACGGTAGTGAGTCTGAACATCCGGGGTGCACCCCCCAACCTGTAATTCATTAGGGTAACTATTTTCTTTTAGGGAGGCTGGGGCGTGGGGTTATTCGGGAGGTGGGGGGGTTGTCTGGGGGAGGGTTGGGGAAGGGGGCTAGCACCAGGCTATGCCTGAATTAGTCTGTCTACAGAGGGACAGTGAGAGGGTGTTCACACAGTATGTGTTCCAATATCCTGGCCTGCGCCCCAGATCATGTTCCCATACCCTGTACCCAATCTATTTCCCCATACCCTGTACCCCAATCTATTTCCCCATACCCTGTACCCCGATCTATTTCCCCATACCCTGTACCCCGATCTATTTCCCCATACCCTGTACCCCGATCTATTTCCCCATACCCTGTACCCCGATCTATGTCCCCATACCCTGTACCCCGATCTATGTCCCCATACCCTGTACCCCGATCTATGTCCCCATACCCTGTACCCCGATCTATCTCCTCATACCCTGTACGCCGATCTATGTCCCCATACCCTGTACCCTGATCTATGTCCCCATACCCTGTACCCTGATCTATGTCCCCATACCCTGTACCCTGATCCATGTCCCCATACCCTGTACCCTGATCCATGTCCCCATACCCTGTACCCCAATCTATGTCCCCATACCCTGTACCCCAATCTATGTCCCCATACCCTGTACCCCGATCTATGTCCCCATACCCTGTACCCCAATCTAAGTCCCCATACCCTGTACCCCGATCTATGTCCCCATACCCTGTACCCCAATCTAAGTCCCCATACCCTGTATCCCAATCTAAGTCCCCATACCCTGTACCCCGATCTATGTCCCCATACCCTGTACCCCAATCTAAGTCCCCATACTCTGTACCCCGATCTATGTCCCCACAGCCTGTACCCCGATCTATGTCCTCATACCCTGTACCCCGATCTATGTCCCCATGCCCTGTACACCGATCTAAGTCCCCATACACTGTACCCCGATCTATCTCCTCATACCCTGTACCCCAATCTATCTCCTCATACCCTGTACCCCGATCTATGTCCCCATACCCTGTACCCCGATCTATCTCCTCATACCCTGTACCCCGATCTATGTCCCCATACCCTGTACCCCGATCTATGTCCTCATACCCTATACCCCGATCCATGTCCCCATACCCTGTACCCTGATCTATGTCCCCATACCCTGTACCCCGATCTATGTCCCCATACCCTGTACCCTGATCTATGTCCCCATACCCTGTACCCCGATCTATGTCCCCATACCCTGTACCCCGATCTATATCCCCATACCCTGTACCCCAATCTAAGTCCCCATACCCTGTACCCCGATCTATGTCCTCATACCCTGTACCCCGATCTATGTCCCCATACCCTTTACCCCGATCTATGTCCCCATACCCTGTACCCCGATCTATGTCCCCATACCCATTGTATTCTGCACTGTAGAAGCGATCCTGCAGAAACACATCCCTTTTACGAAGCAGGTCCTCAAACATGTCCTGTGATTTTTGCCGCAGAGATGTGATCCAGCCTCCAAACGACTTCACGAAGATGGTCATTGGGGGCATCCTTCTTAAGAATAACTGTAACGGAAAACATAGGGTTTCTTGAACTCTGTCTCTCCCAGGAAGATGTGACCCTACACTGTATCGCTTCTATTTTGGGAGTGTGAAAAGCTTTGCTCTTCACAGACACCCTTCAAATAAGAACCATTCCCGGCAGCCTGGTCTCTGTCCCAGCACCGGGAATCTAATGACTGCATCTTGGATGAGTAAGTGTCAACCAAAAGGTGTGGCCTTTCCTGGTGTGTGTGAGAGCCCAGCACAATAGGCCAAGCACTGGGGCTGCCGGGCAGGTAACTGTACCCTCGGAGGGACAGCACATCCATAATAGAGGGAATATCCTGGGGAACAGAGGGATGGGAATGTCCCTATGTGTGGGGTGTGTGGGGGAGGGGAATGTCCCTATGTGTGGGGGAGGGGAATGTCCCTATGTGTGGGGGAAGGGAATGTCCCTATGTGTGGGGTGTGTGGGGGAGGGGAATGTCCCTATGTGCGGGGTGTGTGGGGGAGGGGAATGTCCCTGTGTGTGGGGTGTGTGGGGGAGGGGAATGTCCCTGTGTGTGGGGTGTGTGGGGGAGGGGAATGTCCCTGTGTGTGGGGGAGGAGAATGTCCCTATGTGTGGGGTGTATGGGGGAGGGGAATGTCCCTGTGTGTGGGGGAGGGGAATGTCCCTGTGTGTGGGGGAGGAGAATGTCCCTGTGTGTGGGGGAGGGGAATGTCCCTATGTGTGGGGTGTGTGGGGGAGGGGAACGTCCCTATGTGTGGGGGAGGGGAATGTCCCTGTGTGTGGGGTGTGTGGGGGAGGGGAATGTCCCTATGTGTGGGGTGTGTGGAGGAGGGGAATGTCCCTATGTGTGGGGGAGGGGAACGTCCCTGTGTGTGGGGGAGGAGAATGTCCCTGTGTGTGGGGGAGGGGAATGTCCCTATGTGTGGGGTGTGTGGGGGAGGGGAACGTCCCTATGTGTGGGGGAGGGGAATGTCCCTGTGTGTGGGGTGTGTGGGGGAGGGGAATGTCCCTATGTGTGGGGTGTGTGGAGGAGGGGAATGTCCCTATGTGTGGGGGAGGGGAACGTCCCTATGTGTGGGGGAGGGGAATGTCCCTGTGTGTGGGGTGTGTGGGGGAGGGGAATGTCCCTGTGTGTGGGGTGTGTGGGGGGGGGAATGTCCCTATGTGTGGGGTGTGTGGGGGAGGAGAATGTCCCTGTGTGTGGGGTGTGTGGGGGAGGGGAACGTCCCTGTGGGTAGTGGGTGTATATGGGAGGGGAATGTTCTGAATAGATGGAATGGGATTTGGAAGGACTGAAAGTTCCCTTTGGGTGTTCCGCTTTAGGATGGAGTCCTTTAATTCTGCGACACCGGGGATCAATGAGAATGGTCCTTATTCTTGGTGTGCTTATAGATCTGGGAAGTGATTAGCAGTGTGGATAGGAGATGGAGAGGGAGACGGAGAGGGAGAAAGAGCAAGTCGGAGAGGGAGAAAGAGAGGGATAAAGGGGGACAGAGATGGCGAGAGGGGACAGAGTTGTGGAGGGGGGACAGAAAGCAGACAGAGAGGGAGATGGAGATGGAAAGGGAGACAGAGGGCGAGCGGGACAGGGAGGGACAGCAGGACAGAGAGGGATATGGAGATGTAGGGGTGAAAGAGAAGGAAAGGAAGAGGGAAGGCTTGACGTTTGGATTCCCACAGACCCTTCACAGGGTCTGCAGGTGGTTAGTATGAAGACAGAGCACTCCTTGTGAGGTCTGAGGGGCACAGAGAAATACTTGCTGGGTCCAGGGGGAGGGGGGAGGGCAGAGTCCAGGTCGTAGGACATCATTGCTGCATTCAGACGTGGGTGGATAAAAGTCCAAGCCTATTCAGGTTCCACTATTACCTCGACTTGCCCCATCCAGCCCAACGCCCCAGGGGATTCACTGTGAACACCCTCTAAACTAATCATCAGGAGCACATTGGACACTTGTCAGTCAATGTCACCAATAAAGATCTTCAGTTGCCTGGTGTGGACACCAGTTCATGTGCGGAGAGGATACAGGCAGTAAGTAACCCCCAGAAGCTGATGAACAGGGGGATCAGTTACTGGAGAACCCATACTCACCATTATATCTCTGGGATATGGGGGATTGGTGAAAAATCTTCTGGGAAGCACCAAATATACATTTGTTGCTTTGAGCTCCCCATTGATGTCCATGTAGGTGGTGATGAGAGGGGCAGTTCTCTCAATCTGTATTCCTGCAGAAACAGGAAGAAAAGTTATCAGCTCCATGTAAACTAGCTCCATGTGGACCCCAGCAGACCCAGCCACAAAGAGATAGAATTAGGACGTTTTAAACTGTTTGCATCTTGTTTGTAAAGAGAATACTACCAAAAAAATCCACTCATTTGGCTTAGTTTGTTGTGGAGAGATGGTAGTGTGGTGGTAATGTCACTGGGCTAGTAATCCAGAGGCCCAGGCTCTGGGGACATGGGTTCAAATCCCAGCACGGCAGCAGATGGAATTTAAATTCACTTAATAAATCTGGAATTGAAAGCTAGTCTTAGTAATGGACCATGAAGCTATCACTGATCGTCATAAATACCCATTGTGTTCACTAATGTTCTTCAGGGCCATATCCCTGGTCTGGTCTGGCCTATATATGAATCCAGATCCACAGCAATGTGGTTGACTCTTAACTGTCCTCTGAAATGGCTGAACAAGTCACTCAGTTGTATCAAAGCACCACAGATTTCCCTCCCTAACAGCAGTGTGGGTGTACCTACACCCGATAAACTGCAGCAGTTCAAGAAGGCAGCTCACCACTGCCTTCTCAGGGGAGATTAGGGATGGGTAAGAAATGCTGGCCCACCCAGAGATGGCCACAAGCCATGAAAGAATAGATTATTTGGTTTAGGAACATTGGAATTAGGAGCAGGAGTAGGCCATTCAGCCCCTCGAGCCTGCTCCGCTGTTCAATAAGATCACGGCTGATCATCTACCTCAATACCACATTATTCCCATAACCTTCGATATCTTTACTATCCAGAGATCTATTGATCTCTGTCATGAACATACTCAATGACTGAGCTTCTACAGCCCCCTGGGGTAGAGAATTCCAAAGATTTTTCCTCATCTCAGTTTTGAATGGCCTACCCCTTATTCTGAGACTCTGCAACATGCTTCCTGCATCTACCCTGTCACGGCCTATAAGAATTCTGTATGTTTCAATCAGATCTCCTCTCATTCTTCTAAACTCTAGAAAATACAGGCTCAGTCTCCTCAATCTCTTCTCCTAGGACAATCTCACCATCCCAGGAATCAATCAGGTGAACCTTTGTTACACTCCCTCTGTGGCAAAGTAAGTAGATCAAAACTGTACACAGTACACCAGGTGTGGTCTCACCAAGGCCCTGTACAACTGCCTCTCTATTCATCTCTACTCCTGTACTCAAATCCTCTTGCAATAAAGGCGAACATACCATTTGCCTTCCTAATTGCTTGCTGTACTTGCATGTTAGTTTTAAGTGACTTATGAACAATAACACCCAGGTCCCTTTTGGACATCAACACATCCCAATCTCCCACACTTAAGAAGTACTCTGCATTTGTTTTTCCTACCAAAGCGGATGCTTCACATTTTTCCACATCATATTCTATCTGCCCGCTCACTTAGCCTGTCTAAATCCCCTTGAATCTCCTCACAACTCACATTCCCGCCAAATTTTGTGTCATCAGCAAACTTGGAAATAGTACATTTTGTCCCCACATCCAAATCATTGATATAGATTGTGAACAGCCGGGGCTCAAGCACTGATCCCTGCGGTACCCCATTGGTCACTGCCCTGCCAAGGCGACAATGGCCCATTTATTCCTACTCTCTTTTCTCTGTCTGTTAACCAGTCCTCAGTCTATGCCAGTATATTACCCCCAATCCCATGAGCTCTGGTTTTGTTTACTAACATGTGTGGGAGCTTACCGAAAGCCTTCTGAACATCCAAATACCCCACATCCACTGGTTCCCCCATATATAATCTGCTAGTTACATCCCCAGAAAACTCTAACTCTAACTCAAACATGATTCCCCTTTGCTAAATCCATGTCGACTCTGCTTAATCCTACCGTTATTTTCTGAGTGTCCACCCTTTGTAATAGGTTCCAGCATTTTTCCTATTACTAATCTCAGTCTAACAGATCAAATGGTCCCTGTTTTCTCTCTCCCTCCTTTCTTAAATAATGGAGTTACATTTGATACAAAAACAGAATTACCTGGAAAAACTCAGCAGGTCTGGCAGCATCGGCGGAGAGGAAAAGAGTTGACGTTTCGAGTCCTCATGACCCTTCGACAGAACTTGAGTTCGAGTCCAAGAAAGAGTTGAAATATAAGCTGGATTAAGGTGTGTGTGTGGGGGGTGGAGAGATAGAGAGAGAGAGAGGTGTGGGGGGGGGTGGTGTGTGGTTGTGTGGACAAACAAGCAGTGATAGAAGCAGATCATCAAAAGATGTCAACGACAATGGTACAATAGAACACATAGGTGTTAAAGTTAAAGTTGGTGATATTATCTAAACGAATGTGCTAATTAAGAATGGATGGTAGGCCACTCAAGGTACAGCTCTAGTGGGGGTGGGGAGAGCATAAAAGATTTTAAAATATTTAAAAATAATGGAAATAGGTGGGAAAAGAAAAATCTATATAATTTATTGGGAAAAAAAAGGGGGAAACAGAAAGGGGGTGGGGATGGGGGAGGGAGCTCACGACCTAAAGTTGTTGAATTCAATATTCAGACTGGAAGGCTGTAAGGTTTCCCAATAAATTATATAGATTTTTCTTTTCCCACCTATTTCCATTATTTTTAAATATTTTAAAATCTTTTATGCTCCCCCCACCCCCACTAGAGCTATACCTTGAGTGCCCTACCATCCATTCTTAATTAGCACATTCGTTTAGATAATATCACCAACTTTAATTTTAACACCTATGTGTTCTATTGTACCATTGTTGTTGACATCTTTTGATGATCTGCTTCTATCACTGCTTGTTTGTCCACACAACCACACACCACCACCCCCCCCCACCTCTCTCTCTCTCCGCCCCCCCACACACACACCTTAAACCAGCTTATATTTCAACTCTTTCTTGGACTCGAAATCAAGTTCTGTTGAAGGGTCATGAGGACTCGAAACGTCAACTCTTTTCTTCTCCGCCGATGCCAGACCTGCTGAGTTTTTCCAGGTAATTCTGTTTTTGTTTTGGATTTCCAGCATCCGCAGTTTTTTTGTTTTTATCTCTGAGTTACATTTGATACCTTCCAATCTGCAGGAACTGTTCCAGAATCTTTAGAATTTTGGAAGATGATCACCAATGGTCTCTACAGCCATCTCTCTTAACGCTCTGGGATGTAGATCATAGGCTGAGGGGATTTATCTACTTTCAGTCCCATTAATTTCTCCAGTACTACTTTGTTACTAATACTGATTTCTTTCAGTTCCTCACTCGCTAGTCCCTTGGTTCTTTAGTATTTTCGGGAGGTTTTTTTTTGTATCTCCCTCCATGAAGAAAGACACAAAGGGCAGAATTTTACAGCCCTGTTTCGGGATGGGGATGGGGCCATAAAATGCAGCGAGACATTCTAAACCTCACTGACGACAGTGGGAATGTAAAATTCCACTGTCGTAAAATTCTGCCCAAAGTATTTATTTAGTTTCTCTGCCATTTCCTTACTCCCCGTTATAGATTCCTCTGACTCTGCTTGTAAGAGGCCCACATGCACCTTTACTAATCCTTTCCTTTTTACATATCTGTAGAAGCTTCTGCAGTCCATTTTTATGTTTCTTGCTAATTTGAATCAGATGTGGTTTACCTGGGTGTGATATGGTTCAGTTTACCTTTGTATGATAGCTGATGGTCAAGGCTGAGTTGTTCAAATCCCAGAGGGAAACTTGAAACAACTGTCATTACCCAGTTTTGCAATTTGTGTGTTTCGAGATGCAGGCTTTGAATTCAGTGGTAATAAGACCACTGAGTCTCAAGAGGTGTTTTTTTTTAAATAAAACTAAACTAAACATTTGTTAATGCAACAAAAATTGTAAGCATGTACATATGTCTACAAAATTACTACTATAATAACTACAAAAACCCGTAATTAATCCGACTCTCAGTTACACTCCCATTAAGGCAACAGTAAAACTCATAGATTTAAAAAGACCCCAGGCAAAGCACATTTGACCATATGAATTCAAAATGAGGTTCCTTGCAGACACAGCTGCAGACAGACTTTATGTTTACAGGCTAAAGGCTTCTCATTCTTTATGAATCTTACAATGCCTCTGCTTTACACACAAACCCCTTCCTGTTTATACCTATCTTGTCCTTTGAATGTAAATGTTCTATTGTATCACCAGGCTTGTAACATTACACCTCCTAACAATAATATTTTCATCCCACTAATTGTATTAGTAATATAAACACATTGCTTGGCATCTCCCAGATAGGTGCAAAATTTTACTCCTGCTCTTGAATGTTTTATTCCACAAATGCAAATATACACCCTTGACACCTATGTTTCTAAACTTCCCCATGTTTATCCAATTACCATTTCAAACCTATTTCTTCCTACACATCAAAGAATCCAGACTAGCTGGCTTTAATCCAATTAAGGCACTCACACATACACACACATAGACAAAAACAGAATTACCTGGAAAAACTCAGCAGGTCTGGCAGCATCGGCGGAGAAGAAAAGAGTTGACGTTTCGAGTCCTCGTGACCCTTCGACCGAACTCAAACGTCAACTCTTTTCTTCTCTGCCGATGCTGCCAGACCTGCTGAGTTTTTCCAGGTAATTCTGTTTTTGTTTTGGATTTCCAGCATCTGCAATTTTTTTGTTTTTTACACACACTTAGACACAGACACCACTAAACTCTATTAAAAAAAAATTCCAATAATGTTATAGACATTAATCTCTTCATGGTACTTGATGTAGTTTGGTTTGGTTTGACTTTGTTTGGTGTGAATTGGTCTGGCTTGGTTTATCTTAGCATGAATTAGACACTTTTCCTTTATTCTTTCATGGGATGTGGGCATCGCTGGCAAGGCCAGCATTTGTTGCCCATCCCTAATTGCCCTTGAACTGAGTGGCTTGCTGGGCCATTTCAGAGGGCAGTTAAGAGTTATCCACATTGCTGTGGGTCTAGAGTCACATGTAGGCCAGACCAGGTAAGGAGGGCAGATTTCCACCCCTAAAGGACATTAGTGAACCAGAAGGGTTTTTACAGCAATTGATGATGGTTTTATGGTCACCATAACTGAGACTAGGTTTCAATTCCAGATTTATTAACTGAAATTTAAATTCCACCAGTTGCCTTGGTGGGATTTGAACCCGTGTTCCCAGTGCACCATCCCAGGATTCTGGATTACTAGTCCAGTCACATCAGCAGAGATGCTACCATCTCCACCGTTGATGGGGTAGGTTTAAGTATTGAAGCATTTTGGTTTTGTCTGGCTTGGTCTTTGGTTGAAGTTGATTTCTTTACCCTTCACGTTCCTGATACGCATTGTGTCAGAGGTTATCCTTGGTCTCTTGTTCACTTTACTCACACGTCCAGGCAATGCCTACCTGGCCTATTCTTCTTGTTGAAATAGTCCCTGAGGCGGCTAACGGCACGGTACCTCCCCTCTGTCAGCAAAACCCGCGATCCAACCCACACACTGGGTTCGTAGGCACGTGCCTGTTGGGAGAAGCACACTCTGAATACTCGTTCATGTGCTCAGATTGCACACACATCTGGAGCACACATCTTCAATTTCAGCCCATGTTCAATATTTATACAATTTTCAACACTCCCCAAATTCAAAAATGTCAGCGCAGGATGAATGTGCTTTACGATCTAGAAAGAATAAACCTGTATCCCTATCTCCTTCATTTTCAGATAGCATGCCCCAAGAGGGCATTATGTTTGGTAAGATAGGGCAGTGACTTACCATTGATTACTGCAAGTGGCTGACCAGGAATCTCTCTCGCTCTTATCACCTGCCATTGACCTACGTTGGAAGGATTTACAGGCTGATACACTACCTGTTTGGCCATGTTATGAACACACCTTCCTTGGCCATCACATCCTGGGGATGAATAACCCACTGGCCGCCAAGGTTAGGTTCCGGGCCTGCCTTTGAAACACACCCAATAAAACAGGAAGTGGGGTGTGTTCATTTCCAGGGTGGGTCTGAGGCCTTCATCCAGCCCAACTGGTGTTGGAGGACCTGTCCATGCTCCGAGGTCATTGGCCGTGCCCCGGAGCGAGGTCAAAGGCCATAGTTAAAAGGGCCCCTGACATTGGAGGGTGACCGAGCTCTTCAAAATCCGCTGGATAGTTTGTCATTGAGCAGTCTGCTGGCTTCTCAGGTGAGTGTATATTATTTTGAGTTCTGCTGTCTCCAGACCTTGGTGCTGAGCAGAGGTGGCATTCTTTATTAATCTGAACAAGTTCACCACTTACTTGCGTGAGGATATGTCCAGTCGTTGCATATTTCCCTCCAGAGATGTCAGCGCCACTGGAGCGAGGGGAGAGTTGGGGGGAGAAGGGCCAAACCAGCCCATCGATTCAAGGAGGACTCCCTCAGTGCTCTCCTACCCATAGTCTCTGACCGAGGTGAGCCGTTTGTGCCTCTCCCTGGTAAGAGGAGGAAGCCCAGCCAGACACGCGCAGCCTTGGAGGAGGAGGTGGCCTAGGAGGCCAGCAGTGTTGGGCTGGTCAGAAGGAAGTGGTCTCAATGCCAGAAAAGGCTCAAAGACCTAATAAGAGTGACCAGTGCGAGTCGAGACTCAGTACGTACAGTCTTGTGACAACAAGATTCAACCAAAGCAAAGAGGCAGGCACCACTTCTAGCTTAGCCAGAACGGTCATACCCTGTGCAATTGGCATTAATCTGATCCACAAAGCTAACCATCGAGCCAAGCAAGCTAACCTGGTGTCCCAGGTACAAGCAGATCTCTCCTTAAATAAGGAGAATCAAGACTGTGCACAGTACTCTAGGTGTGGCCTCAACAATGTCCTGTATATTTGTAGCAAGGGTTCCCTAATTTTATTCTCCATCATCCTTGCAATGAAGGCCAACATCCCACTTGCCTTCCGAATTACATACTGTACCTCCAGGCTGACTTTTACGTGATCTATATACCAGGCCACCCAGATCCCTCTGAAGCACTGGACTCCTGTTTTGGTTACAGGAGATGTGGAGGTAAGGAGGGTAAACGGAGGTTAGGTATGGATTAGCCATGGGTTAGTGGAAGGACAGAACAGACTCAAAGGGCTGAATGGCCTCCTCCTGAGTTGCAAACAGAAATATTGCACTGAGGGCCAATGCAAATCAACCACAATCCTAAACTCTCCCCATTTCATCATTTAATGTCAAGCATAAAAATGTTAAGGCAGGATATTGGGTAGGACAATTAGCAGCTGGCACAAGTCCTGGAAGTCCTGTGGACAGTGAGGCTGGTGGAATGGGAGGGACACCCGGCAAGTGGACTCTAACACAGAGAAATGTGAAGAGCTTCATTTTGTTAGGGAGATGAGGAAAGGCGATATTAAATAAAGGGTAGAATTCTAAAGGGGATACAGGAACGGGGGAACCTTGAGGTATATGTGCGTAAGTCATTGAAGGTGGCACGGCACACTGAGAAAGGGTTAAAAGACATACCAACGCTGGGCTTTACTGATAGAGGCAGAGAGTACAAACACCTGGAGGTCATGATGAATCTTCATAGAGCATTGCTGCAGCCTCAGCTAGAGCATCGTGTCCAGTTCTGGGCACCACACTTTAGGTAAAGTGTAAAGGCATAAGAGAGGGTGTGGAACAGATTCACGAGAATGGTTCCAGGGATGAGAGACTTCAGTTATCTGGATAGATTTTTTTAAAAACTGATTCATGGGATGTGTGGGTGTCGGTGGTTAGGCCAGCATTTAATACCCATCCCTAATTGGATGGAGAAGCTGGGGCTGTTCTCCTTACTGAAGAGAAGATTGAGAGGAGGTTAACAGAGGTGTTCAAAATCATAAGCGCTCTGGACAGATTGTGTGGAGAGAGACTGTTCCCATTGGTGAAAGGATTGAGAACCAGAGGGCACAGATTTAAGGTGATTGGTGAAAGAGCCAGAGGTAAAATGAGGAAAAACTTAACTTACACGTTGAGTGGTTAGGGTCTGGAATGCACTGCCTGAGATTGTGGGGGAGACAGGGTCAATCGAGTGGTTAGGATCTGGAATGCACTGCCTGAGATTGTGGGGGAGACAGGGTCAATCGAGTGGTTAGGATCTGGAATGCACTGTCTGAGAGTGTGGTGGAGACAGGGTCAATCGAGTGGTTAGGATCAGGAATGCACTGTCTGAGAGTGTGGTGGAGACAGTGTCGATCGAGTGGTTAGGGTCTGGAATGCACTGTCTGAGAGTGTGGTGGAGACAGGGTCAATCGAGTGGTTAGGATCTGGAATGCACTGTCTGAGAGTGTGGTGGAGACAGGGTCAATCGAGTGGTTAGGGTCTGGAATGCACTGTCTGAGAGTGTGGTGGAGACAGGGTCAATCGAGTGGTTAGGATCTGGAATGCACTGTCTGAGAGTGTGGTGGAGACAGGGTCAATCGAGTGGTTAGGATCTGGAATGCACTGTCTGAGAGTGTGGTGGAGACAGGGTCAATCGAATGGTTAGGATCTGGAATGCACTGTCTGAGAGTGTGGTGGAGACAGGGTCAATCGAGTGGTTAGGATCTGGAATGCACTGTCTGAGAGTGTGGTGGAGACAGGGTCAATCGAGTGGTTAGGATCTGGAATGCACTGTCTGAGAGTGTGGTGGAGACAGGGTCAATCGAATGGTTAGGATCTGGAATGCACTGTCTGAGAGTGTGGTGGAGACAGGGTCAATCGAGTGGTTAGGATCTGGAATGCACTGTCTGAGAGTGTGGTGGAGACAGGGTCAATCGAGTGGTTAGGGTCTGGAATCGGGAATGCTCGCAATGGGCTCAGTGACCTCTCTCTGTGTTGTAATTATGATTTCAGAACGCAATGATGACCACGACATCTCGCTGCAATTAGTTTGATGAACATTGGATTGATTATGGAAGATTACCTCATACTCTGGATCCCTGCAGATATTTAAGAAGGAGTAACACTCATCAGCTTCAGAACAGAAGTACGGCTTCCGGCTCCTGTAAAATCCAACACTGGGATTTAATCCTTACACCTCATTGACTCACAGCCACGGTGAAGCCCCTGGATTACCTGGGGAATGGGTTCCTGAGGGAGGCTCTGGAAACAGCATCAATTCATTCAAATATAAATTCGATAGATTTCAAAAAATGATACTTCAGGATGGAGTTATAATAATAACTTGAGACATGAGGCAGGGTGAGTGTTAGCATATGCAGGAGGGATAAGTTATTTCGGTCTCACATAAGATGATGATAAATATTGAGCAGGAGTAGGCCATTTGGCCCATCGAGCCTGCTCTGCCATTCAATAAGATCATCGCTGCTCTGAGTGCAGCCTTAACTCTGCAGCCCTGCCTGTCCCCCCTTAAACCCTTGTAGAGCAAAAATCTGTCCAACTTAGTCTTGAACATAGTTAATGGCACAGCTTCCATTCGTTGCTGGGGAAGGGAATTTGAAAAATTAACGATGCTTTGACAGAAGAAATTCCTCCTCATCTCCATCTTAAACAGGAGACCCCTCGCTTTGAGAATGCCCCCTAGTGCTAGATTCCCCATAGTGGGAAGGAAAACTGACCAGTATAGACGGGTCTTGGAGTGAATGTCCACAGTTCCCCGAAGGTGGCAGGCCAGGTACATAAGGTGATGAAGAAGGCAGATTGGAAAGTTTCCTCTATTAGCCGGGGTACAGAACAGAATGATGCCTGACACAAGCCTCCTGAAACAGCCACTCTAACTCAGAGATTCGACACTGCAAGCGAGCCCCAGGAGGGCAGATAAATCTTTCCGGGTCACCCTCAAAGCCTCCCGGGAAAAAGTGCAACATCCCCACTGACCTCTGGGATCCCCTGGCCCAAGGTCACCCAAAGTGGAGGGAAAGCATCCGGGAAGGAGCTGAACTCCTCGAGTCTGGTCACCAAGGCCTGTCTGAAGGCAATCGTCAACAGTGAAAGGAGCGGGTGGCAGCCTGGGTACCCTATCCACTGTACCCCTACTACCCCACCCACTGTACCCCTACTACCCCACCCACTGTACCCCAACTACCCCACCCACTGTACCCCTACTACCCCACCCACTGTACCCCTACTACGCCACACACTGTACCCCTACTACCCCACCCACTGTACCCCTACTACGCCACACACTGTACCCCTACTACCCCACCCACTGTACCCCTACTACCCCACCCACTGTACCCCTACTACCCCACCCACTGTACCCCTACTACCCTACCCACGGCACCCCTACTACCCCACCCACTGCACCCCTACTACCCCACCCACTGTACCCCTACTACCCCACCCACCCACTGTACCCCTACTACCCCACCCACCCACTGTACCCCTACCACCCCACCCACTGTACCCCTACTACCCCACCCAACCACTGTACCCCTACTACCCCACCCACTGTACCCCTACTACCCCACCCAACCACTGTACCCCTACTACCCCACCCACTGTACCCCTACTACCCCACCCACCCACTGTACCCCTACTACCCCACCCACTGTACCCCTACCACCCCAACCACTGTACCCCTTCTACCCCACCCACTGTACCCCTACTACCCCACCCACTGTACCCCTACTACCCCACCCACTGTATCCCTACTACCCCACCCAACCACTGTACCCCTACCACCCCACCCACTGTACCCCTACTACCCCACCCACTGTACCCCTACTACTCCACCCACTGTACTCCTACTACCCCACCCACTGTATCCCTACTACCCCACCCAACCACTGTACCCCTACCACCCCACCCACTGTACCCCTACTACCCCACCCACTGTATCCCTACTACTCCACCCACTGTACCCCTACTACCCTACCCACTGTACCCCTACCACCCCACCCACTGTACCCCTACCACCCCCACTCACTGTACCCCTACTACCCCACCCACTGTACCCCTACTACCCCACCCAACCACTGTACCCCTACTACCCCACCCACTGTACCCCTACTACCCCACCCACTGTACCCCTACTACCCCACCCAACCACTGTACCCCTACCACCCCACCCACTGTACCCCTACTACCCCACCCACTGTACCCCTACCACCCCACCCACTGTACCCCTACTACCCCACCCACTGTACCCCTACTCCCCCACCCACTGTACCCCTACTACCCCACCCACTGTATCCCTACTACTCCACCCACTGTACCCCTACCACCCCACCCACTTTACCCCTACTACCCCACCCATTGTATCCCTACTACCCCACCCACCCACTGTACCCCTACTACCCCACCCAACCACTGTACCCCTAGTACCCCACCCACCCACTGTACCCCTACTACTCCACCCACTGTACCCCTACCACCCCACCCACTGTACCCCTACCACCCCACCCACTGTATCCCTACTACTCCACCCACTGTACCCCTACCACCCCACCCACTGTACCCCTACTACCCCACCCACTGTATCCCTACTACCCCACCCACTGTACCCCTACCACCCCATCCACCCACTGTACCCCTACCACCCCACCCACTGTACCCCTACTACCCCACCCACTGTATCCCTACTACCCCACCCACTGTATCCCTACTATCCCACCCACTGTACCCCTACTACCCCACCCACTGTATCCCTACTACCCCACCCACTGTATCCCTACTATCCCACCCACTGTACCCCTACTACCCCACCCCCTGTACCTCTACCACCCCACCCCCTGTACCCCTACCACCCCACCCACTCACTGTACCCCTACCACCCCACCCACTGTACCCCTACCACCCCACCCACTGTACCCCTACTACCCCACCCACTGTATCCCTACTACCCCACCCACTGTATCCCTACTACCCCACCCACTGTATCCCTACTATCCCACCCACTGTACCCCTACTACCCCACCCACTGTATCCCTACTACCCCACCCACTGTATCCCTACCATCCCACCCACTGTACCCCTACCACCCCACCCACTGTACCTCTACCACCCCACCCACTTTACCCCTGCTACCCCACCCACTGTACCCCTACTACCCCACCCACCCACTGTACCCCTACCACCCCACCCACTGTACCCCTACTACTTCACACACCCACTGTACCCCTACCACCCCACCCACTGTACCCCTACCACCCCACCCACTGTACCCCTACTACCCCACCCACTGTACCCCTACTACCCCACCCACTGTACCCCTACTACCCTACCCACCCACTGTACCCCTACAACCTCACCCACCCACTGTACCCCTACCACCCCACCCACTGTACCCCTGCTACCCCACCCACTGTACCCCTACTACCCCACCCACTGTACCCCTACCACATCACCCACTGTACCCTTACCACCCCAACCACCCACTGAAACACTACCACCCCACCCACTGTACCCCTACTACCCCACCCACTGTACCCCTGCTATCCTACCCACTGTACCCCTACCACCTCACCCACTGTACCTCTACTACCCCACCCACTGTACCCCTACTACCCCCACCCACTGTACCCCTACTACCTCACCCACCCACTGTACCCCTACTACCCCACCCACTGTACCCCTACTACCCCACTCACCCACTGTACCCCTACAACCCCACCTACTGTACCCCTACCACCCCACCCCTGTACCCCTACCACCCCACCCACCCACTGCACCCTTACCACCTCACCCACTGTACCCCTACTACCCAAACCATTGTACCCCTACCACCCCACCCCTGTACCCCTACCACCCCCGCCCACCCACTGTACCCCTACCACCCCACCCACTGTACCCCTACCACGCCACACATTGTACCCCTATCACCCCACCCACCCACTGTACCCCTACCACCCCACCCACTGTACCCTTACCACCCCAACCACCCACTGTACCCCTACCACGCCACCCACCTACTGTGCCCCTACCACCCCACCCACTGTACCCCTACCACCTCTGCTCCACCTGTGACAGAGACTGTAGGTCATGCATTGGACTCTTCGGTTACCGGAGAACTCTTTTTTAGTGCGGAAGCAAGTCACCCTCAACCCCGAGGGACTGTCTAAGAGAGAGGAGGAGAACATAGAGCAGGAGGTAATGTAGAACTTTGGAAAATACTGGTAAGACCTCACTGAGAGTACTATTGACAGTTCTGGTCAGCGCATGCTAGGAAACTTGTGATTGCATTGGAAGGAGTGCAGAGAAGATTTACAAGGATAATGCCAGGAATGGAGAATTTTATCCATGAGGAAAGGTGGGATAGGTTGTGTTGTTTTCTATGGAACAGAGGAGTCTGGGAGAGATTTAATGGTGGTGCATTAAATTATGAGGGGCACATATAGAGTAGAAATCTTTTCACCCAGAGGCTGGTGGGGGCCTGGAACTCACTGTCTGAAAGAGTTACTTGGATATGCATTTAAACTGCTGTAACCTACAGAGCTACGGACCAAGTGTCAGGGAGTGGGATAAGGTACACTGGCTCTTTTCCAGCCCGTACAGGCATAATGGCCTGTACACCATCTTTCTGTGCTATAAATTGTCTGGGTTTCTATAGCTCCCTAAACTCTCCATCCCCTTGGGGATTTCCTAATCCCTTGTCAGGGTCTGGTTTTGTTTTCTCATTTGTTCACAGGATGTGGGTGTCGCTGTCTCTCTCTCTCTCTCTCTCTCACTCTCTCTCTCTATCTGTCACTCTCTCTGTCTCTCTCTCTCACTCTCACTCTCTCACTCTCTCTCTATCTGTCGCTCTCTCTGTCTCTCTCTCGCTTTCTCGCTCTCTCTCTGTCACACTCTCTCTCTCTCTCTCTCACTCTCTATCTGTCGCTCTCTCTGTCTCTCTCTCTCTCGCTCTCTCTCGCTCTCTCTCTCTCACTCTGTCTCTCGATGTCTCTCTCTCACTCTCTCTCTGTCACACTCTCTCTCTCTCTATCTGTCGCTCTCTCTGTCTCTCTCTCTCGCTCTCTCTCGCTCTCGCTCTCTCTCTCTCATTCTCTCTATCTCTCTCTGCCTCTCTCTCACTCTCTCTCTCTGTCACACTCTCTCTCTCTCACTCTCTCTCACTCTCTCTCACTCTCTCTGTCTCTCTCTGTCTCTCTCTGTCTCTGTCTTTCTCTCTCTGTCTCTCTCTCTTCTCTCTCTCGCTCTCTCTCTCTCTCTCTCTCTTGCTCTGTCGCTCTGGTTCTCTCTCTCTGGCTCTCTCGTTCTCTCTCTCTCTCTCAAGCTCTCTCTCTCTCTTTCTTGCTCTCTCTCACTCTCTGTCTCTGTCTCTGCCTCGCTCTCTCTGTCTTGCTCTCTCTCTCTCTCTCTGGCTCTCTCTCTCTCTCCACTTTCTCCCAGCCTCCCATGGAACAGGTGGGGATACCAATCACGATTCTAATGAGGAGCTACGACTAATTGTAGACTATTGAATAGCGAGTCACTGCTATCGTTAGTGAACAATCCCATTATTAAAAACAAAGAAAACTGCGGATGCTGGAAATCCAAAACAAAAACAGAATTACCTGGAAAAACTCAGCAGGTCTGGCAGCATCGGCGGAGAAGAAAAGAGTTGACGTTTCGAGTCCTCATGACCCTTCGACAGAACTTGATTTCGAGTCCAAGAAAGAGTTGAAATATAAGCTGGTTTAAGGTGTGTGTGGGGGGGGCGGAGAGATAGAGAGAGAGAGAGGTGGGTTGTGTAGACAAACAAGCAGTGATAGAAGCAGATCATCAAAAGATGTCAGCAACAATGGTACAAAAGAACACATAGGTGTTAAAGTTAAAGTTGGTGATATTATCTAAACGAATGTGCTAATTAAGAATGGATGGTAGGGCACTCAAGGTACAGCTCTAGTGGGGGTGGGGGGAGCATAAAAGATTTTAAAATATTTAAAAATAATGGAAATAGGTGGGAAAAGAAAAATCTATAAAATTTATAGGGAAAAAAAAGGGGGAAAAAGGGGGGAAACAGAAAGGGGGTGGGGATGGGGGAGGGAGCTCACGACCTAAAGTTATTGAATTCAATATTCAGACCGGAAGGCTGTAAGGTGCCTAGTCGGAAGATGAGGTGTTGTTCCTCCAGTTTGCGTTGGGCTTCACTGGAACAATGCAGCAAGCCAAGGACAGACATGTGGGCAAGAGAGCAGGGTGGAGTGTTAAAATGGCAAGCGACAGGGAGGTTTGGATCATTCTTGCGGACAGACCGCAGGTGTTCTGCAAAGCGGTCGCCCAGTTTACGTTTGGTCTCTCCAATGTAGAGGAGACCACATTGGGAGCAACGAATGCAGTAGACTAAGTTGGGGGAAATGCAAGTGAAATGCTGCTTCACTTGAAAGGAGTGTTTGGGCCCTTGGACGGTGAGGAGAGAGGAAGTGAAGGGGCAGGTGTTACCATCTTTTGCGTGGGCATGGGGTGGTGCCATAGGAGGGGGTTGAGGAGTAGGGGGTGATGGAGGAGTGGACCAGGTGTCCCGGAGGGAGCGATCCCTACGGAATGCCGATAAGGGGGGTGAAGGGAAGATGTGTTTGGTGGTGGCATCATGCTGAGTTGGCGGAAATGGCGGAGGATGATCCTTTGAATGCGGAGGCTGGTGGGGTGATAAGTGAGGACAAGGGGGACCCTATCATGTTTCTGGGAGGGAGGAGAAGGCGTGAGGGCGGATGCGCGGGAGATGGGCCGGACACGGTTGAGGGCCCTGTGAACGACCGTGGGTGGAAAACCTCGGTTAAGGAAGAAGGAGGACATGTCAGAGGAACCGTTTTTGAAGGTAGCATCATCGGACAGATGCGACGAAAGCGAAGGAACTGGGAGAATGGGATGGAGTCCTTACAGGAAGCGGGGTGTGAGGAGCTGTAGTCGAGTTAGCTGTGGGAGTCGGTGGGTTTGTAATGGATATTGGTGGACAGTCTATCACCAGAGATTGAGACAGAGAGGTCAAGGAAGGGAAGGGAAGTGTCAGAGATGGACCATGTGAAAATGATGGAGGGGTGGAGATTGGAAGCAAAATTAATAAATTTTTCCAAGTCCCGACGAGAGCATGAAGCGGCACCGAAGTAATCATCGATGTACCGGAGAAAAAGTTGTGGAAGGGGGCCGGGGTAGGACTGCAACAAGAGAATGTTCCACATACCCCATAAAGAGACAGGCATAGCTGGGGCCCATGCGGGTACCCATAGCCACACCTTTTATTTGGAGAAAGTGAGAGGAGTTGAAGGAGAAATTGTTCAACGTGAGAACAAGTTCAGCCAGATGGAGGAGAGTAGTGGTGGATGGGGATTGTTCGGAGCCCTCTGTTCGAGGAAGAAGCTAAGGGCCCTCAGACCATCCTGGTGGGGGATGGAGGTGTAGAGGGATTGGACGTCCATGGTGAAGAGGAAGCGGTTGGAGCCAGGGAACTGGAAATTGTTGATGTGACGTAAGGTGTCAGAGGAATCACGGATGTAGGTGGGAAGGGACTGGACAAGGGGGAGAGAGAAGGGAGTCAAGATAACGAGAAATGAGTTCTGTGGGGCAGGAGCAAGCTGACACGATCGGTCTACCGGGGCAGTTCTGTTTGTGGATTTTGGGTAGGAGATAGAAGCGGGCCATCCGAGGTTGGGCGACTATCAGGTTGGAAGCTGTGGGAGGGAGATCCCCAGAGGAGATGAGGTCAGTGACAGTCCTGGAAACAATGGCTTGATGTTCAGTGGTGGGGTCATGGTCCAGGGAGAGGTAGGAGGAAGTGTCTGCGAGTTGACGCTCAGCCTCCGCGAGGTAGAGGTCAGTGCGCCAGACAACAACAGCACCACCCTTGTCAGCGGGTTTGATGACAATGTCAGGGTTGGATTTGAGAGAATGGAGTGCAGTAAGTTCAGAGAGAGACAGGTTAGAATGGGTGAGAGGAGCAGAGAAATTATTATTCTGTTATAGGCTGGGAGAAGTTGCACTGGATGGACCTGGGTTCTGATTCAGTAAGTTCCATGTCTTTAAGACTGGCATTGGTCTTTTGATTATCTCTTAAACTAATATTGATAATACAAAATGGTTCGTTACCTCTGAGCCAAAACACTTTGAGACAGTAGATGCAGAGTCACCACTAACACCAGAAGCATTTTATCAGCAAGGCTGTGTACTGGACAACAGAGAAAAATACAACTGGTTAGCACCAAATCTTTACTGGATGATTCAGTGTAACATTCCCCTCCCCTTCGACCCTTTACCCTAGAGTCCAATTTGCATAAACTGCCAAACTCCTCCCCAAATGAAGTGATTCTTATTAAAGTGTGGGCAGCAAGTGTTGACGAGCTATTCGACTGCTGTAGTATCTGTGCTGAGGCAGTCACCTGAGCAGTCAGGCATGGGCCTTCAGTAAGGTCGATGGGGTGGTTGAGGGGGGTGGGAAGGGAAGGGGAGGGGACTGATGCAGAGACATCAGGAGCAGGAAGCTTAGCCTAGAAACACTAGGCCATAACCCCCCCCCTGGAGTGGCAATCACAGTCGAAGTGCCACCCCCTTCTATTTACTTCCACTGAAATGCAGACGCCCCCTTCTCGCCCAGCCTCCTGACTGGTTGGTCATCAGTGGGGGGTTTTCCGGTGGTCAGTAGGGAGGATCGGGTGGTCAGTAGGGAGTCAGTGTCGGGGTTTTTGGGCGGTCAGTAGAAAGGATCAGGTGGTCAGTGGCAAAGGTGGTTATTTGGGGGATTGGGTGGTCAGTGGAGGGGGAGTCAGTGGAAAATGGCTGAGCGGTCAGTAGGGGGGATTGGGTGGTCAGTGGGAAGGGTGGTTGGGTGGTCAGTGGGGGGAGTCGGTGGAAAATGGCTGAGCGGTCAGTAGGGGGACCGCGTGGCCAGTGGTGGGTGGTCAGCTGGTCAGTAGGGATGACTGGGTGGTCAGTAGGGTTGGTGGTCAGAGGGGGGGTGGCTGGATGGTCAGTGGGAGGTGTCAGGTGGCCAGCGAGCAGTCAGTGGGGTGGTGGTCAGTGGGAGGGTGGACATTGGGGTTGGTCAGTTGGAGATGGTCAGTGGGGAGTGGTCAGTGGGGGGTGGTCAGTGGGGGGTGGTCAGTGGGGGGGTGGTAGTGGGGGGTGGTCAGTGGGGGGGTGGTCAGTGGTCAGTGGGGGGTGGTCAGTGGGGGTGTGGTCAGTAGGGGGTGGTCAGTGGGGGATGGTCATTGGGGGAGTGGTCTGTGGGGGGTGGTCAGTGGGGAGTGGTCAGTGGGGGTGTGGTCAGTAGGGGGTGGTCCGTGGGGGGGTGGTCAGTGGGGGGTGGTCAGTGGGGGGTGGTCAGTGGGGGGTGGTCCATGGGGGGGTGGTCCATGGGGGGTGGTCAGTGAGGGGGGTGGTCAGTGGGAGGGTGCTCATTGGGGTTGGTCAGATGGGGGTGGTCAGTGGGGGGGTGGGTCAGTGGGGGGTGGTCAGTGGGGGGGTGGTCAGTGGGGGGGTGGTCAGTGGTCAGTGGGGGGTGGTCAGTGGGGGTGTGGTCAGTAGGGGGTGGTCAGTGGGGGATGGTCATTGGGAGTGGTCTGTGGGGGGTGGTCAGTGGGGGTGGTCAGTGGGGGTGTGGTCAGTAGGGGGTGGTCCGTGGGGGGTGGTCAGTGGGGGGGTGGTCAGTGGGGGGTGGTCTGTGGGGGGTGGTCAGTGGGGGGTGGTCAGTGGGGGGTGGTCAGTGAGGGGGTGGTCAGTGGGGGGTGGTCAGTGGGGGGGTGGTCAGTTGGGGGGTGGTCAGTGGGAGGGTGCTCATTGGGGTTGGTCAGATGGGGGTGGTCAGTAGGGGGTGGTCAGTGGGGGGTGGTCAGTGGGGGGGGTGGTCAGTGGGGATGGTCAGTGGGGGTGTGGTCAGTTGGGGATGGTCAGTGGGGTGTGGTCAGTGGGGGGGTGGTCAGTGGGGGGTGGTCAGTGGGGGCGTGGTCAGTGGGGGGGTGGTCAGTGGGGGGGTGGTCAGTGGGGGGGTGGTCAGTGGGAGGTGGTCAGTGGGAGGTGGTCAGTGGGGGGTGGTCAGTGGGAGGTGGTCAGTGGGGGGGGGTCAGTGGGGGGTTTGTCAGTGGGGGGGTGGTCAGTGGGGGGGTGGTCAGAGGGGGTGGTCAGTGGGGGGGTGGTCAGTGGGGGGTGGTCAGTGGGAGGTGGTCAGTGGTGGGGTGGTCAGTGGGGGGGTGGTCAGTGGGGGGGTGGTAGGTGAGTGTTGTTAGAGGAAGAGTGTTGTTCGGAGGGGATGGAGGGGATGGTTGGGGGGGTGGAAAGTGGTCAGGTTGAGGGAGGGTAGTTGGGGGTGAGCCCTATGTGAGGGTGGGGAGAGTAGTCGGGGAGGGGTTCGGATGTGGAGTCGGGTAGGGGGTCGGTTGTTTGGTTGGGGGGGGGTCGGGTGTGTAGTCGGGGGGGTTCAGGTTGAGTGGAGGGGGTGTCAGGTTGAGGTGGGGTCAGATTGGGGGGGGTGTCAGGTTGAGGTGGAGGGTGTCAGGTTGAGGGGGGGTCAGGTTGAGGGGGGGTCAGGTTGAGGGGGGGGGGTCAGGTTGAGGGGGGGGGGTCAGGTTAAAGGGGGGGTCAGATTGAGGGGGGGGTCAGGTTGAGGGGGGCATCAGGCTGAGGGGGGGGTCAGGCTGAGGGGGGGTCAGGTTGAGAGGGGGTGGTCAGGTTGAGGGGGCATCAGGTTGGGGGGGGGGTCAGGTTGGGGGGGGGTGTCAGGTTGAGGGGGGGGTCAGGTTGAGGGGGGATCAGGTTGAGGGGGGCATCAGGTTGAGGGGGGCATCAGGTTGAGGGGGGGGTCAGGTTGAGTGGGGGGTCAGGTTGAGGGGGGGGTCAGGTTGAGGGGGGGCATCAGGTTGAGGGGGGGGTCAGGTTGAGGGGGGCATCAGGTTGAGGGGGGGGGTCAGGTTGAGGGGGGGATCAGGTTGAGGGGGGGTCAGGTTGAGGGGGGTCAGGTTAAGGGGGGGGTCAGGTTGAGGGGGGCATCAGGTTGAGGGGGGGGTCAGGTTGAGGGGGGGCATCAGGTTGAGGGGGGGGTCAGGTTGAGGGGGGCATCAGGTTGAGGGGGGGGTCAGGTTGAGGGGGGGGTCAGGCTGAGGGGGGGTCAGGCTGAGGGGGGGGTCAGGCTGAGGGTGGTCAGGTTGAGGGGGGGGTCAGGTTGAGAGGGGGTCAGGTTGAAGGGGGGCATCAGGTTGGGGGGGGGTCAGATTGGGGAGGGTGGTCAGGTTGAGGGGGGGTCAGGTTGAGGGGGGGGTCAGGTTGAGGGGGGGGTCAGGTTGAGGGGGGGTCAGGTTGAGGGGGGCATCAGGTTGAGGGGGTGGTCAGGTTGAGGGGGGGTCAGGTTGAGGGGGTGGTCAGGTTGAGGGGGGGGTCAGGTTGAGGGGGGGTCAGGTTGAGGGGGCATCAGGTTGAGGGGGGGTCAGGTTGAGGGGGTGGTCAGGTTGAGGGGGGGTCAGGTTGAGGGGGGGTCAGGTTGATGGGGGCATCAGGTTGAGGGGGGGGTCAGGTTGAGGGGGTGGTCAGGTTGAGGGGGGGGTGTCAGGTTAAGGGGGGGTCAGGTTGAGGGGGGGGTCAGGTTGAGGGGGGGTCAGGTTGAGGGGGGGGTCAGGTTGAGGGGGGGTCAGGTTGAGGGGGGGTCAGGTTGAGGGGGGGGTCAGGTTGAGGGGGGGTCAGGTTGAGGGGGGGGGGTCTATAGCTGCCCAGGAGCTGAAAGTGGTTTAATTCTTGCACCTTTCCCTGGATAACTATTCCTGTCAGATAATGGGAACCACCTGAACCTGCGCTTTCAATTGGAGTGTCGGGTGGTTCCCGGTGCCGGTTAATCCTGGGCCGGATAATCCAGTGCCAGCCATTCTGGTGCTGACTAATCCGTGCCGGCCAATCCAGTGCCAGCTAATCCAGTGCCGGCCATTCTGGTGCCGGCCCATCTGGTGCCGGTTAATCCTGTGCCGGCCAATCCAGTGCCGGCTAATCCTGTGCCGGCCAATCCGGTGCCGGCTAATCTCCCAACAAAAGTTCAAATTGAATTTACCAGGTAATTGCTGTGTGATCCTTACACGGGGACTTCCAGTGGGGGGGGGGGGCTTCCCCAGGGCAACCCTGGGGTACCTCCCCCTCCCCAGCCATGGGTATGAAGGCCTGGAGATCAGGAACTATGGGCCACAGACTCCGTTCAACAGGCTCAGCCTGAACAACAGATTGAAGGTGGGATCATCGCTGCTCTGGGTGGTCCCTGTGCCTCGATGAGTAAACTCAGCTCACCAGAAATCTCACTGGACCCACGGCAGGGATCAGAGTCTCACACGTCTTAACTGCCCTTGTTCTGGATTTTGCCCTTCAGTGATTTTCTGGTTCTGTAACTAACTGAACACATTCAAAACCCTTTCAGCTAAACTCCAGCCAGAGGACACATTGTCCCCAGAGCAAGGAAAGCAATAAAATAAATGGGATCATCATAAATATCATCATCAGCGTGGGGAATATGCCCCGGCTTTCACAAAGTGACAGACTGTACACATACAACCTGTCTTTCCCTCTCTTTATTCACTATGTAATATGACTCTGATTCAGTCTCCGTCTCTGCAGCTCACCCTGTTTTCTTCCTCAGTCTCTAGGTTTTGAATGTTAAGGAGATTCTCATTACTCTCAGGTTCTGCTATCAAATCACATTTCTGGCAAAATGTCACAGTCTGGAAGGTGATGGTGAAATCTCCATCTCACACCACGAGCAGCCCAATTCCAGGCATTTCTGGGCCATTAACTGTTCAACTGTTAATATCACAAGTGCTCATTTCTAAGCTCGAGACTTCTCCCCTGATCAGTAAATGGTAGTAACGTGGGTCTCACACCGGTTCACACCTCCGACCCTGTCAAATTCCCGTTCATACAACATCCACAATCATTCACTCCCTCCACCACCGACACACTGTAGCACAGTCTGTACCATCTACAAGATGCACTGCAGCAACTCACCAAGGCTCCTTAGACAGCACCTTCCAAACCCATGACCCACTACCATCTAGAAGGGTAAGGACAGCAGATAGATGGGAACACCCCGATCTGGAAGTCCCCCTCCAAGTCACTCACCACCCTGACTTGGAAATATATCACCGTTCCTTCACTATCGCTAGGTCAAAATCCTGGAACTCCCTCCCTAACAGCACTGTGGGTGTACCTACACCGCATGGACAAAATCCTGGAACTCCCTCCCTAACAGCACTGTGGGTGTACCTACACCACCTACAGTGGTTCAAGAAGGCAGCTCACCACCACCTTCTCAAGGGGCAATTAGGGATGGGCAATAAATGCTGGCCTAGCCAGGGACACCCACAGCCTGTGAATGAATTTTAAAAATAGGCAAAACTCACCTGTGTACTGGACAAGCAAACTCCTGCTGTGACTGGGGTCTGAACCCAAAGACAGTCAGTTCCTCAACTGCTTAAACTCCTACCTTTCCCCAGCTCGTCACAACAACACTAAAGCCAATTAGATAGTCTACTGCCAAGAGACATGGGCACTCCCTCCGACACAAGCCTCTTGCAAGAGAGCAAACTTACTCAGTGCTGCGATCTTGCCAGCCAATGTACCTGGCCGTCTATTTATATCAACTCTAATGCCCCACCTTAATGGGTTAGGAGAGTGACACAGACACACCAGGGTGTCTGCCAGATTTTGTTGCAACATTTAATTGTTTTGCTAATTGGTGACCACTAGCCATTTGTCAGCATTTGGTGCCTCCCCTGTCTATGAATGTGGATAGTTGCTCAGTGTAATCGCAGTGCAAATCAGACTCTCTTTTCTCTGTATTTTCAGGAATTTTCTAGGCCCTGTCTGTTGAGTTGTTCAATAGGGGTCAGTGGATTTTGGGGTCCGTGGGGTGGGACGGCATGAGTTGCAAGGGAGCTGGAGGGGGGGAGTTGAAGGAATGCGAGGGAAAGGAGGGCTTGAGTAACTAGACTAGCATTTCTACGGCACCATTCATGACCTCAGGACATCCCAAAGCACTTTACAGCCAGTGAAGTATTTTTTTGAAGTGTAGCCTCCTGTAATATAGAAAATGCAGCAGCCAATTTGCACTCAGCAAGCTCCAACAGACTGTAATGAGATTACTGAGAAGATAAAAGCAAAATAGTATGATGCCGGAAATCTGTAACAAAAACAGAAAATGCTGGAGAAACTCAGCAGCTTCTCTCTGAAGAAGAGTCACACGGACAACGAAACGTTAACGTTTTTCTCTCTACAGAGGTTGTTGCACCTGCTGAGTTTTTCCAGCACTTTCTGTTCTTGTTAATGTTTTAATGATGCTATTTGAGAGATAAATATTGGCCAGGACACCGGGAATGCTCTCTCACTCTTCTGTGAAAAGTGCTGTGGGATCTTTTACACCCGCCACAGAACGGGCATTGTCTCGATTTAGAGTCCATCCCAATGGCTTTGCCTCTGACAGTGTGGCACTCCCTCAGTTCTGCGCTGAGGTGGAGGTTGAATATCTGCTTGAGTCTGTGAAGAGAGCGGGACTCAGGAGACAAGGGTGCTAGCAGTAAGCCAAGGCAGTGTGAACTGTAATGTAAATGTAGAGCACTGGGATCCCATGGAGTATCTGAACAGGGAAGGGAATGACCACTCAGCCCATGTCACCGGCTGGCCTCACTTTCCCCCAAACTCCTAGGGAACATGTTCAGATCAATCTTACACTAACACCAGATTATACTGTAGACCACCCTCAATTGTACTCTGGACAATATTTCACTCACTCACCATGCCTCCCCACTCCTGTCATTCGACAGACTGATTGTAAAATCTTTCCCCGTGTTCCAGATCGGAAAGCTGGTGACCATGTTCAACATGCAGCAAGGCCTGGGAATCAGGGGGGAAACTCTCCACTGCTTGGAGTGACAGACCGGGCACAAAGGCCTATATGATCCACAGGATCAGAGAATAGTTACAGCAAAGAGAGAGGCCATTCAGCACATCATCTCTGTGCTAGATCTTAAAAGGAGCAACTTACCCAGTGCCACTACCGCCCACCCCCACCTTCTGCACATAGCCTTGCATATCCTTCCTTAAAAGATAATAACCCAATTCCCTTTTAAAAGCTTCGATTGACCCTGTCTCCACCACACTCTCAGATAGTGCATTCCACATCCTAACCACTCGATTGACCCTGTCTCCTCCACACTCTCAGACAGTGCATTCCATACCCTAACCATTCGATTGACCCTGTCTCCACCACACTCTCCGACAGTGCATTCCAGACCCTAACCACTCGATTGACCCTGTCTCCACCACACTCTCAGACAGTGCATTCCAGACCCTAACCACTCGATTGACCCTGTCTCCACCACACTCTCAGACAGTGCATTCCAGATCCTAACCACTCGATTGACCCTGTCTCCACCACACTCTCAGACAGTGCATTCCAGACCCTAACCACTCGATTGACCCTGTCTCCACCACACTCTCAGACAGTGCATTCCAGATCCTAACCACTTGCTGAGTGAGAATGTTTCTCCTCATGTTGCCAGTGCTTCTTTAGCCAATTCCTTTAAACCTGAGCTCTCTTGTTGGAGGCCCTGAACATTATTGCCAGGATTTCTCAGGCTAGTATCTTGGACCCAACCACCTTCAGCTGCTTTTCCAATAGGTCAAAACTGACTTAAGGACAGGAAATGGTTGTTTTTCGGCCTGGAGATGACAGGAAGATAGACAGTGGTATTCCCTGAGGATCAGTGCTAGCAGCACTGCTTTTTAAATATAGACTTCCCAGGCTTCCACTACCCTCTCCTCTCTGAGACCCCCAAAACTTACCTGTCCCTGGACTCCTGGGATTTGGACTCTGGGGACTGCTTGCAGTCCCAGTCCTGTCCACTAGAGGGGCCATTGAGCTTCCGGCCAATCAGATTGACCAACAGCTCTCTGAAGTGGAAGTTCCTCCTGAGCGATGTCCCATCTCCACAGCCAAGTGACACTTATTGGAGTGTGAAATGGCTGCAGGGCAGACAGTGACGTTGGGGGATATATTCCCAGTCAACTCCTTGGATGGGGGAAAGGAAACCCGCCATCCGGAAAATTCTGGCCATAAGATCCAGAGGGGAGTTGACAGGTTGGATACTGAAAGGCTAATCCCCCTCCTGGGAGAGATAGACCTAGGAGACGTCGTCTAGAAATGTCCAGCCTCCAGTTTTAAGACAGATGAGGAGAATTTATTTTTTTCTCATGATTGTTGTGAGTTTCTGGAACTTTCTTCTACAGAGAGGGTCATTGAATAACTTTGAAACTGAGCTAGAGAGATCCGTGATTAACAAGGGAGCCAAAGATTGTCAGGGCTAGGCCAGAATGTGGAGTTGAGGCCACAGTCAGATCAGCCATGATCTCATGGAATGGCAGAGCAGGTTCAAGGGGCCGAATGGCCTGTTCCTGCTCCATATTCATATGTTCGTATGTTTTGTACCATAAGGTCTCTGAATCTATGATTTTCTTTCCTTCCATCATAAGGTCAGAAGTGGGGATGTTCGCTGATGGTTGCACAATGTTCAGCACCATTCATGACTCCTCAGATACTGAAGCAGTCCATGTCCATACGCAGCAAGACCTGGACAATATCCAGGCTTGGGCTGACAAGTGGCAAGTAACATTCACGCCACACAAGTGTCAGGCAATGACCATCTGCAACAAGAGAGAATCCAACAATCACCCTTTGATGTTCACTTGCATTACCAACACTGAATCCCCCACTATCAACATCCTGGGGGTTACCATTGACCAGAAACTGAACTGGATTAGCTGTATAAATACTGCAGCTACAAGAGTAGGTCAGAGGCTGGGAATCCTGCGGAAAGTAACTCACCTCCTGACTCCCCAAAGGCTGTCCACCATCTACAAGGCACAAGTCAGGAGTGTGGTGGAATACTCTGCACTTACCTGGATGAGTGCAGCTCCCACAACACTCAGGAAGCTCGACACCATCCAGGACAAAGCAGCCCCGCTTGATTGGCACCCCATCCACAAACATTCACTCCCTCCACCACCGACGCACAGTAGCAGCAGCGTGTGTACCATCTACAAGATGCACTGCAGGAATTCACCAAGGCTTCTTAGACAGCACCTTCCAAACCTACAGAGAAAGACTTACATTTGTCCAGTCCCTTTCATGGCTGCAGGATGTCTCAAAGCGCTTTAGAGCCAATGAAATATTTTCTAAGTGCAGTTGCTGTTGTAATGTAGAAAAAGGGCAGCAAATCTGTGCACAGCAAGATCCCACAAACAAAAATGTGATAATGACCAGATCATCTGTTTTTATGATGTTGATAGAAGGATAAATATTGGCCAAGACACCAGGGATAACTCCTCTGCTTGCCTTCAAAATAGTGCTGGGATCTTTCACATGCGCCTGAGCGGACAAACAGGGCCTCAGTTAGACATCTCAGCTGAAAGACGGTGCCTCCAACAGTGCAGCCCTCCCTCACACTGGGCTGGAGAGCCAGTCTTCACTTTAATGCTCAAATCCAGTAACGGGACTTGAACCAACATCCTTGAGACTCCAAGCACTCAGAAGGAGAGGGCAGCAACTGCACGGGAACATCACTGCCTCCGAGCTCCCCTCCATTCACACTGATTTGGAAATTATTGCCATTCCTTCATCACTTTGGGATCAAATCCCTGCCGTTCCCTACTTACCAGCACCGTTCCGGCACATTCACCACACGGACTGCAACAGCTCAAGAAGGTGACTCCCTACCGCCTTCTCTGGGGCAATTTAAGGGTGGGCAATAAACATTGGCCTTGGTGACCCCACCCACACCCTCTGATTGAACACAAAGAACAAAGTGACCATATCTGGTGGACCATGACAGGGGCTTCACTTTCTGGTAATAAGCCCTATAAAATTGCCGTGACTCCACGGCACAGATCATTAGCATGTGGTTCAGAATTCAGATTAGTTCTGCACTGGTAGTTCACTGAAAGCTTTTTTTTTGTAAAATTTAGCACAAACCCAATGGTCATAAGGCAGAGAATGATTTTCTTATACCTTATGATTCAAATCGGACGTGGTAAGTGTGGAAGTGGAGTGGGGAAAGGCCTCTTGGTCCTCCTCCAACTGAGAAAATGATACAGAAATAGAAGAAGCAAGAGGAAGGACGAGTGAAAGTGGAGAAGAATAAACAGATTTGAATATTGCTGAGAAGAGAGACATGTTGCTGAAGCTTTACATCTCGCACTGGCCAGGACAAAAGCAAGAACACCACATTTCAAACCATCACAACCATTTATACTACAGGAGAAAAGGGTGCTGATTGGTTGGCAAGTTGATTCTGATTGGCTGAGGTATTGCCATGGAGAAAGCAATTTGGGCTTCCCAAACTTCTGGGTAATTCAAAAAAGGTTCAAGACTTGAACATATTCCTTTTGTTTGCAGAGTATTTGCCTGGTCAATTTGTTTGGTCCCTGCAAATGAAGGTATGTCACTTCTAGCAAGTCACATTACAAGCTCGGCCGATTATCTTCAACCAGGTGTTAGTGTAGCTATTAGCGCAGTCAGGATTGCTTGGCAATGGGGTTGAGAATCTTGTCAGCCATGATTGAATGGCGGAATAGACTTGATGGGCCGAATGGCCTAATTTCTGCTCCTAGGTCTTATGGTCTTATGGTCTTATGATAAAACAGTCAGTGATATATCACTAATGTATATTACAGCACTGTCTGATATAACACCTCCTGATAAAATAGTCAGTGATATATCACCACCCTGTATTACAGCACTGTCTCATCCAGAAAAAACAGTCACTGATATATCACCACCCTGTATTACAGCACTCTCTGATATCATAGTCCCTGACCAAAGAGTCACTGATCTATCACTACCCTGTATTACAGTACTGTCTGATATAATACCCCCTAATAAAACAGTCACTGGTATATCACTACCCTGTATTACAGCACTGTCTAATATAATACTCCCTAGTAAGAGTCAGTAAAAAATCACCAAACTGTATTACAGCACTGTCTCATCCAGAAAAAAAGGTCACTGATATATCACTATCCTGTATTACAGTACTGTCCGATATAATACTTCCTGACTAAAGAGTAACTGATAAATCACAACCCTGTATTACAGCACTGTCTGATATAATACTCCATAATAAAAGAGTCAGTGATATATCACTACCCTGTATTACAGTACTGTCTCTAATAATACTCCCTTTTAAAACAGTCTATCGCTACCCTGTATTACAGCATTGTCTCTAGTAATACTCCCTGATAAAAAAGTCACTGATATATCACTGCCCTATATTACAGCACTGTCTGATATAACACTCGCTGATAATACAGTCACTGATATATCACTACCCTGTATTACAGCACTGTCTCTAATAATACTCCCTGATTAAAAAAAGTCACTGATATATCACTACCCTATGTTACAGCACTGTCTGATATAATATTCCCCAATAAAATGGTCAGTGATATATCACTAGCTTATATTACAGCATTGTCTCTAATAACACTCTCTGATAAAACAGTCAATGATGTATCACTACCGTATATTACAGTACTGTCTGATATAACACCCCCTGATAAAACAGTCAGTGATATATCACCACACTGTATTACAGCACTGTCTCATCCAGAAAAAACAGTCACTGCTATGTCACTACCCTGTATTACAGCACACTGATATAATACTCCCTGACAAAAGACTCACTGAAAAATCACAACCCTGTCTTACAGCACTGTCCAATATAATACTCCCTGATAAAAGAGACACTGATATACCACCACCCTTTATTACAACACTGTCTGATATAATACATCCAGAAAAAACAGTCACTGATATATCACAACCCTGTATTACAGCATTGTGCGATATAACACTCCCTGATAAAAGAGTCTCTGATATATCACAACCCTGTATTACAGCACTGTTTGATATACTACTCTTAATAAAACATTCAGTGATATATCACTACCCTGTGTTGCAGCACTGTACCTAATAACACTCCCTTCTAAAACAGTCACAGATATATCACTGCCCTATATTACAGCACTGTCCGAGATAATATTCCCTGATAAAAAAATCACTGATGTATCAGTACCCAGTATTACAGCACTGTCAGATATAATAGTCCCAGATAAAACAGTCAGTGATATATGACCAAGCTGTATTACAACACTGTGTCATATACTACTTCCAGATAAAACTGTCACAATATATCACCACAATGTATAACAGCACTGTCTGATATAACACTCTCTGGTAAAACTGTCATGGATATATCACTGCCCTATATTGCAGCACTGTCCGAGATAATATTCCCTTTTTAAAAAGTCACTGATATATCTCTGCCCTTATTACAGCACTGTCCGATATAATACTCCCTGATAAAAACATCAATGATATAAACTACCCAATATTACAGCATTGTCTGATATAATAGTCTCATATAAAAAAGTCCATGATATATGACCACCCTGTATTACAGCACTGTCTCTAATAATACTCCCTGAGAAAACAGACACTTATATATCACTACCCTATATTACAGCACCATCTGATATAACACACTCACAAAAACAATCACTGATATTTCACTACCCTGTATTACAGCACTGTCTGAGATGATACTCCCAGATAAAACAGTCACTGATGTATCAGTACCCTGTATTACAGCACTATCTGATATAATACTCCCTGATAATACAGTCACTGATATATCACTACCCTATATTACAGCACTGTCTGATGTAATAGAACCTGATAATACAGTCAGTGATATATCACTACCCTATATTACAGCACTGTCTGACATAATACTCCCTGGTAAAACAGTCACTGATATATCACTACCCTGTATTACAGCACTGTCTGATATAATGCTCCCTGATAAAACAGTCATTGATATATCACTGCCCTGTATTACAGTACTACCTGATATAATGCTCCCTGATAAAACAGACACAGATATATCACTAAGATAAAAACAAAAAACTGCAGATGCTGGAAATCCAAAACAAAAACAGAAATACCTGGAAAAACTCAGCAGGTCTGGCAGCATCGGCGGAGAAGAGCAAAGTTGATGTTTACTACCCTATATTCCAGCACTGTCTGATATAATACTCCCTGATAATACACTCAGTGATATATGACTACCCTATATTACAGCACTGTCTGATATAATTCTCCCCGATATAACAGTCACTGATATATCACCACCCTCTATGACAGCACTGTCTGTTATAATACTCAGAGATAAAACAGTCAGTGACATATCACCACCCTCTATTACAGCACTGTCTCTAATAACACTCTCTGATAAAACAGACACTAATATATCACAGAGATAAAGACAAAACAAAACTGCGGATGCTGGAAATCCAAAACAAAAACAGAATTACCTGGAAAAACTCAGCAGGTCTGGCAATTCTGTCGAAGGGTCATGAGGACTCGAAACGTCAACTCTTTTCTTCTCCGCCGATGCTGCCAGACCTGCTGAGTTTTTCCAGGTAATTCTGTTTTTGTTACTAATATATCACAACTCTATATTACAGCACTGTCTGATATAATACTCAGAGATAAAACATTCAGTGATATATCACTGCCCTGTATTACAGCACTCTCTCCAGTAATGCTCCCTGGTAGGAAGTGACCATAATAAGATAGAATTTACCCTGCAATTTGAGAGGAAAAAGCTGGAATCAGATGTAACGGTATTACAGTTGAATAAATGCAACTACAGAGGCATGAGGGAGGAGCTGGCCAGAATTGACTGGAAGATGAGCCTAGCAGGAAAGACAGTGGAACAGCAATGGCAGGAGTTTCTGGGAGTAATTTGGGAGATACAGCAAAAATTCATCCCTAGGAAGAAGAAGCATACTAAAGGGAGGACAAGGCAACCATGGCTGACAAGGGAAGTCAGGGACAGCATAAAAGCTAAAGAGAAAGCATACAATGCGGCAAAGAGCAGTGGGAAACCAGGGGATTGGGAACCCTACAAAGACCAACAGAGGACAACTAAAAAAGAAATGAGGAGGGAGAAGATTAAATATGAGGGTAAACTAGCCAGTAATATAAAATAAGATTGCAACAGTTTTTTTAGATATATAAGGGGTAAGAGAGAGGAAAAAGTGGACATTGGGCCACTGGAAAATGACGCTGGAGAAGTAGTTGTGGGGAACAAAGAAATGGTGTAGGAACTGAACAGGTACTTTGCGTCAGTCTTCATGGTGGAAGATATGAGTAACATCCCCAATGTTCAAGAGAGTCGGGGGTCAGAGGTGAGTATGGTGGCCATTACCAAGGAGAAGGCGCTAGGAAAACTGAAAGGTCTGAAGGTGGATAAATCACCTGGACCAGATGGATTACACCCAGAGTTCTGAAGGAGTTAGCTGAAGAGATATGGAGGCATTAGTGGTGATCTTTCAGGAATCACTGGAGTCAGGGAGGGTCCCAGAGGACTGGAAAATCGCTAATGTAACCCCCCTGTTTAAGAAGGGTGTGAGGCAAAAGACGGGAAATTACAGGCCGATTAGCCTGACCTCGGTCGTTGGTAAGATTTTAGAGTCCATTATTAAGGATGAGATTTCAGAACACAAAAACAATCACTGATGTATCACTACCTTGTATTACAGCACTGTCTGACATAATACTCCCTGATAAAACAGTCACTGATATATCCCTGCCCTGTATTACAGCACTGTCTGATATAATGCTCCCTGATAAAACAGTCACTGATATATCACTACCCTATATTACAGCACTGTCTGATATAATACTCCCTGATAAAACAGACACGGATATATCACTCAGATAAAAACAAAATCTGCGGATTCTGGAAATCCAAAACAAAAACAGAAATACCTGGAAAAAGCAGGTCTGGCAGCATCGGCGCAGAAGAGCAAAGTTGATGTTTACTACCCTATATTACAGCACCGTCTGATATAATACTCCTTGATAATACAGTCGGTGATTTTTCACTACCCTATATTAAAGAACTGTCTCAAATAAAACCCCCTGATAAAGCAGTCACTGATATATCACTGCCCTGTATTACAGCCCTGTCTCTAATAAAACTCCCTGATAAAGCAGTCACTGATATATCACTACACTGTATTACAGCACTGTCAAATATAACACTCCCTGATAAAACTGACACTGATATAATACTACCCTGTATTACAGCACTGCCTGATATAATAATCCCAGACAAAACAATCAATACACTGTATTACAGCACACTCTGATATAATACTCCCTGATAATACAGTCGGTGATATATTACTACCCGATATTACACCACTGTCTCTAATAACACTCCCAGATAAATCAGTCACTGATATATCACTGCTCTGTATTACAGCACTGTCTCTAATAACAGTTCCTGATAAAACTGACACTGATATAATACTACCCTGTATTACAGCATGGCCTGATATAATACTCCCAGACAAAACAATCACTACACTGTATTAAAATACTGTCTGATATAATACTCCCTGATAAAACACTCACTGATATATCACTACCCTAAATTACAGAACTGTCTGATATAATACTCCCTGATAAAACAGTCACTAATATAATACTCCCCTCTATTACAGCATTGCCTGATATAATAATCCCAGACAAAGCAATCACTACACTGGATTACAACACTGTCTGATATAATACTCCCTGATAAAACAGTCACTGATATATCACTACCCTCTGTTACAGCACTGTCTCCAATAATACTCCCAGATAATACTGTCAGTGATATATCACCACCGTGTATTATATTACTGGCTAATATAATATTTCCAGGTAAAACATTCACTGATATATCACCACCCTGTATTACAGCACTCTCTGATATAACACTCCCTGATGAAACAGTCACTGATGCATCACTACTCTATATTACGGTGCTCTCTCTAATAATACTCCCTGATAAAACTGACACTGTATTATCACTATCCTCTATTACAGCAGTCTGTTATAATACTCCCTGATAAAACAGACACTGATATATCACTACGATATATTACAGCACTGTCTCTAATAACACTCCCTGATAAAACACAATGATATATCACTATCCTATATTATAGCACTGTCTCCAATAATACCTCCTCATACAACAGTCATAGATCTATCACTAACCAATATTACAGCACTGTCTGATGTACTACTCCTTGGTAAAACAGACACTGATATATCACTGCCCTATATTACAGCACTGTCGCTAATAATACTCCCTGATAAAACACAGTGATATATCACTATCCTATATTACAGCACTGTCTCCAATAATACCTCTTCATAAAGCAGCCACAGATATATCACTAACCAATATTACAGCACTGTCTGATGTACTACTCCTTGGTAAAACAGACACTGATATATCACTGCCCTGTATTGCATCACTGTCTGATATAATACTCCTTGGTAAAACAGACACTGATATATCACTGCCCTGTATTACAGCACTATCTGATATAATACTCCCTGATAAAACAGTCACTGATATATCACTGCCCTATATTACAGTGCTGTCTCCAATAATTCTCCCTCATGAAACAGTCACTGATATATCACTACACTGTATTACAGCATTGTCAAATATAACACTCCCTGATAAAACTGACACTGATATAATACTACCCTGTATTACAGCACTGCCTGATATAATAATCCCAGACAAAACAATCACTACACTGTATTACAACACTGTCTGATGTAATACTCCCTGATAAAACCGTCACTGATATATCACTAGCATATATTACAGCACTGTCTGATATAATACTCCCTGATAAAACAGTCACTGATATATCACTACCCTTTATTACAGCACTATCTCCAATAATACTCCCAGATAAAGCAGTCACTAATATACCGCACTGTATTACAGCACTGCCTAGTATAATATTCCCTGATAAAGCAGTCACTGATATAGCACCACCCTGTATTACAGCACTGTCTGATATAAACTCCCAGATAAAACATTCACTGATATATCACCACCCTGTATTACAGCACTCTCTGATATAACACTGCCTGACAAAACAGTCACGAATGCATCGCTACCCTATATTACAGCACTTTCTCTAATAATACTCCCTGATGAAACAGACACTGATATATCACTACGATATATTACAGCACTGTCTCTAATAATACTCCCTGATAAAACAGACACTGATATATCACTACGATATATTACAGCACTGTCTCTAATAATACTCCCTGATAAAACAGTCACTGATATATCACTGCCCTGTATTACAGCACTGTCTGATATAACAATCGCTGATAAAACAGTCACTGATATATCACTGCCCTGTATTACAGCACTGTCTGATATAACACTCGCTGATAAAACAATCAGTGATTTATCACTGTCCTAATTTACAGCACTGTCTGATATAACACTCGCCTTTAAAACAGTCAGTGACATATTACTACCCTGTATTACAGCACTGTCTCTCACTACCCTATAGTACAGCACTGTCTGATGTAATACTCCCTGATAATACAGTCAGTGATATGTCACTAACCCGTATTACAGCACTGTCCCTAATAATACTCCCTTCTAAAACAGTCACTGATATATCACTGCCCTATATTACAGCACTGTCTGATATAACACTCGCTGATAAAACAGTCACTGATATATCACTACCCTGTATTACAGCACTGTCTCTAATAACACACCCTGATTAGACAGTCAGTGATAAAGCACTACCCTATGTTGCATCACTGTCCCTCACAATACTCCCTGATAAAACAGTCACTGATATATCACTGCCCTATATTACAGCACTGTCTGATATAACACTCCCTGATTAAAAAGTCAGTGATAAATCACTGCCCTATATTACAGCACTGTCCCTCACAATACTCCCTGGTAAAACAGTCACTGATATATCACTACCCTGTATTACGGCACTGTCTCTAATAATACTCCCTGATAAAACAGACACTGATATATCACTACCCTACATTACAGCACTGTCTCTAATAATACTCCCTGATAAAACAGTCACTGACATATCACTACCCTACATTACAGCACTGTCTGATATAACACTCCCTGATAATATAGTCAGTGATATCTCACTGCCCTATATTACAGCACTGTCTCTGACAATACTCCTTGATAAAACAGTCACTGATATATCACTACCCTGTATTACAGCACTGTCTCTAATAATACTCCCTGATAAAACAGTCACTGATATATCACTACCCTACATTACAGCACTGTCTGATATAACACTCCCTGATTAAACAGTCAGTGATAAAACACTGCCCTATGTTGCAGCACTGTCCCTAACAATACTCCCTGATAAAACAGACACTGATATATCACTGCTCTGTATTACAGCACTGTCTGATATAATACTCCCTGATAAAACCGTCCGTGATATATTACTACCCTGTAGTACAGCACTGTCTCTAATAATTCTCCCAGGTAAAACTGTCACTACCCTGTATTATAGCCCTGTCTCTTATAATACTCCTGGATAAAACAATGATCGATATGAATTCTGTTTGGATTACAATATTGCCACAACCTCCAATACTATAACCTGGCTTTGGGCTATAATTTGGGTCATTACACTGGGTGATAGTTCTCTCTCACATGTCCTTATTTTATAATATTTTGATATAACATAATCTCAGTTTCTATCCTAATGTTGTGCTTGTTTGTACCCTCTCTCATCAAACAACATTTGGTTCCTCGAACAGAGGCCCGAACAATCCCCATCCACCACTACTCTCCTCCATCTGGCTGAACTTGTTCTCACACTGAACAATTTCTCCTTCAACTCCTCTCACTTCCTCCAAATAAAAGGTGTGGCTATGGGTACCCGCATGGGCCCCAGCTATGCCTGTCTCTTTATGGGGTATGTGGAACATACCTTGTTCCAGTCCTACTCCGGCCCCCTTCCACAACTTTTTCTCCGGTACATCGATGATTACTTCGGTGCCGCTTCATGCTCTCGTCGGGACTTGGAAAAATTTATTAATTTTGCTTCCAATCTCCACCCCTCCATCATTTGCACGTGGTCCATTTCTGACACTTCCCTTCCCTTCCTTGACCTCTCTGTCTCAATCTCTGGTGATAGACTGTCCACCAATGCCCATTACAAACCCACTGACTCCCACAGCTATCTCGACTACAGCTCCTCATACCCCGCTTCCTGTAAGGACTCCATCCCATTCTCTCAGTTCCTTCGCCTTCGTCGCATCTGTTCCGATGATGCTACCTTCAAAAACGGTTCCTCTGACATGTCCTCCTTCTTCCTTAACCGAGGTTTTCCACCCACGGTCGTTCACAGGGCCCTCAACCGTGTCCGGCCCATCTCCCGCGCATCCGCCCTCACGCCTTCTCCTCCCTCCCAGAAACATGATAGGGTCCCCCTTGTCCTCACTTATCACCCCACCAGACTCCGCATTCAAAGGATCATCCTCCGCCATTTCCGCCAACTCCAGCATGATGCCACCACCAAACACATCTTCCCTTCACCCCCCCTATCGGCATTCCGTAGGGATCGCTCCCTCCGGGACACCCTGGTCCACTCCTACATCACCCCCTACTCCTCAACCCCCTCCTATGGCACCACCCCATGCCCACGCAAAAGATGTAACACCTGCCCCTTCACTTCCTCTCTCCTCACCGTCCAAGGGCCCAAACACTCCTTTCAAGTGAAGCAGCATTTCACTTGCATTTCCCCCAACTTAGTCTACTGCATTCGTTGCTCCCAATGTGGTCTCCTCTACATTGGAGAGACCAAACGTAAACTGGGCGACCGCTTTGCAGAACACCTGCGGTCTGTCCGCAAGAATGACCCAAACCTCCCTGTCGCTTGCCATTTTAACACTCCACCCTGCTCTCTTGCCCACATGTCTGTCCTTGGCTTACTGCATTGTTCCAGTGAAGCCCAACGCAAACTGGAGGAACAACACCTCATCTTCCGACTAGGCACCTTACAGCCTTCCGGTCTGAATATTGAGTTCAACAACTTTAGGTCGTGAGCTCCCTCCCCCATCCCCACCCCCTTTCTGTTTCCCCCCTTTTTTTTTCCCCAATAAATTATATAGATTTTTCTTTTCCCACCTATTTCCATTATTTTTAAATATTTTAAAATCTTTTATGCTCCCTCCACCCCCACTAGAGCTGTACCTTGAGTGCCCTACCATCCATTCTTAATTAGCACATTCGTTTAGATAATATCACCAACTTTAACTTTAACACCTATGTGTTCTATTGTATCATTGTTGCTGACATCTTTTGATGATCTGCTTCTATCACTGCTTGTTTGTCCACACAACCACCTCTGTCTCTCTCTCTATCTCTCCACCCCCCCACACACACACCTTAAACCAGCTTATATTTCAACTCTTTCTTGGACTCGAACTCAAGTTCTGTCGAAGGGTCATGAGGACTCGAAACGTCAACTCTTTTCTTCTCCGCCGATGCTGCCAGACCTGCTGAGTTTTTCCAGGTAATTCTGTTTTTGTTTTGGATTTCCAGCATCCGCAGTTTTTTTTGTTTTTAAACAACATTTGGTGTATGATGCTGTACCTTGATAAATCATGAGCCCCTGATATTATACATCTTTTTTCAGTTTGTCCCTGATCGTCTGCTATCTTTTGCTGTCATGATGTTTTTTTGACATGAGCCCAAATTTAGCTCTTCAAGGGTTAAGGAATTCCCTTGAGTAGTTGAGTTTGATAACATCATTCAGTTAATAAACAGGTCCCAGGGACAATATTTAACCTGAGTTGCAGTGTACCAATCCCAGGAGTTAACTGCACTCCTGATGCGACATTCACAGACAATGAGTCACACAACATGTACTGTGTACAAAAGGCTAATGTCTCCCACAACATGTGGTCCGATCAGCAACATCACAGCAGGTTGTGACATCGGCAGTCGGGGGTTGAGACGCACTGTGATCTCTTTGTTTGTTGGGGGAGTCAGACCCATGCTCGTGAGGCTGGGATAATATTGGAGGTGCTCAGACAGGATTCATTCCTGTTCCGAATGATCCTCCTGAATTGAGATGCTTGCCAGCGAATTTTTGTGGCGACTGAGCCCCGGGGCGCTGGAATATTTTCTTACAGTTCCAGCCCCCAACCCCACCCCACCCCACCACCTCCCCACCCCAAGCGAGCGCAGACAGGGTTTTCAGAGCAGACAGGGGCTCCCTGCTCTGAAGTATCCACAGTAGATCCACAGCACGTTACATCAGTGCTTTACCCAGGGCTAAAGTGGAGACGCTGTGAGTCCAAGCCCCACCCTCTGCCTTGAACTGATCATAGAGGCCAACTGACTGTCACATTTCCATCAGGAATCAGAATTTTCAGACCGTTCTGCCCCATTGTGCCCCTGCTAGCCCTCTGAAAGAGGCACAGCCTTAGTCCCACTTCCCTGACTTATTCCTTTTTCTCAATTATCCAGATGGAGGGGTTTCCTGTCCCACCATCCAAAGGGTGGGCGAAGGACACCCCCCTGCCGATACTACCTTTCCCGCAGCCATTTGATGCTCCGACAAGCGTTAATCGGTTGAAGGCTGGACATTCCGCCCAGCCCCCCCTCACTCAGGAGGGAGACCCCCTTCCGAGAGCCGCTGGTCAGTCTCTCCAGACCCCGGAGGGACAGGAGCTGCAGCGGACAGGACTGGGAACACAGGGAGTTGACGGAGCCTAAGTCCCGGGGATGGGCGGAGAGCTGAGTTTTCAGGGTCCCAGGGAGGGGAGGGAAGGGGAGGCCTGGTGGTGGGGGTGGGGTGGGGTGGAAAGTGAGTGACTGGGCTATTGTGGCGGGGAAGGGGCAGAGTCCAGCCTGATGAAGGTGGGTGGGGGTACGGGCTGAGTGTAAAATTCAGACCCATATCTAATTATCGGCATTAACAAAAGATCTCCAAAGCTACCCCTGACTCATTTCAGTGAGGTTCTTAACTTTTTCCTTTGTATCTACCCACCCACCCACCCCTTGTCAAAAACACTTGGTCTTTTGGCCAACTCAAACAGAGTTACTCCTATCCTCCTGTGGCCTATTGACAAAGATAAAACAGTTTGAGGCTCACTGATGGCTCTGGGGATAAAATGTGAATATGTTTTCCACTGGCAACCATGGGGGATCTTCAATCCACAAGCCATGAACACAATGCCCATTTACCTCAGGAATTTGCACCTCCACTCTCCTCTTTGTGGGATGAAACCATGTTCTGTGTCCAGCCTCAGTAGGCGAGGGTTGTGGGACAAATGCCACCCAGAGCCCAAAGAAGGCTAAAGCTGGGGCATCTTTACCGTCCAGCATGCAAGGGAAAATGTCAAGGCGCAGAATCTCTCCAAAAAGTAGCTTCAGTAGCATAGATTTATACACAGTACAGCTCCAGCTGGCTACATTATTCTATCCGCTCCTGGACTTCATGTGTCCCTGGCGAGCACACCCTCCCACATTCTCACAGACAAACAAACTAGTGGGAGAGTACGATACATAAGACAGAAAACTGCTTGGGCTTATCGGCTACAGAGACTTCATCGCAAGCAAAACACACCCAGAGAAACTAGTCAGGTGGGTAGGCGAAGGGTTATGGAAAAATACAGTGAAAGAACCAGCTTTTATAAGGATTGCTCCCTTTATAACCCATAGTATTAACCCCTTATTTCCCACCTCAGTGGGATGAAGGGAGTGTTGTGTCCTGGTAGATGCAGAGACCAGGAGCCTTCCAGAAGAGACATTGAAAATCCTTGTGAAATAACAACTACTCCCATTTATGCAGGCCTTTCGTATAGAGAATGGCTCACAGGCACCATAAAAACATGCGTGCCAAGCTGCAGAGGGAGATATGAGGACCAGGGCCCAGAAGGGATGTGGTGACATAGTGGAAGAGTCCACTGGCAACATGAGGGATCTTCAATTCACACCCAGTGAACACACTGCCCATTTACTTCAGGAACTTGGCCCTTCTTTGTGGGATGAAGCTATGTTCTGTGTCCAGCCTCAGTAGGCGAGTGGACTAGTCATCCAGAGAGCCAGGGTAATTCTCTAGGGACCCGGGTTCAAATCCCACCAGGGCAGGTGGTAAAATTTGAATTCAGTAGAAACCTGGAATTAAAAATCTGATGATGACCATTAAACCATTGTCACAAAAACCCATCTGGTTCACTCATGTCCTTCAGAGAAGGAAATCTGCTGTCCTTACCCGGTCTGGCCTACATGTGACTCCAGACCCACAGCAATGTGGCTGACTCTTAAATGCCCTCTAAGCAAGGGCACTTAGGGATGGGCAATAAACGCTGGCCTAACCAGCGATGCCCACATCCCATGAATGAATTTAAAAAAAAGAACCTGGGCCTAAGAGGAAGGTTTAAAAGAAGCAGATCCAGAGCAATGTGCATTTATACTGCAGCACTTTATAAAATATTGTACCTGGACCTCCTGACTGTTTGTCTCCATCTCTCTCCACCTCTGTTACATCATCCCGCTTCACTCTGTAACATCAGCTGCTGAAACCTTCATTCACTCCGCTGTCACTTCCAGACTAAACTATTGGAACTCACTCTGACCTGCTGTCCCACATTCTACCCTCTGTAAACTAGAGCTCTTCCTAAACTCTGTTACCTGGATCTGAACTCACTATGAGTCCATCCCCCCCTATCACCCCTGCACTCGCTGACCTACATTGGCACCCAGTCAAGCAATGCCTTGTTCACCTTCCTTGCTTTCCATTTCTCTCCTGGTGCTTGACAAGGTGTTTACTAAAACCCGCTTTCACAGCCATATCTCCTTTCTCAGTGACTGTCTCCGTCTCCGACTTACCCCACGTGGATTTCAACTGAAATTCCACCCCTCATGTTTCGAACCCACCCAGGATTACAGGTATCTCCGGGACATAAACCGTTTCTCGGACTGCTGTTCCCGTCACATTCTGAAATCCACACTCAGTGCCATGCGCCGCCATATGAACACACTCAACCTCTCCCTCCAGCAGCACCGCCGTACCCTTTTTCAAAGCTGTGGGTTCCCCCAATTTCATTTTATTCTTCGTCTCATCCAACGCCTCAACAGAAAACTTTGTCTCTTACTTTCAGGTGCAAAGGAACGCCAGGTCCAACAACTCATCGACACCAACACCCATCTAGGACCCTCCACCCCTGACTGTCCCTCCGCCCCCACCCCATCTTCCAATCCCAGCCCCAGCCGTGTATTCACTATACCCCCTGACCTTCCCCTCTCCAATGCTGAACGTTTAGTGCTTAGCAAAGGACATAGTTTCATACCCTTACACCCTCACCTCAATGAATTTCGGGCTCGGCATGATACTGAACTCTTCTTCCGCCGTCTTCGTCTCCGGGCTCACTTCTTTGGGCAGGAGTCCTCTCCCCGTTCAACGGATCCTTTTACCCATCTCCAATATTCTCCCTCCACCTGGACCCCTCCCTCTGGATTCTTACCTTCTCTTGATCTTTTCATTGAGAACTGTCGGCGCGACATTAGTCGTCTCAATTTCTCTGCTCCTCTCACCCATTCTAACCTGTCTCTCTCTGAACTTACTGCACTCCATTCTCTCAGGTCCAACCCTGACATTGTCATCAAACCCGCTGACAAGGGTGGTGCTGTCGTTGTCTGGCGCACTGACTTCTACCTCGTGGAGGCTGAGTGTAGACTCGCAGACACTTCCTCCTACCTCTCCCTGGACCATGACCCCACCACTGAACATCAAGCCATTGTTTCCAGGGCTGTCACTGACCTCATCTCCTCTGGGGATCTCCCTCCCACAGCTTCCAACCTGATAGTCGCCCAACATCGGACGGCCCGCTTCTACCTCCTACCCAAAATCCACAAACAGAACTGCCCCGGTAGACCGATTGTCTCAGCTTGCTCCTGCCCCACAGAACTCATTTCCCGTTATCTTGACTCCCTTCTCTCTCCCCTTGTCCAGTCCCTTCCCACCTACATCCGTGATTCCTCTGACACCTTACGTCACATCAACAATTTCCAGTTCCCTGGCCCCAACCGCTTCCTCTTCACCATGGACGTCCAATCCCTCTACACCTCCATCCCCCACCAGGATGGTCTGAGGGCCCTTAGCTTCTTCCTCAAACAGAGGCCCGAACAATCCCCATCTACCACGACTCTCCTCCGTCTGGCTGAACTTGTTCTCACACTGAACAATTTCTCCTTCAACTCCTCTCACTTCCTCCAAATAAAAGGTGTGGCTATGGGTACCCGCATGGGCCCCAGCTATGCCTGTCTCTTTATGGGGTATGTGGAACATTCCTTGTTCCAGTCCTACTCCGGCCCCCTTCCACAACTCTTTCTCCGGTACATCGATGATTACTTCGGTGCTGCTTCATGCTCTCGTCGGGACTTGGAAAAATTTATTAATTTTGCTTCCAATCTCCACCCCTCCATCATTTTCACGTGGTCCATCTCTGACACTTCCCTTCCCTTCCTTGACCTCTCTGTCTCAATCTCTGGTGATAGACTGTCCACCAATATCCATTACAAACCCACCGACTCCCACAGCTACCTCGACTACAGCTCCTCACACCCCGCTTCCTGTAAGGACTCCATCCCATTCTCCCAGTTCCTTCGCCTCCGTCACATCTGTTCCGATGATGCTACCTTCAAAAACAGTTCCTCTGACATGTCCTCCTTCTTCCTTAACCGAGGTTTTCCACCCACGGTCGTTGACAGGGCCCTCAACCGTGTCCGGCCCATCTCCCGCGCATCTGCCCTCACGCCTTCTGCTCCCTCCCAGAAACATGATAGGGTCCCCCTTGTCCTCACTTATCACCCCACCAGCCTCCGCATTCAAAGGATCATCCTCCGCCATTTCCGCCAACTCCAGCATGATGCCACCACCAAACACATCTTCCCTTCACCACCCCTATCGGCATTCCGTAGGGATCACTCCCTCCGGGACACCCTGGTCCACTCCTCCATCACCCCCTACTCCTCAACCCCCTCCTATGGCACCACCCCATGTCCACGCAAAAGATGTAACACCTGCCCCTTCACTTCCTCTCTCCTCACCGTCCAAGGGCCCAAACACTCCTTTCAAGTGAAGCAGCATTTCACTTGCATTTCCCCCAACTTAGTCTACTGCATTCGTTGCTCCCAATGTGGTCTCCTCTACATTAGAGAGACCAAACGTAAACTGGGTGACCGCTTTGCAGAACACCTGCAGTCTGTCCGCAAGAATGACCCAAACCTCCCTGTTGCTTGCCATTTTAACACTCCACCCTGCTCTCTTGCCCACATGTCTGTCCTTGGCTTACTGCATTGTTCCAGTGAAGCCCAACGCAAACTGGAGGAACAACACCTCATCTTCCTACTAGGCACCTTACAGCCTTCCAGACTGAATATTGAATTCAACAACTTTAGGTCGTGAGCTCCCTCCCCCATCCCCACCCCCTTTCTGTTTCCCCCTTCCTTTTTTTTCCAATAAATTATATAGATTTTTCTTTTCCCACCTATTTCCATTATTCTTAAATATTTTTAAATCTTTTATGCTCCCTCCACCCCCACTAGAGCTATAGCTTGAGTGCCCTACCATCCATTCTTAATTAGCACATTCGTTTAGATAATATCACCAACTTTAACACCTATGTGTTCTTTTGTTCTATTGTTGGTGACATCTTTTGATGATCTGCTTCTATCACTGCTTGTTTGTCCCTACAACCACACCCCCCCCCCCTCCACTTCTCTCTCTCTCTCTCTCTCTCCGCCCCCCACACACACACCTTAAACCAGCTTATATTTCACCCCTTTCTTGGACTCGAACTCAAGTTCTGTCGAAGGGTCATGAGGACTCGAAACGTCAACTCTTTTCTTCTCCGCCGATGCTGCCAGACCTGCTGAGTTTTTCCAGGTAATTCTGTTTTTGTTTTGGATTTCCAGCATCTGCAGTTTTTTTGTTTTTACCAACAAATGGAGACTCTGCTCCCACTTACACCCAAGTTGCGTGGAGATGATGGAGGATGTTAAACCCTGTGCACAGACCTGCCTGCAGAGTCACAGCTGGGCAAGGTAGAGGAGCTCTGTCATGTTGACGCTGACCCTGAACGGAGCAACCTCCATTCTGAGCTGGTGGTTATAGTACAGCTATGGCCTCAGGATGTTCCTGCCACATCACTGCAGTAGGTGGGGGTACGGAGACACTGGTGCAGAGAGACTGAAACGGAGTGATGGAAACGGCCTGTAAGTAGCGGAAAGAGAAACCTGCAGGAGAAAATCGGACTCAAACTCAATGAGTACAGCTGGGGGAAGAGGGCCAGAGACACAACCGCCAGTGAAAGCCTCAGATGTCTCGACTATATCAGCATCGTCTCTGACATGGGGCTTTTCAGATTCATATTCAAATCTAGAGTAGTAGGGTCAGTACTGAGGGAGTGCTGCACTGTCAGAGGGTCAGCACTGAGGGAGTGCTGCACTGTCAGAGGGTCAGTACTGAGGAAGTGCCGCACTGTCAGAGGGTCAGTACTGAGGGAGTGCTGCGCTGTCAGAGGGTCAGTACTGAGGGAGTGCTGCACTGTCAGAGGGTCAGTACTGAGGGAGTGCTGCACTGTCAGAGGGTCAGCACTGAGGGAGTGCTGCACTGTCGGAGGGTCAGTACTGAGGGAGTGCTGCGTTATCGGAGGGTCAGTATTGAGGGAGAGCTGCACTGTCAGAGGGTCAGTACTGAGGGAGTGCTGCATTGTCACAGGGTCAGTACTGAGGGAGAGCTGCACTGTCAGAGGGTCAGTACTGAGGGAGTGCCTGCACTGTCAGAGGGTCAGTACTGAGTGAGTGCTGCGCTGTCACAGGGACAGTACTGAGGGAGTGCTGCATTG